>VYXC01006417.1:190858-224422 GCA_013397175.1 Platysteira castanea
AAAGGATTTTTGGCCCCTGAGTGGTTTGTGCTATCTCAGCAGCAGTGATACATCAAAAATCATGACAAACAGTGGATTGTAACAGACTAATTACTTGAGGATGTGTGTCCAAGTCTATGGACAATAATTGTAATTCAGTTTATTGTCTGAAATTTTAGGTGGTTAGTGTTTAAAAGTGTATCTAGAATACACTTTTCTGGTAATTGTCTTTTTCCCTCAGGCAACCAAACACATTGTAAATAGCAATTACAAGGAAAACAAACACAATTTCATTTCTGTTCGCTGAAATAGATTTGGCTGGGAGCTGTATGGCCTTTAAGATGATGAGCTACAGAAGTGTGGAAGTAATTTGCTCTTTCCCTACTGTAAGTCTCATTTATGCTTTATTCAGTGGACAAATTTACAATTTTAAAGCTTGCAAACAGTTTAACACTACAGTTTCATCTGTAATTTTTTACCTAAGGAAATCACATTTTCCCATAAGCTGCTTATTTTCAGAATCTTCGTGCGAAGATAGACAAACGTGCATTTCAATATGAAACTTTCCCAATAGCCTGTATTAGTTGCCAAGTGTAAACTCTTCCCTGACTGAGAAACTTTGCCATTGGAGAAATGCTTTGTTTCCAGGCTGCTTTTGTATTCTTGCAGAGCAATTCAGTGAGCAGTAAATAAGTGACTCTATTAGATTTAAGTGCTGGAGGGCTCTTTCTCCTCCCCAGATGCCTAATTTTAGCTCCTCTACTGAGTGACTGCTATCGTCATTGCTGAGTATAATGTGCTTGTGAACTATTGGTCCCTCTTTTTTCTTTCCTTTTATTCAATTTGCACTAAAGTGCTGGAGGATTTCAGAACAGACTGTCTGATAGGGCTGCTGAATACCTGAGGGCACCCACTGCCCATTCCTCCTGCAATTTCATTGGTGTTTTATCCTTACATCTCCCAGATGTGATGCCCTTGGATCTTAGCAGGTTCTCAGCTAAGTGACATTAGTTGTTGGCTGGAGTTGATTGTCAGTGAATTGACAGGTTTGTCCTGCATACTATTATTAAGGACAAAGTTTTGGCAAAAGCACAAAGTATTAAATCAGATTATTTTATCAGTGTCTTCTATTTAATGTATACAGCTTACAGTGTTCCTTTCCTCCAATACTTTGCTCCTGACATAGTAGGTAAGTAGCTGTGGTTGGTGTTGTGTTCTTTTCTTCCTGTTGACCTCCAGTTCTTTGCTTGCAGTTATGAAACAGAGTGCTGAGACAGCAAGTTGGGAACAAAGTTCTGTGACTTGAATTAAAAGCAAATAAAATAAAGGAGAAGAAGTTATGCAGTAAGCTATATAGTGGTAATAGCAACTCAGTAGTGGTATAAGTTGTCACTGGAAGCTGAAATTGAAAATTGTTTTGCTGCAAAGCTGCTTCAGGCATTAAAACCAATTTTCTGTTGTGTAATTTTCTTGTGAACTTCAGTAGTTGAATACAGAATTGACCTTTTTGCTTTTTATTGAGGAATCCTGTGCCCATTGGTTATAAATGCTATTTGAATAGAAACATTAATCCTGGCACAGAGCACTTGTAAGCAGGATCTCTGTATTGAAAATGGGTTAAATGTGCCTTTCTGCAATAAGTTTTATAGAGATGCTGGCCAGAGAACTTGAGTGTTGTTTTTTTAATCTTACATATGGATGCTGACAATAAATAGGAGTAGAGTTCACTGAGAAATTTTACTTCTGTCTAGGTAAAATAAATTGCAGAGAGTATTTGTGTTCTCTGCAGAAAGCGTATCTTGGAGTACAGAAGTTCTCACTTTGCACTTTGCACTTTATATATCCAATTCTGCTGAACCTGTGTCTTGTATCAAGCTGT
The DNA here is from genome assembly GCA_013397175.1 of Platysteira castanea. NCBI lineage: Eukaryota > Metazoa > Chordata > Aves > Passeriformes > Platysteira > Platysteira castanea. Next base: position 192,717 of record VYXC01006417.1, read on the forward strand.
TGCTGAAAAAAATAAAAGTTGCGCTGTAGGAGGCGCAAGGTTCTCTCCCCCAGCCCTGCTTGCCTTGTGGACGGGAGGAGGAAGAGAACTGTGTGTGACAGAAATGTTTCTTATTAACCCGTGACTGGAGGTTAAAATGTGCCATCTTTGCTTTGTCATGCTTCCCTTCCTTGCCCGCTCAGGTGGACTGTGTATTTTATTCATGACTTGCTTCTGGCTGCTGTTGCCCACACCTGCAGGGGTTGATGCAGAGTTCCATGCCAAAGATCTTCTTGCTCCAGGCTCTGATGTTTAAGTGGCCACTGCCAGTGTGCTAAATACCGTTACTGATGGAGGTCTGAAACAGAGTATTAAAACCCTTCAGTTAGGTCCTTCACTAAGTTTTTTCCAGTTTATAGTTGAGAATTTTACAGTAGAACAGCTGTTTCAAAGAAGGTTCAAAAGCGTCGCTTAGTGGAGGACGTGATCCTGGTATTTCAGCCACAGTAGCAAATGGCTTGTCCTCCCTGCAAATCTGAAGAGCTCTTGTAAGGTGTCATTTGTGCTACCCTGGCTGGAGCAAATGTATGGAGGTTGCCCGTGTGCTCTGTGGCGCATCATGGCTGGAAGACTAGCATGGAAAGGGCAGAAAAGAACAGAAATAACACAGTTGGTTTGTGTGCCTGTCTAATGAGATTGGTTATACGGTAATAAAGTTTGTCGGTAGGAGGCCATTAGTTAAGCTTTGTTTGAATGTTCTTGTCATTCATGGAGATGCTTTTTCTTTGCTTTATGCCCAGACCAGGCCTGGCCCATGACTGGGAATAGTTTTAAAGACATTATCTCTATTGTCTGGTTTAACACAACATCAAGGAGCTAAGTCTGGTATAGGAAAAAGGCAATGGAATGTGGGTAGGATTACCAATTTCTAATATATGGTAGCCAAAATTTTGTGCAGGAACCTGCAGACAAACATGACACAGCAACCATGTATCTACAAACTAGGATAGGTGGAACTTGGAATAAACTTGCCCATGGATAGCTAGAAGTAGCAATTCTATGCATTAAATTCCAAGAGACTGGGGAAAGGTTTTGGTGCTTCCAGGCATTCTACCTGACATAGGAATTCAAATCTTTAAATAAAGGTGCTGATGATTTCTAGTCAGACACAGAGGATGAATTTAGCTTGACAATAGAATGTTCTGCCATACCATTCAGGGAGAAGAGTATCACACACAGCCACCAGCACTGCTTTCTAGAAGGGCTTGCAGTCATGAGAAATCTACCTTACCCAACTGATACATTTATTGTTGGTGTCCTATTCTCAAAACCTATGAAGTGACTTGCTCTGAAATTACAACTGTTCAGGCTCTCTGTGGAATGTGTTGTATGTCTGTTCATCTTCATAAAAAACCCCAAAGTAATGGATGAAGTCAAGGAAGATAGGGGAAGCCATCTAATAGGTGCTTTAATAAATTGTCAGAATAAGTTTAATAATTTTTCTTACTATTAACCCTATGCAGCCCGCATAGATTGAACTATGTCAGTCACTCTTTTCTTTACCCTCCCCTTTATCCCCTCAGTAGCAAATTTATACCTTTAATTGAGAAGTAAATGGTTGCTGTCAGGCATATTGATACTGAATCTCCATGAATTTACATTTTAGAAATATTTCTCTTTTTTTTTTTTCTAGAATGAAATGATATGCTTCCAGAGAAATAAGAAAATTGCTGTGTAATTATGTGTTGGGGTATCATTATGACTAATTTTCTTGATTTTGTGACATGCAGCAAGTTAGTAGGAATTTTAAGGTTGCCTTGAAGGACTGTCAGTGTGATGCACATTACAGATGGCTCCAGGAGCTGGAACTGACAGGATGTCCCAGCCACAGGAAACCTAAGGGTTGGACCATGCTCACAAATAAGATCATGGCTTTTATGAGGATGATAAATTTGTGTAGGAGGTATTAGGGGAGGACCTAAGAACCTGAATCTAATACCATTGTTAGTGGTGTAAGCTGAGAGTAAATGAATGGTAGAAGGATTCAAGAGAGGAAGCTGCTGCAAAGCTGGCATGAAATTTGCCCTGGTGCATTAATCCTTAAAAATATCCAAAAACCCAACCCATTGTCACTTGGAGAGTTTGAGCTCCTTTAACCTCCACAGATTTCTAAAGCTGATTTCCTAGCAGCCAGTTTAGAAAGATATGTTGAAATATTAATAGTTTGCAGGGTAAGTGGTTTTGGCTAGTCTGACTAATTTGTTTAAAGCGAAGAATATTATAGTATCTCATTTTATGTTTCATTAAGATGACTTTAATAGTCCAAGTCTTTGGGTGATTCAGTGAAAAAAAATGCTGTGAAGACAGCCAAATTTGTTTCTGTTAAAAACAGATCTCTAATTTTGTCTGAGAATTACTTACGCATATTCTTTGGTATAGATTGTTTTAGGAGTTAATGAAAAATAACCCCTGAATTGCAGGCATAAGGAAACATGTTTTGGTCTTAAGCTTTGCTAATGTAATTTGTTGCATAATTCCGGAAGCAAAAATCCTTCCTTAGCAGAAGGAGGTCACGGGGCACGCTGGAGACAGTCCTTGTAGGGCACTCTGTACTTTCTGTTGAAATCAGTGTTTATAGTTTACTTGAATACTCTTAGTGCCTATTCCTGTGTGAAACACAATGCTCTGAGCAGGACCTGAATTTGTTTACAGTTTAGAGGAAGCAGAGGAAGTGTGGAATAAACACTTTTTATGTACATAAAGAACACATAGCATAGAACTGAAGAAAGAAAAAGAACTAAAGAAGAAAAAAAAAGCTCCTATGATCTGAATACTTGTGACTTTCAGCCAAAGATGTGGAAATATGTCAAGATGTAGTTGGCTGGTGTGAGAGCTCAGAAAGCACATCGTATCAAAATATAAATGAGGCATAGAGCAACCATGCATTTTATCATTGCATGTTTATGCTTAGGTTTTTACTTACTTTATTGTTTGAGTAGCAGCTGTTACCCATTTGTGGCTTAGAAAAAAGTCTTTTCTCCTCAAAAAACAAAGTTTAATATTAAAACTAAATCACTGTTCTGCTTCTTCTTATCCCCCTTATCATTACAAGTGGTTTGAAAAATTGAAAACACCTTTGGTTCCATGTAACTTTGCTTAAATAGATGCAGTCTTGAGTCTTCTGTTAGTATTTTAGATTCATCTGTCATATTAATGAATTGTGTTTATCTTTGGAACAGAGTAGGGTGCTATGCGGTACGAAGTCATTTTGGTATCCAGTTCGGATTGGATATCACAGTTCAGTTTTCTTCCTCTTGTCCCTTGTGAGTGATACCCTTTTAAGTTTGCTTTTGGCATGGAGTTTAGATAGTAGTGCTCTGCATGAGAAGAAAAGGAATTATTTTGAAATACATAATTCCTTTTTCCACAAAGGCAAAAATAATTCAGGCTTTTTAATGACCAAGAAAAAAAAAATCTCTGCCTTAAATCTGTCCTGGAAAGGAGTGCATAGTGGTGATTATGAAGCATGCTGTAACACTTACAGTACTGGTGTCTAGCTGACTTACTGGATTTCATCCTCCAGATACCTGACTTTACAAAGCAGATTTATATGTGTGGGATGTATTTACGGAAGAGACAGTAAAGCCTCTTTACCTAAATAGTAAGAAAGATTTCAATAGTTACAAATAAAAGTCAGAATAGAAGAACATAGTATTGTCCAAGTAAAGTGAATAACTGAGTTTGCCAAAGCACTTAACATTGGTTTGATTTGACTTGAATCTCTACTATCGAAAGGTAAATTTATCTGCTGCTATTTACAGGAAAGTGGAAAACATTGTGAAAATTCATTTCAAAGTTTTGTTTTTGTGCTGTTGCAGCAATTTTAGTAATTCCCTAAGATCCTTAGGTTTGTGTAGCTTTGGTTTTCTCCAGGCATAAGGCACTGTTAAAAGTCATGTCCTAGGAGAAGGGGCTGGGGAAGAATGAAGAGCCTTCTTTCAGGGGATTGGGATTCAGGATCTTGGACCTTCTGCAGGAGCGAGATCTTGCGGCAGTTTCTTCTTCTCTCTGCCCAATCTTTTCAGTCTTCCTCAGATACATTTTAGGTGACTGCTTGACATGTTAATTCCAAAGGTTTCTCTGAAATTCTTCCCTTGCTTTCATGTGGAGCTCATGTGGGACAGTTGTCCTTTCAATTCCAAGACATCATCTCGGTATGTTTGAAGTTGCCTCTATCCCAGGAATGTTTTGAAGTTCAGTGATGCAAATTTTTGACTTACTGTAATCGTGGGAGAGCATACAATCAGTGTGGTTTACCTCTTTTTGTGTTGTTTCTTTTTGTTAAGACAAGAGTTCATGACAGATTCTCTGAGGTTGAGGCTTACCAGTTGCATTGTTTTCTGTGAATGAAGTCTGGATAAAGCATTACTCTTGTTCACGTAATAGAGGGTTTGGCATCTGCCTGTTTTTTTAGGTCAGTCAAGGGTCAGGTAAAAAAATAGCTTGCTAATTCTGAGTTATGTTTTTTAATTCCTATAGAGCATGCAGATTCTTACATTTAGCACAATGCAGTGGTTGAACTAAATGCATTGATTGTAGGTGGGGATAAATAAATAAATCTGGGTGAGTGTGTGTAAAGAAGTATCAGAAAAGGTGTCTTACTGTACTGTGCTACAAAGAGGTCTTGCAGCACTCATCCTCAACAGCTGCTTGAAAGGAACACTTTATCTGAGCTCAGAAAAAGTAGATTATCTCACTTTGCATCTTACCTAGGGAAATATAACCGGTGTGGCTCTGTCTCGTAGCCACTGATGTTGTGTTTGCTGTAAGAGCAAAAGTGTTCCAGGTCAGGAGTCTGCATGAAACTGGAGCCTCTGCGCTCCTGCTAGGCTGTTTGTGGTACTGAGCTCTCGTGCTTCTTGGAGTACAGAGACAAACTCCAAGTAGGAAATAAGAAGTGAGTGCTTACTCCTGAGGTGTAATTCTTGGAAAAGAAATATTTCTGTAGTATAAAGACACTCATCCTTCAAACTAAAATTATTTCCTAAACTTCTTATTTTTGTGTAGTTTATGGCAAGAAGTAACTTTCTTCTGGTTCTGTAGTTACCAAGTCCTCTAACTATTCTGCAGTAAGAAGTAGTGGGTAAAACACAGATAAGAAGAACAGATGAATATAGGAAAGCATCATATAGTTGTCATAATGTGCCACCAGCACTTTAAACAGGGTGTGTGGCTGACAGACACCCTTTCTGGTTTGCTTTGAGGTACACTTGACAAATCTTTAAAAGCTTTCTTTGTCTTAGTTCAGAACTATGTAAAGCGTACGAGTACACACATTTGCCCCCCCCCAATTAGTGAGCTCTGCTTCATCAAGAGAGACAAAATATTGTAGTAGCTTGGGCACTGGACTGGAAACTAGGTCATGCACTAAGAATATTAAATCTTACACATTTAGTTTTCCCATCTGAATAGGCAAACAGCATTTGAGAAGTGTTCAGGATGAAAACTAGAATAAAGTGTTTGGTCTTGTATAATTAGTCTTCTTAGATAATGTTTACATCATTGTCTTTATACTCCTATAATCTAGTTTCTATTTACAATTTCTTTCCTTGGTGGGGGGAATTATCTTCTAGTTTTTGCAGTAATCAGTCAGCAAGCTGATAAAAGTTTAAAAGTTGTGTCTAAGTTGACCCATGTTGAATCTGCATAGTCCTGACATATTTTATCCATGTCCTTTTGCCTTCTGCTGTAAGGTAAGCTAAATCATGGAAAAGGTTTATAAAAATACTCTCTTTGCGAGGTCCTTAGCATGGAAAACTACACGGTTTTTTACCTTCTGTACCTTATTGTAATTAAAAGTAGAGAGGGTATTAATGGATATGCAGTCACCTGCACATACAGTTTCCTAGATCCATGAAAATCCATTAGACAGGACTACAAATCATAGCCTGTGCTGAATACTGTGGGGGGAAGATGAAGATCTGAATAGGCAGGAAGAACTCATCCATCTGTGTAGCTAAACCTGCTCCTGGCTTCAGGCCATGCTGTGCCACATGCAGATTAGTTCCAATTAGATGAAGTGGTAGCTGACCCCTGGCTGCCTCCTCTAAGCCTCCTGGTCCTGGGCAGCATTCAGAGGGTTGCCTCCATTCCAGCTGAATGTGGAGAAGAGGTGAGAAAGTGTTCAGTGTTTATCACCTGAATGCCTGGGGAAATTCAGGTCAATACTTTCTGCAAGAAAAGGTATTTTAACTTCCAGCTAGGCACTATTCAGTAGTTTTGAACTCAGTGAAACTTCACTTCTTAAAGAAGCTAAAATTCATGTCTCCAGGACTTAAATGCATGTGGTGATGTGAATGAAGGCTGACTTGCTAAGGGTATATTTAACTGTCTGAAGATTTTGCTAGCTATTGAATAGGCAGAAGTGGTACAAATCTGACACCCACTGTTTTCCCAAACTTAGGAATTTTGATGTTGATTCCCTAGAGAGATTGTCCTGCACAGAAACTGTGTATAAAGGCTGAATAAAACCACCTTGTGTGGTGGAGCTGACTATTACTGTCAAAGATATATTTTTAAAATTTTTTGATTCTTTCCTAAAATGTGCTAAAACATGTTTATGTCTTCTAAATAGAAAGAGCTGCATACACTTTTCTTTAGATATGAATTCTCATGATATTCTTGGAAATCACACTTCTGTAGTGTAAATACCCAGGAAAATAAGATTTTATTTGAAACATAACTCAATGAAGGTTTAACAGTTAGCAAAATGAATCTATTTTCACATCAAAATATAGAATGATATCTTAATCCTTTCATATTTTTTAATAATTTCTTAATTCAAAGTAGAATCTTTTTTTCTATTATGGGTTTCAGCAGTGACCAGAAAGCCTACATGATGAATTAATATCTGTGAACCTAATCCTGCAAATAATTGTATAAGTAGCTACAGAAAGGTAATGCTTGTCTGGCTGTGCTCCAACTTGCCAGCAGTGCAACTCTCAAAGTATACATGGTAAGCATTTTTTTTGTCCCTGAAAATACTTACATGCATCTATTTACTTAAATACAAAGCAATAATCTTTCAGCTACCATGAGGAAATGTGGCACATGCATAAAAGCCCCATTTATTTTGTACTGACCTGTTACTTACACTTCATTACTTTACATAGGCAAAGCTGCCATGTGGAGAACAGAGCAATAGGGCAGTATTAGACATACAGCTGTACAGATCCAAAGCTGGATCTGTCATGGTGAGTCTGCTCTGCATTCCCTGAAACTGTTATCCTCAGCAAATCTAATTAATAGTAATAATAATAAAAACCTCATTAATCTCATTTTGGTGCTGTGGATGTTGTGTTAGCACTGTGAGAAATGCAGCTTGGGTTAAAGGTAGTACGAACAGGAATTTTTCCTACTGGTCCTCTCCTTTCTTTCCTTCACATTATATGTTGTTGTAGGCAAATGGATTTCTGTTTCCAACACAAAATAAATGTTTGCAGGAACAGAACCTGTTCTGGCTGGAAATTTCTTTTGAGTCATAGCATGAAGAGAGCCTCAGCCTCTCTAGATCATGTATGCTGCTGTTTAACTCTGCCTTGAAATGAGTAGTTAAAGGAAAATACAGGTTAACCATTGAGTGGTTTTGTTAGATGTGGCATATGGGACTGCAGTATTTGAAGCAATCACAACAGCATGTCTCGGTTTTAAAAGAATACCTTCTAAACAAAATTACTCCCCCTCCTGTAGTTTTCCATGCTAAGGACCTCGCAAAGAGAGTATTTTTATAAACCTTTTCCATGATTTAACTTACTCAGTTTAGTCAGTGCTCTGACATTTTATCTGTATAGTAAGTTTCATCAAAGCATGTCAGTTTAATTTTGGGGAAAATGTATCTTTTTTTTTTTCCCCTTTTTTTTTCTTTTTTTTTGGTGTATGTTTATTGCACTGCAGTTGGCCTGTCTCAATGAGGCTTTCCAATGCTTTGGCCCAGATTCATCTGGCTTACACAGTTGTGTGAAACCAATGTACTTACACTTTTTTTCCCTTGCCTGACTCAAAGAGTTGATCAGCAACTATAATAATGCATACCAATTAAAAATGAAAGTGCCTGGCATTCCTCAATGTGCTTTAGTTATTTTCTGTGGCTAGAAACAGCCGTGCTTCTTGAAATGATCCTCTTTCTTCCTGGGAAGATTGTTGTCTGACTGCTGTTTAGTGAAAGTAGGTTGTAATATCACAGGGAATGTGAGTGAAAGGGAATGTGAGTGAAATGTTATTATAAAACCATAGTGTAATTCCTGTCAAAAGGGATCTCAGTCCAACTTCCTACTCAAAGCAGGGTCAGATATGGAGAGAGGACAGGTTGCTCAGGGCTGTATCCTGTCAGGTCACGAAAATCTCTAAGATGGAAACTGTAGAGCTTCTCTGCTATGTATGTGTTTGTACTCAGGAGGAATTTCTTTTTCCTTATATTTAGTCTGAGCCTCTCTTTTATCTTATGCTTGTTTTGTCTTGTCCTTGCTGTAGAGAGCCTGGCTCTGTCTTCTAGATAGCCTCAGCATAGGTGCTGGAAGCCTGCTATTAGGTTCCTCCCAAAACATTCTCTTTTCCAGGCTAAAAAAGCCTAGTTCCCTAACTGGGGATGTGCTTCAGCCCAAATCGTCTTGGTGGCCCTTTACTGAACTTGCTCCAGTTTATTGATGTCTTGCCAGTATTAGGGACTCAAAGTTGGACTCTGAAGTCTAATGAGTGCCAAGTAAAGCACTATGATCATTTCCCTCAGCCCATACTCTACTGCTGCTGATATAGTCCAGGATACCATTGGCTGCCTTTGCCTGTTCACACAGATGACTCCTGCTCAGTTTGTCATCCACCACGTCCATTTCGACAGACCTGCTCCTCCCCAGCTAGTCAGTCTGAATCACTGCCGCCTGTATTGTTTACTTTTTGGGTTGCAGCATTTTGCATTTGTCCTTCTTGAATTTCATAATGTTCTGTCAGCCCATTCCTCCAGGCTAAGTCCCTTTGGATGGCAGCCCTGCTCTTAGGTATATGCACAGTTGCCCCTCTTTGGTGTCACCTGCAAATCTGGTGAGTTTTTTCTCCACTGCCCTTCCAGGTCATTGAGAAAGATGTTAACCACGACAGGTCCCATTACAGACTCCTGCAGCACTCTTACTGGGAGGAGCAGTAGAACCCATTAACTGATTCCTTCTGAGCCCTATCATCCAAAAGCAGCTTTTAACCCATCTGGTTGTCCACCCATCTACACTGTAATATCCCAGCTTGGGTCCATGGATTTTTTGGGATCCAGTTGTCAAAGCCTTGCTTAAAGTGACATAAATTATATTCTGTCTTCCCTTGTGCCTAAGTGCAGTCATTTTACCGTATAGGCAATCAGGTTGATCAGGGATGATTTACCCTTGGCTTAAGTCCAGTATGAAATGTCCTGCTTGCCTTCTTCTGTTCACTTAGGATCTTGAACTGTACTAGTCCATGGTCATTATGCCTAAGGCTGGCATTGATTATTGTATCCCCAGTGAGGTCTTCCTAATTTGTGAAAAGCCAATCCAGTTCTGCATCACCCCTGACTAGCTCACCTAGAATCTTCTATAACATCTCTGACACTTTCCAGTAATCTCCTGGATTGTTTGTGTCCTGTTGTGTTGTTCTAGCAGAAATAAAGGAGATTAAAGACTACCATAAGAACAGGGAACTGTGATCTAGAGATTTACCTTGCATGTACTCAATGAACAAGAATAGTTTGTCAGCCTGATACCTGATTACTATTATTGCTACCTGCTGCAGTCAGAGATTTTAGTTGCTTGGCTAAGCATTTATATTCTTCTTATAGAAACAGCAGGAGGAGGAAGAAATGTTTGCATACACATAGCCTATGTGCATTACCTCTATGTCAAACTTCTACATTTTGTTGACTAGGAGTCTCTTAGCAATATTGTACAAGTATTGTACAAGGAATACTGTAAGAAAAGAGAAGTTACTGTGTTTCTGGTTCCCCTGCTGCTATTTGTAGAACTTTAAAAGTGTGGGTTTTTTTTTTTTTTTTCTTTTGGTGTGTATGATTTTGAAATCAGCACTTCTGTAAAGGAAATACAGAGTAACCAGGGCAGCTCCTTGAGAAGCTGGGGAAATACTTACTCAGCCATAGTCCAAGCATGCTGCAGAGGAGACATAAAGGAAAGGTTTGAAAAGCCTCTACACCAACTGTGTCAAGCTGTCTTCTGCTCCAGTTGAGTGAATTGTTAAAGTAGCTACTACCTCAGTTACTAAATAAAGTAATACAAAAACTAGCAATCGCAGCTTGAAACTCCCCTGCCTAGCAACCTACAGATGGGCTGCTGTAGTTGTGAGTTCAAAGCATATAGAAAGCATGGTAAGGATGGTCTGTCTTGCTGTCATAACTGATTTCATTCACTTGGAAAAGGAGGTAATTGGTCTTGCTAGAATTCTGTCTCTTATTTTTGGAATCTTTCATTCTCTGTTTTTCCTGTCTATTTTCAGGTCTCAGCTGTTCCCACACCAAGTACCTTTCTTAAAGTTGTTTTACAGCTTTGAGGTCTGCTTGGATTCTCAGTGTTTTCTGGATGCTGTAACCGTAGCCTAGAAACTGAGACTCAGAGTCACAGAATAATTTAGGTTGAAAGGGATCCCTGGAGCTTATCTAGGCCAGCTTTTTTCTCGAAGCAGGGACAGGTTCAAAATACTGCAACATGTGTGAATGTGATAAAACTACATCAAAAGGAGGCTGGTGGACCTATAGCCTAGAGGAAAGGGGGATACCTGTATGCTTTTACCTTTGTGTTCCTTAAAAAGCTTGTCCCATTGCACTGAAAGGTTGCTGAACGTGCTGTCTACTTCAAAGGTGTAAAGCCACCTCCACGGCATTGACTGCCTAACTGACCACCTTCCTTGTTGTGGTCTAGATGCTCAAAGAAGCTGGAGCTCTACAGGCTCAGCAGTCTGTGTGACTAGACAAGAAACTTGTCTGCTAGAGGTTTGCTAACTATGGAGTTACAAAAGATACGAGTAAACCCTAAAGTTTGGCTAGCAATAAAGAAGACATATTGGGGCTGCACTTGAGCTAATCAATGATAGTAGAGTAGGAAGAGCACAAAAAAAGCTTTCATGAGTCAGAATCTCCACTGATCAGCAACCGCTTAAGGGAGAAAGCCAAAATCTGCTGCTGTAGTTTCTCTTGGAGTTACAGGCTGGTTTTTTTCAATTTGCAGTTGTTCTGAGTCATGTGCAATTCTTATGACTGCACAAATCAGAGTAATTTAATCATATTATTCTTGCTTATATTAACGTGTCAGTGGAAATCTAACAAGTATGTAATAAAAAAGAATGTGACATTTTTCTTTATTCTGTTGGAGAGAAAAACAGAACACTTGCTGTAGCCTGTGGTCATATTAGAATAGTTTCCAAACCTATCTCTTACATCTTAATTAAAGTTATGTGCTCACACGTATAGATTTGCAAACAGTATGCAAGTAGAGAAATGCTATGGTTTACGGCCTGTATTTTCAATAGCAAATGGGATAGATCTGTAGATCAGACACCCACAGTATACAATGTTGAGGGATTTTAATGAGATTTTGAGGCTTGGAGCTATTAAAAAATAATTCTATGTTTTGTTTATTTGTTTTGTTTTCTTTGTTAGGGAGCAGTGTTTTTGTGTTCAGTTGTTTGGGGGGTTTTTTTGTACTTTTGAGCTAACTGTAGTCTGATCCCATGAACTGAATGTCTGCTTACAGCTCAGGAATACTAGATGAACTCCTGGAACCTATCTTCTAATTGCTTTTTATCCAAAAATAATTCACTTCAAGTGCTCCAAGACTATTCCACAACACGAGAGAAATGCAGTGAGTGGTGACAGCCAGGAAATTTAATTCAAAAGACTGCCTCTTGTTCAAGCAAAATACCTAATGTGCATGTACCTAATATGTATCATTAAGAAATAAGGGATTTAAAACCTTTAGTTGTCAGGGTTTAGGCAATTCTGTAGTCCCCAGCATGTTTTAGAGCAGTAAAAGTGTTTCATTGTATATTTTAAATGCACACAGATGTATGCTGTGGTTTAAATCCATGCAAGAGAAGACAATAGCCTTTATACGAATTTCACTTTTATCAGACAGAGTTTATGATGTTGCTGTGGCCTAAAGTTAGTGCTGATGTACTGTGAATTGTTTCTGCTTGAGCAACCATCCTTCTCATAACAAGGAAGTGGGAGAATTTCACCTATAATAAGATCAGTGAGATTAGACATGTACCAAAATGCGGGCAGCACTTTCCTGAGTGTCCTGTCATTTCTATTCCAAGCTGTCATCTGCCCCAGCTGAGTGAGTTGTTAAAACTAGCAAAGGCAACTTAAAATGCTACTGGCTTGCTACCTACAGATAGTTTGTGGTAGTTGAGAGAAGTATGTGGTTTCATAGAATGTAATAATGAAAGAGTGAAAAAATTGACATGTAGGCCTGCCAATGTACAACATGCTTTTGCTTTTTTCCACTTATACATAGAAATAGCTTAGAGAAAACCCCCTCACTTGGGAACAGTGCTTGCTCTGTATGAATATAAGATAGGCTCTCTGAGTCAGAGTGATGAAAATATTTCTGCTATGCTTACTCTACCTGGCATTCTAAAAATTAGGTGGGGTCCAATGTCAATAGCTACTAGTAACATATGCATGTAGTAACATACAGTAATTGAACCTAGTGCTGAAATTCCTGTACCTCTTACCATTGCTGGATGGTTGTTGCTATCTTCCTGTTTGATGTCTTGATAAAATACTATTTTGCAGGAGCTATTAAAAAGAATTGAATAGCTGACCGCCTTTATGCTGTTAAGCTGGTAGTATCATGTTATAAAGTCTGTCTTGCTGTTGCTTAGTTCCAATTCAGATGCAAACAGTTGCATCTGATCTAGGGTTCAAATGGGGAAGAGTCTACCAACCTTATTCACCCACTGCTGACCAGGATCCTAGTCTGTCTGCACCTCTTCACGCTGGCAGGAACATACAGCATTTAAATTCCCAAAGTCTGCTGGTTTCGAAAAAAATTTGTAGGCCCTTCATTTACACATTTTTCTACATATTCATTCAAGGCGCAAGCCCCATAAAACCAATTAATAAAGGAATCTTAGAGCTTGTTTTACCAAAATGTGGAAATAAAGAACAGAACAAAGAACCAGCTTTTTCTGTAAACCATGTTCTGACAGCTTGTAAGACCATCTGCAGGCCAGCTTTTCCATGAATTCTCATAATATGGGAAGTGCAGGAAAGAATAGACAACAGTATTTATATTCCTTAATATTGGTGATGTGTCGTCTGATTTTTATTTTGGTTCACTGATGTGTGTATACCTAGGAAAAAACTTCCACAGTTAGAAAGTCCTATATTAGAACGATCACCTGGAAAATTATTTTTGCGTGGTTCTGTAAATCTTTCTGATGGTTGACAAAATGTAAAACATTCATTTGTAGGATATTGGGCAGGTCTGGATAGGGGTTTGAAAAACAAGGCAGAATACGAATCATGTATTTCATCATTTCTGAGTGTCCCAGCCTGAAAGATTTCCAGAATGTTTTTTTTATTGTCAGAGTAGTTAGGTTTTTTCTTGTATTTCTAGAAGAGAAAGCTGATGAAGTGCATGCAAGAATCACCTCATTCAAGGGGCTGGAATACTTCAGATTGTATAAGTGTGTTCTACTGGGAAAGCGTCCTGAGTGATGTTCCATTTCCCCTTCCCTGCTTAAAAAAATGACGTGTGACATTGCTATCTGCTCTCCCTCAGCAAAGACAGTAACAACACTCGTAATTTCAGACGTGGTTCTGCATTAACCAGGGTTATATATTAGTTTCCATTTCATTTGGTTGCAAATGCGTGACCAGATTGAAGCAGTTCGTGTGTGTATGTGTTTAAAGGGTGGTTTGCACAGGCTGTTGAGCAGAAACAAGATACAGACCAAAATTATTTAACCAGACTTTCCTTTTTTTTTTTTTTTTTTTTATGGCAATGATGTGAAGAGCTCTTGAAGGTTTTCTTGGGGAGGGATGGGTGGTGATTTGGTGGAAGGCTGAACAGAGCCAATGCAGCTGTGTAAGTAGAGCCCTCTGATGGAGAGGGGATGTGTGCCTGCAGGAGGAAGTCTTTTGTCAGCATAGCTTTGCTGCTGTCTTAGACAACAGGAACTGATCTTCCAAAAGCATTCTTCTGTTGGCACATCCAGCAGAGCTGTTGCTCATGTAACTGCTTGGCTGGAGTTTGTGATTTCCTCCATGCAATCCAGCCTGGCACAACCGTCCGAGCTGGCTTTATGTGGGCTGGTCCTGTGTTGGATAGAGGTCTGCCAGGTTCTGATATCTGCAGAGTTTGAGCTAAAACAGTGTGAGAGAGGGATCTCTCTCTCTCTCCATCTCCCTCTCACTTGGTGACACTTCTTACCATCTGTAGTATTTAAAAAAATAGTATTCTGAATTAATTTTCTGTATGCAGATTAAAATGATCCCATCTGGAATTCTATCTTAAAATATATTAGTCAGTTAAGAGATAGGGAATTATTTTTGAACTGTCAAAATTGCAGCTGTTTAGTAATACAATACTGGTAAATTTGATAATCCTCTCAGAATCAGTGTACTTTAATATTTCTGCAGTGTCCTCTGGCTTCTTTTTTTTGTTTGTTTCTTTTTTACTTAAAACTGTTCAAGGCTCAGAATTGACATAAAAATCCCTTCAGCAATGTCATTTTTTTACAAAGTCAGACTGCAGGGTGTTTTTCTAATTTGTCAAATAATGTGAGTAAACACAATATAAATATGAAGGAAAAAAATTGTCTGTCCCTAATTATCTAAGAATGATGCTGAAACAAAAATTCATGTTGGGGCTATAAATATTTCTATGATCTAACTTAGAAGAAATATTAATTATAGTTATGACAGTACAAAGAACATGAGATGTCTATCCTTCAGCCATTAGTAATTTAAATTAAACTATGGATTGCATGATGTTGTTAATTAGAGAAAATGAGGTTAGATTAATCTTCCCACTTTTTATAATCTGAACTAAAAGTTTCTCATGGAAGACCAGTAGATGCTACTACAAAAAATTTGCCTCAAAATTGAAAAGTTTGATTCAAATAAACATAGTTAACGTGCTAGTAGTTATCAGATATTTATTATGCTTTCTTTTGTTGCAGAGTATTCACCCATTGAACAGAGAAACAAATTAGCTGCTATATTCTGTCCAGAAAAAGATGAAGTTAGAAGAGGTTTCTTAGAACCTCTTACTCATTTTCTAAAAATGCGAATGTGAAAATAAATACTTACAATTATTTTTAAAGAAGTATTTCTGCAACTTGTTTTTTCATTTATGAAGAACTATTTCACACTTATCCTTTCAATTTCTAAAAACCTGAATTTAGAAACAAAATGCAAATCCAAACCCAAACAAATCCCGTGATCCAGAAAATCTTGTCAAGGGCCACAGGGGAGTAGAGGTTGAAGGAAGGCCAACAACGCCCAGGGAAGATAAGGAAGAAAACATATCTCAACAATATGAGAAAAGCCTTCAAAGAGAAAGTTAAAGTTCATGTGGGCATCACAGAAATTACATGGCTCGTTCTGAATTTTACTCGTATGAGAGGAGACTTAGGAGCAATGTCA
The DNA here is from genome assembly GCA_013397175.1 of Platysteira castanea. Taxonomy (NCBI): domain Eukaryota; kingdom Metazoa; phylum Chordata; class Aves; order Passeriformes; genus Platysteira; species Platysteira castanea. Next base: position 208,378 of record VYXC01006417.1, read on the forward strand.
AGAGCTGCTCAGTTCAGACCACTGCTTTTATGTTCTTCTTATGATTTCTGTTCCACTGGTAAGTAGAACAAAGTTGTTATTTCAGCTAATGAAATACTGTGTTTAAAGTGTAATGGGCTGAACAATTTAGCATCTGTATGAATAAGCTGTGTAATGAGACAGACTGCAATATCTGCAAGCCTGAGGACTGCATGTGTTAGGAGGCAGGCTGCTTTTTGGAGTGACCTAGAAACAATGGAAAAATGGGCTGACAGGAATGTCATGAATTTAGACAAAGGCAGAGCAGCCCAGCAGTTAGGATGGAATAACCGTATGCAAGAGAACAGGCTGGGAAATAAGTGGAAAGAAGGCAACCCTGTAGGAAAAGACCTGGGTGACTTAGTGACACGGTGAAAGGGTCAGATGCCAGGAAGACAAGTTTGAGTGTGGAAAATTTTAAATAGTTTTGAGGAAAAATAGAAGGGAAAAATGAGGACAGTCAAGTGCAGTGGGGGGCTGCTTAGAGAGAAGTGGGATCTCTATCCTTGGAGAGACTCAGTACTCACCTAGAGATGATCCTGAGCATCTTGGCCCAGCTGGATGTGCTCTGAGTAGAGCTGGACCAGTGGACCTCCTTAGGGCTTTCCAAGCTGCATGATTCTCTTTTATTTATGGTTGTCATGAGCTATGTGCACATATTAATGGTTTGCACTTCATGGATAATTGCGTTATAAACATTTGTTCTCTTAAAATTATGTCCAGGTGCTGGTTGTTTTCTTATATTTTTAAAAGAGACTTTGTTCAAATTGATTCATAGTAGTGACATCTGACTTCTAGGGAGCAATGAAAACTAATTTAAATGGGTAAGGATGGTTCAGGTGCTTAAGTATGCACTTACTGGTTTTATGGGTTACATGGGACTGTAATTTATCTGCTTTAAACCAACATTTCTCTTTTCACTTTGATACAGCCAAAGTGCCATATATGTGCAGGGTTAGGTACTACTAAAGGAAATTAACCTAAGAAATCCAAGTATTTCTTATCGATTGTTCTGTCTGTCTTCCAACCCAAGGGGGAATTTCTGTCTGTATTTACCAGTGTTACGGAAGGACTGGTGTAAAGTGTTGTCATCCATGGTTTTATATCTCTCATGGACATTTTATCAACTTAAGGGCAAAGTTTTTTCTAAATCAAACACTTTAGAAGTAAAGTTTATAATTGCTTTAATGGGGACTCTAGCTGCCAGGAAAATATTTCGTGATGTGAGAGTTCATTACTACCACAAAGTTGTAACTAAAATATTTTTTGAGTGCTCTTGTCAAAGAGGGAAACAAGTTTAGGGTTTTTTTCAGTTGATACATACCTGCCCCTAAGAACAAGCCTGTGTAGAGCATCTGAATTGTGGCCCCTTAAAACTGTCTAGTGTTGGCATGAAGACTTTTTTGCATCTAATTTTGAAAAGAAAGCTTGGGATGTATCTTGGGATGTATTCTAGTGGTTTTCTCTCTTTAGAAAGAAAAAAAAAATAAAAAAAAAAAAGTCAAACAATAGAAAGCAGTCTAGACCTGCTTCCGCTCCAGTGGTAATTATCTATCAAACAGTGCTAACCTGAGCAGATATTCTCAGTTTCTGGTCGGCCCTTTCAGAGCCCAGCATGTGGTTGGATTTGTGGAGCAATGATGGAGGAAGAAGGGGACTTCTATAATAATGTGTTTTCTTTTACTTGGATTCTGTTTTATTCAAGCTGCCTGAAGTAGTATTTACGGATGTTACCATTTCTTTATTAAATAATCCACCCCTAAAGTCAGACCACACATCTAAAACCAGTACAAATGCTTGGAAAGCTTATGGAAAGCGAAGAGCAGAAAGAAGTAAGTGTTTCTTAAACAGAATAAGCAATGGTGATTTTTGTAATACTGTTGGGCATTTGTCTGAAGTGAGTGAAAAAATACCTAATGATCTAGATAAGCTTTTCTTTAATAGGTTAGAAGGTATGCTGAAGTCTCTGGGGTTTTACTGTAGACTTCTGCCAATGCTGTGCATTTTCACTCAAGGCTTCATCTAAAACAAATAAACAAGAAAAATTGTTTTATTTCTGAAGGACTCTGAATTTCCTGTTATGTAAAATTGCTCTTAGAAGGAGGTGGGTTGAGTGGTTTTTGGTTTTGAACAGGCAGATTTCTTTAACAGTGTAACTGACAGCAAAAAAAGGCATTCAAACTTGACACAGTTGTTAGTACAAGATCTACTGATCTGCAGAGCTACATGATCCCAGCCAAGAGGTTCTCCTGACCTCCTTTTAGGTAACAGATCTTACACTTGGCTATTACTGACACTTGAGAAATGACAAACCATAGATACCACAGTATCATAGCTAACAACCCCAACAAAACCTTTGGGACTTAATTACTTTTACTTTAAAATTGCGTTTTCCTTCTGTTGTTTGTGCTAGAAGATGTTTCTTTGGCAAATTGTGTAGTCTATGGAGGAAGTTACCTAGTTTGTCAATATGTCTGTATGTGTACGAGGATAAATGTGGATTCTGTACACATAAATTCAGAATTTTCTAATTATCTGTGTTTATTGGAGTTGCCTATGTACCTTTCACAGCCTGTGTCCCTGCTTTAGAATGTAAAAGGTTAGAAATCTCTCAATGCCTCTCAGTTCATTCTCCCACATGTGGAAGAAATTAAGATTATCTAGTAGAAGGATTTTTAATGTTTTCTGTAGAGCTACTAATAATAGACTAGTTTAAACATTTAAGCAAAAACATTCATTTTACAGAAGACTAGTAAATAGTTCTGGTTCAACACAGTAATTTAAAGATTCCAGCTTTAAAAACTTGCCAAACTGGGAGATGCTTTCCCCATGGATGATGTGTTTTGGGTACCTGCTTTGTTTGAGGGACCCTCATATTCCCCTCTAAATTGTGCGATTTGTAATTCCTGCTGAAAGCCGGCTGGGGTTCTGGATTCATCCTTGTGGGCTTCCAGTGGGATAGTGCTGCCCACCCCTGCCTGGGAAAAGAAATGTTGCCTTTTGCAGTTTGATTTAAGCTTTCCACCCAGGCATAATTAGGAACAGACAGCAAAGTAAAGTTCTTTGTGTGTGCAGTGTGTGTGAAGCAGATTGCAGCAGTCCAAAGATCTTCTGGCACAATTACTTGCAGCACCTGTTTTTTCTTTCTGGTATTCGTCTGAGCTTCATTTCTTCAGCCTTCACATTTGCATTCGTGTGTGTTCTCTGATCTTAGTGTTCCGTACACAGGTTGGACTTGCTCTATTTTGTCCATGACTCCTGCCTTTGAGCTCTCTTTCAGTTATTTGTTGAAAATAAATCCTGTTATTGTTTCACTTGCTTTGCTGGCCCTACATTCCCATCTGCTGGGGCCTTCTCCTTAACTTTTCTGTTTCCATTGCTTTCAGCCACATCAGTTTGGCTTGCTTTTTCTGCTAACTGTTGTGCTCTTTCAGCAGCTCCAGGCAACTCTTTATTGTGCCTTTCCTGTTCTTACTTTTTTCCTAGAAAAGTCAGCTACTTCTCTTGGCCACTGTGAGAGGCAGATGGACATAACTAAACTGAGTTGGTGTCCCAAGTAAGGCTAGTGACTTTGCAGTATTAAAGCTTGCTCCCTGTGAGCAGTGAGAAGTGTTTTTTCTGTACTATAAGGAAGCCAGTTTTTCTCATGAATCTTGTAAACGAATCCTAAAGTTCAGTCTATGTCAATGACATTTCCTACCAGAAAAATAAGCTGTCTTTGGAAAATCTTGCATATTATAGCTTAGACATATGGTCTTATTTTGAGTGCCAGTACTGGTGAGAGAAATCTGTTTCTTTCAAGGATTGCTTTGCTGTGTTGAAAGACTTAAAACTGATGCTTCTATACAACAGCAGAAACTACTTTTGAGACCAACACTTTTGGGGAAGGAGAGTCAAGCTAGTCCCTCTTGAAACCAGTCATGCTGGTTTGGAAGATTGCCACTCCCACTTTACATAGCAAGTAGTATTACCTTTGCCAAAACAGTCAAGACCAGTGGTGAAATAAAAGATTTTGTTTTGTTGTGGAGCATGCCATTAAGCTCTCAGTACATAGCCATCAGGAGTGGTTGTGAATATCTGAAAGCTCCTATGCCTTCACGTGAAATGGTCTGAATAGCTCCTGGCAGTGTTCCCACAGTATAAGGAGTCAAGGTACAACAACCACGATTAATTTGGTCTACTTTTCCATTTAAAGTTCCTATCATAAGCTGTCTAAAACCCCCCAAAGGCAGTTCGGTTGACTAAAGCTAAAGAGCAGATTTTTGTGCTCTTTGAAACACTGTTGGTTCCATTTGTTTTCCCATTTGAGTTCAGAAAATAGGTATGTGTATTTTGTTGTATGAGTTTTTCAGCCATTTTATTGTAATCCTTTCATCTTTTAGAGAAAAAGCATGACACTTAGAAAAGGAAAATTTTGTCTTGGTGTCAAAATCTGCCTGTGTTTTCTTGTTACTGTTTCTTTCCATATCTCCCTATTTTTTGCCCTTGAAGACAGTGCAGATCCTTGACATTCTCATATGGGAATTCCTGTAATAGTGTGCAGCAAATGCATTTGAAGAGTATCTACTTACTGTGAGCCTGGAAATAAGATATACTCTCTAATATGTGTAGAAATAGTAAAACTAATAAAACCAGTGATGGCTATGGCTACATTGCCTGCATTAGATGAACTAGTATTTCTGTGCTATGGTTTTTTTCATCAGCTGGTCTTTTAGCCACCAGGTACCTGCTGAACACTAAAATTCATTTAATTAAAGCAGCAAAGAAGTGTCTGTGCTTTCCATGTGAAACAACCAGTACTCGCCCCTCCATTTGCACAACAATGCATAGAAAGTTAATGTGCTGCATAGGAGACTTTCCCTTGGGTGATCAGGGCTGGAAGTGATGCTTGCTCAAGACCTGTGGATCCACTGGGCAATGGATTTCGGTTAGGACTTTGTTGGAGAGGATTTTTTTCTTGATATAGCCCTTATTATCTGTGAGCTTTTTGCATATTTCCATTTTCTGTAATGAGAATATGCTATTTGAATTTTAGAGACTAATAAAATAAGTTTAGTGTGCTGACTTGTAATGTGGAGGTTAATAAACAAATGGAATACAAGTGTCTTTCTGAGATGGTTTTGTTACTGTATTTTTTGCTCCATTTTGCATGAAAAGGGGCTTGATATTGGTATTACTGATCTGGTTGACATGTTGACATTACTCTGGATTGTTAAAAGGTTTCAATAAATGGAAAAACTTACTTTGTAGTTAACTGGTTATAAAATTGGTGAAAATTTATGATCTTTCTTAACCTGAGTGAATCTCTCAGTTGCCTAAAACATGTTGTGAATAGGTATCTTATGCGTAAGCACCCCATGTAAGACTTAAGAAGCACTATTAGAAGTATTTCCTTAGATCTGTCATAATCTTTTACTTTGCCTTCATTGTATAAATGCTTTTTTGGGTTTTTTTGTGAAATGCCTTGGCCGTTAGTCTGGAAATACAGTGTTTTGCCAGTTTATCTCAAAACTTCTTCCTCATGTATGTTCCAAGTTGCTCCACCCTGTGCTGTGTAGATGCTATGTTTATAAGTCTGCTACCTCAGTGTGTCCACAACAAGTTTAAACCAAGGACAGTGGTTAATACCCACTCCAGATTAATTAGGTTTAAACAAGATAGTCTCATTTTGTACAAGTGAAGGGTCTGGCACCATAGTTTCCTGTAGGAAAGGCAGCAGTTAATCTGTTACATTGCTAGAAAAAGCTTACAATGGGTCTGCATAATTAGATTCTAGGAAATGTGAAAAATTAGAATAGAGAAGTATTTCCTACAGATTCAAATAGGCTTGTGTTTAATGTTTACTGTCAGGTTACATTTTTCAACATCAACCTAGAAAACTGGGTTTTTAACATAATGGTTTGGGGCTATTTTTGTGGATTTTTTTCTGTTTTGCTTTACTTTTCATTGTTTTTGACTCAAATTCCTGTGTATGGCACATTTAGATAAAAGGGCAACTAAATCCTTGGTTTGCTGTGAAAACGGTAGCAACTTGAAATGAATCGGGTCTACTGGGAGAGGATTCTTGTCATTTTTTCACCTTCATGAATTTTCTTTCAGGTAGAGCTCTTGTGTGCCTGATAGCAAATTCAGATGGTTTTATACTGGCTGTTTTCCTTAACTACCATTCAGATTTTATTTCCATAATGCTTACTTTTCTTCATTCTGTTGTTTGGTTTGATGAGTCAAGCTCTCTTGGAGAGCAGTCAAAAAGAAAAGTGATATATCCCATTTTATCTCAGCTTTTTCTGTGATTTATTTCAGTATAATCTTTTCTCTGCAAGCAGATACTATTGATATGCAGGTTGTATCTTGGCAAAAGCAGGGCTGTATGAATGCAGCTGGTACAGCAGCTTTAAATGGAATTGTTCTGTCATTAGTAGGTATCTTCCTTCAATCAAATAACTTTTTGCATACTCTGGAAGGCTTTGCATGACTTTGCTGTCTCTGTGTAACTGGTTAAGTAACAGTTTTAGGTTACAAAATCAGAGCTCACACTAAAGTTTTAGACTGTTTATGTCTTATTTTCCCTATTGAGTTTTTTTAAAGAGTTTGCCTTCCCAGTCCATCTCGTCCTTCACTGTATTTTCCTCCTGCCTTAATCTAAAAGGATAGAACTAAACAAAATTGTAGCAAAGTTCAGGTAAGATTACAATTTTCAGGAAGATGTATGATGTATGACAATGTGCATTCTTCTATCCCTTAGCTGCTATTTCAAATGCTGTAAGAGTCTCAGCCTGTGATTCTAGTAGTGACTGTGGCTACTGATGATTGCTCTGAGTGTTTAAGAATTCAAAATGGAAAAAATAATAGTGAGCTTACTCAAAGTCTTAAGTTGGCAATTTTTTGTTGTCACTTTGTTCATGATAACACGAATTTTCAGTGACGATTCAGCAAGAAGAAAAATACTTTTATTTACAAGAGAATGTTGCAAGTAGGTTGCTTATTGTTACAGCAAAAATTGAATGACTAGCTGCTGGATAGCAATTACGGCTGTGCTTATAGATCAGGTGCATTCAGAGTGTAAATTTTGCATGTTTGCATGCTCTAAAACGCTTGGTTTTATAGTACTGCCCAGTTCTGAGAAAAAATGCCAAGACTGGGTGTAACAAGCTCCCCAAACAAAGGGTTTGGGTAGGCTTTTTTCATGTGTACATGTACTACCACCCCTTAGACTGAGATGATTAAAGGGAAAGTAAGTTTCCATCTGTAGAATGGAAAACGCTCAATAGGTACGCAATACATGCAATATGTGTCTATGACAGAAAGGTTTACAGATCATATTACCAGGCTGTGGTAATAGAAATACTGTAACTATAGGATTACCTATGACAATGGAAAGTATTCATCTCATTTGTTTTGTCTGAAACAGTTAGCTGTATTCCTATAAAGGAGAAAAGGGTACCACCTAGGGTCCCACTCAGACTTTCTCCTCAGTCTGTGGAGGGTGCCCAGAGGACTAATGTTGAGTAGAGACATCACTTTTAGTCACAGTGAAACAGCACACTACCCACGAGTAACATGGTAATCTGCCTGGTGTCGCTCAACACGACATTGGCTCTCAGGTCAAACCTTTGTAGTTCACGAGGCTGGCCAGTGCTCCTGTCATCACATGGACACAGTAGGGACAGTGTATACCACTATAGCAGGAGAAGCAAAGACCATAGGACTGAGGTTGGGCTCTGCTCTGCTCTACACAACTCTGTGTTACAGTATTTAAAATATTTTAGTTAATTGTTTATCAGCCAGTGAAAGTAAATTAGTTGCTTAGTCCTGTAAGAAGCCCAGAATACAGTAGTTGGTAATCTGTTTAGTCTCTGAAAGGCAGCAATAAAATCGGTTAAGCATTTCAGGTTTATCAAATCCCCTCAAGATTTCAGGGCTTACTAACCTGTATTTGGTTAAGTACTTATATTAGACAGGTGGAATTTTTGGCAGTTACTGAAATTCCTCTCCTACTTATATGGAAATCATGACTCTGACTCTCAAATAACACCTGATTTTGCAGATGTAAATATTGTATTTTGGAGACTGCATGCCTGGCAACTCTACTTTATTTGTAAAATTATTATAGTTAGAGAGCTATTATTTGACATTTTGTTTGGAATAATTCTGGTTTACAATATACTCTATGTCAACTGATACTATGTTCATCTAAATTCCCTTCATAAACAGGGATTCCATGTCAGTTATTCCACTGATTGCATTGCGGGCATCTTTTGATTCGAGTTACATATTAGAGATACAGGGTACTGACTCAATGCATCTACTATACAAGGAAGTTAATATTTTATGTAGAATTTCAGATATGGTCTAGTAAAATTTAGTGACATCTTTATTTTTAAAAAATAACTATCATTATTCAAATTATAATTTAATATACAATTATTATATAAATGTAATATCTAGAAATAAAACTGCACATTGATACATCTTTAGAAGACAAACAGTATCAACAAATGTGGTAATTAACAAGATTATTTTTGTTACCATGATTCACCCGGGGGCTAGAGCTCTGAAGTGGCCTACAACCAGGTTTTTAATCTATAGCATAGGTAAGCTGTGTTGAAAATTAAAATCTGTCATAAGAACATGCTCAACAAGTTTGTAAGTGATGTGGTAAACTGCTCTTGTCTCTGGTTCCCATAGCCAGAGCTTTCCCAAATAGTAATCTTTGAGGGTCAGTACATCCCAAAGGAGTTATAAAAGAATAAAAATGGCTCAGAAATATCCAGGGACAAAAAAAAACCCCAAACCCCAACAGATGAATATTTGTTCAGCTTCTCTGACTCTACAGTTTAAACTGTATTTTAGGCTGCTCTTTGGTCTTGTCTACTTGGGGCAACCAAGATAGCCAAGACAGGTCTCTCTCCACTGGTGGGATACCTCTGCTAGGGAATTGAGTCAGGGGTGACACAGATCACAACTGATACTTGTTAAAAAGCGTGTTATTAATTTAGCTGCTCTTACAAACAGAACCAGGGTGGTTGCTGTTAATAGCAGATAAGTACGGCCATTGGTCCAGTTCTCCAGTTTGCTCTTGCCTATGTTCATTGTAGCTCCCAGGTGGGAGCAGCAGTAGGGAGACAGCCAGCTTTTGAGACAGCCAGCTCTGACTTGAAAGCGTACAAATGCAGCTCTAGCAATTTTTCTGGTTGCTTTGGGATTAAATATCCCTGTAACAATATGAATAATTCAGAGTAATGTGATTTTTCAATGGGACATGTGGATTGACGAGTCAAAAAGATGGTCGAGGCTTGATGTAGCAGCCACATATAGGCACTTAATGCCCCTTGAGATACAGAGGTGCCTGGCTGTAGTCTGGTGCTGTGAAAGCCTGCTATGCAGTGGATTCATAGTTGATACTATTGCCATAATGAGCAATGTTGATTGTTCCAATACCTTTGAGCCTCCCAGTTGTCAGTAAGTGCTTATGTGTGCAAATCTGAATTTGGTCTGTAGTAACTGGAGAAATTTGGATTAGCAAGGTACTTATTCTAGAGTGAGCTTTAACTTTATCCTATAATTTTCATGGATGGATAGGTGCATATATTGCATATCAATTACTAAATTTAGAATCTTAACTAGACCCAACCCATCATCCTACATTGAAGCACAGCGTGCAATATATTTTTATACATTATTATCTTGGTGACTTCTTTTACTGTGTATTTGTTACTGTCTGCTGTTTGTGCAATACAGGCTTCTCAAAATTAGGGTGAGGGGAGATAATGCAGTGCAAAAAGATTTTGCTCTGTATATGTATAATAAAACGCATATATAGAAACAGTTTCTTAAAATAGGTTTGCTTGCTTACCTTCAGATAACTGTTTACATTTGCTTAAAGGGTTGTTAAAATAAGAATGCTGTGATGTATCATTTCTAACATGCTGGTCTGAATCACGCTTGTGTGCAATCACTGTATCAGCTCATGGCACAGCTGCCAAGCTGCCCACACATTCCCATGATGAATTTGCCAAGAGAAGTCTGATCTCCTTCTGGCCATCTGCATTTGTTTTGAGTCATAAGTCCATGGGTGTGTGTATTAGCTACTGTATTTATCTGGGCTTTATTTGTTGGAAACTGGTTTTGACTTTTGTTTCAGTTTCCCCTGTTGACTTCTTAAGTTTGCTTTTGAAAATCCTATGGACTTAGAATTGGGCTATGAGTATGCTTCAGGTCGCTTGGTGTTCCTGGAAAAAAAATTGTGTTCAACACACTGCAGCAGATCTACCACAACTCTAGAAAAACAGCTTTGAAATATAAATGCCAAATGTCAGAATATAGTTTTTCAACTTAAAGTGCTTGTTAAAAAGCTGTGTTTAAAGAAAAGTACATAAAACAAAACCTATGCCTTTTGGCATTTTATAGCTGAAACTAGGACAGTTTCTTCTTGTATGTTCACAGCTGTGCCCATCAACTACTCTATATTTTTTTTAATTTACCTTCAGCATTCCTCACAGTCTCACAAGTCCTGATGGATGCCTGTGCATGAGGGCTCATCAAAAGGAGAGTGAGTGCTGTATCTAAATTGGATTCTGCTGTTTACACTTCACCAGTTCTCCTTCTCTACCTTTCTCCTTCCTCGTCTTAACCAGGGTAGATACCTGACTATGTCTGGCTTTTCACACTCCAGTGAAGGCACTTAGTTAGCACAATTCATTGCTAATTCGGGGTTCTCAGCTGTAGGCCAAGACCCATATCTGTGTGTTAGATACTGTAGAAAGGCAAGAAAACCACAGTTCCTCTGCCAGAGAACCTAATGGACTGTTAATCACTAATTAGGATACCGATTTTTAAACCTTAATCCAAGATACATAATCCAGAGCTAACCAATGTGCCTCATGAAATGTCCAACAGAGAATCTGAGCATAGTTTTGGGGAAAAATAACTTCTTTGAAAGATGGCGGTTCTGTCACACAGTGACTTTTCTACTTGTAGTCTCATAATACTTTAAGTAATGTGTGCATTATAAATTGTGTTGGGGTTTTAGGAGTTTTTCTTTGTGTTCTTTTCTTTTCCTCTTAAAGAATTTCCCCCCATGCTAAGGGATAATTGCTGGGTGCTTAAGAGATACAAAAAGACCTGGCCACAGGGGGAGGGGTCCAGCTGTCCTCTTTTAGTTGGGTTTTTCGCTCAGGTGGAGACAGAGATGCCGCGAGATTTGAACTGAGAAAAAGGGGTTGGGTACAGCGCCTAGCTCTCTTTGTTCTCCCGGCGTTCAGAGGGGATGGAGAGGCCGCAGTCGCTGTAGGGAGAGCTCATCGTCACTGCAGGGTCCTGCCTTCTGCTGCCTTCCTTCTACCGGGAGTGGAACTTACTCGCTGGAGCGGCCTTTTGTACTGGGACGCTATTTAACACCCTAGCCCACTACAGGAGGGTCCCTTTTCAACATCTACTCAGGTGCTTGGGCCCCAGGACCCCAATCCCACTTTTCCTTGCTCTGCCAGGAGGCAGCTGCCCTGCCTCCCTTGTTCTTTTGCGGCTGCTTTGAGGCTTCACTACACTGTAGCGCCGTTAGTGCCGCACCCTGGCCTGCCAAGAGGTCCCAGAGTTCACCGCTGCAGCTCCGGAGTTCAGTATATCTCGCCTACCACCTGGGATTTTGTGTTCATGCCTGCTGTTCCAGCCTGCTGTTTCCCGGGGGATCCTGCTGAAGCACCAGGATCAGCTGCCCAGGGGGTTTGTGAGGCCTTTCTCCCATCCCGGCCCGGCCCGGCCCAGCCGCCATTGCCGCGTGCTCCCCGCGCTCGCTCCGCAGCGCCCCCTGCAGGCGCGGGGGAACCATCGCCCCCGCCCTGCTCAGCGGGAGCCGCCAGCGCCCCTGCCGGCCGTGAGCGGAACTGCACCCAAGGGGAAAGGGCCCGACAGCCGAGAAGGCATCACTGGGGTCTGGTTCTGTTTGGTGTCACTGCCACAGGTATCGGTGTTTTGTTTGCCTTGTTATACATATATATATATATATTTTTGTAAAGAACTGTTATTCCTATTCCTCATATCTTTACCTGAAAACCCCTTAATTTCAAAATTACAATAATTCGGAGGGAAGGAAGGGAACGTTTTGAAGGGAAGGAAGGGAATAACTGGAAGGGAATGTTTTCCATTCCAAGAGAAGCTCCTACCTTCTTTAGTAAACACATGTCTTTCAAACCTAGACAAATGGTTATCAATGGTCTTTGCTTCTGAAAGCAAAGCTGTCTGTATGTGTTGCCAAAGGATTGCAACAGAAAATTTGTATTTTCGTATTCAGTTTTCATTTCTTAACTCTATGCTATTCATCTTTGAACTGTGATAACTTTCTGCTGTTGAGCGTATTTTTTTCTTCTTATCAATTTGTATTTGTCATCTTTCTCCCTAGCCTTCATAAACATCATTTGAAAGGATTTCCTTTTTTCTCCAAAATTTTGATAATCCTGATTTTGTTTTTTTAAATTGAAACTGGATTCAGCTATTCAAACCCTTCTTTTGTGTATAGTCTTTACAGCAAATGATTTTTTAGAAGAAACATGAATCTCTAAGTTAATGCAAATTGACATTTTTCAGAAATATTTTTTCTTCAGGTCCAAAAGAAACCACCTTAACAGAAAACTGTGTGTGAATTTGCACCATTTAAAAAAAATTAGTCCCTCTCCTTACCTACTGGGATACTTACTGGTGTGGCCTAAAGCACTGATTGCAGAAGATATGTTTGCTCAAATAGCTGCATTAGCTGCCTCTGCTTGTAATATTTTTTGGCAGTCATGACAAGAATGGGTAGAGAAAACAGCAGTAACATCTTTAGCCATATGTACTGCTCCAACACCGATTTCTTGCCATGAACCACATTTGTTTTCAGCAGAATTGGTTCATTATGGAGTGTGTGCTCAGATTAGTTATTCTAAGTATTTCCTGGTGTATTGTGCCTTGAAATGAGTGTTGGACATAGAGTGTTAGAAGTATTTATCTGGTTTCTCTGAAGTCATGTTTGGATAATAAAAGTGAAAAATGGAGAGGAAATGCTTGTAAAACTTTCTTTTTGCCTGTTCGTAAGGTGACTTTTTTGAAAAACACAAATTATATAAAATAGCTCAAAGGGATTTGCAGATCATTAAACTATTAAATGTAGCTTAAAATGCTTGAAAACCCATATGTTCTATATTTTTATAGAGTTTTTATAAAAATTTCTTTGCATGTGTAAAGTTTTGCAGAGTTGTATTTTTGGTTGGTAGGTTTTTTGGGGGGTTTTTTTGGTGTGTGGTTTTTTGTTTTTTTTTTAATGTTCAGATCCTATAGGAGTTTATCACATTAGGTGCCTGAAACTGTTTTCGTGTAGCTCATAACTTGCAAGCAGGACTATACATACATATTTTTGATTCCTCGGCCAAAGAAGTCCATAAAAGACATAAATTTTGACTTGGATTCCTCCCTAACAGTACTATCATAGTATGAGAAGCCAAAATTGCTGAAGGCAAAAGCTTGACCAGTGAAAGGGTTGCCTGCAAACAGTCATGCATGCCACAGATCATGTTTTCCTAAGGACAACATCTAGTTCTACAGCTGGATTTCTCCTGGAGACAATCTTGTGCATGAAGTGGTGTGAGCAGCGTGGGATGATGTATGACTGGCAACTAGTAGTGATGCCTCTGATTTTTCATTTGGGACATACTGGGGAAAAAACTCATCTCTAGTAATTGGAGAATGTTTTTGGTCTTTCAGCCAAAAGCATTCATCTTGTTTGTGTGTCCTTTTTTGGTTTGTTTTTAAGAATGGAATTTTTAGTATTGGAATTGTGGTGTTCTGTAAGTCCATTTGTTCAAAAAATTGAATCAGATCATGAGCAGACAAGTATGGCAGGCAGCTGTGGGGTTTTCTCAGAGCTTTGTCTGGCAGAGCACTCCCTGGCCTCTACTTAGGGATACCAACTGCTGTGGTGGGAGCCTGCAAGGAGTGGCAAGGTGCCAGCTCTCCTTTTTCTGGCCGTGGCAGCAGATGTTGAGCATATCTGAGTCCCTCAGACTTGTGTGCTTTTTTCAGAATATCATTGAAATTTTTTCACTGCACTTTTATGATTTAGATATAGAGAATGAGTTTTTTAACAGTTTTTTGCCTTTTGATGGACTCTTGAGTGATGAACCTACTTGTCTGTCCCCAAAATACTCTAGAGACTGTAATTTTCCTCTAGCAATGTCTTAGACCAGCAATCCAGAGACTTGTTTTTCACAGAATAGACGGTACTTCTAAACATACTTGCTGCACCTTTTCACCTTCCTTCTCATTTCTTCCTTCCCCCTTCAAGGATCCAGTCGGCTCAAATATACATGCGAGTACTTGAGCTTGAGTACTGCTGGTGGTGGTTGTCTGCTGAGTCCCTGAAGTCTTACGAGCCTTGATTTTCTCCTTCCAGAGGCTGATGAAACAGTCATTGATGTAGAGAACCTTGAATGTGAACATGGTTTCCTCTTCTAAGCCAGGCTCCTTCTACGTGCTGTTAGGCTGATGCTTTTGTATTACACCTGCAGTGAGGCCAACAGGAGGGAATGAGCTATTCTTCTAAATGAGTTGGAGTTTTTAAAAATGAAAGTTTTTATCTACTAGAACAAAAGGTGTCTAGGTGTTGGGAGAAATTGGAGAAGGATCCCTGCAATGAATACTGATTATCCTTTAGTGAAACTGAATCTCATTAGTGCGTGGACAGGATGCATATACTGCTTTAGTACACTGTCTTTTTCTAGAGAGGTTTATATAAACCTAGCAATTATGTGAGCTGCAGATATTCTATCTGAAGAAAAACTATGTCAGTGCAATCTAACTTGTATTGAGAGAGAAAACTTGTCTCTGCTTTGAACAGAGGCTGCGACAGCTCTTGAAGTATTTTGAATGTGCTTTCTGTCTTTTCAAGCACTGCTTGAAAATTCAGTTGAAAGCCAGTCCAAAAAGCTGTCTGATACAAGATGATGCTGTTCTGTTTATGTTATTTTGTGATTTTTCAATACTGCAACTGAACAAGGGTATTGATGTATATGTCACTGCACTAGAACAATATTGTAGATGTGGGACTTAGGGGGTCGGAGATTATGATTGAAGGACAGATAGTTAAGAGGGGAGTTGATAAACTGATAGACCTTAAATAATGAAAGAATACTGAATGATGTGCAGTAATAGAAATCGCTGCTACAATTACAAAACTTCACAACATTACAAATGGAGAGACAAATTCAGATTTAAATGTATTTGCAGTGAGTTAAATTTCTTGAAAACTCAGAGAGCTTTCTGAGTACAACTGAGAAGTTGAAAGGATATGTATGCTTAAGGAGCAATAAAAAACTCACCCAAAATTTTGACCAAAAGGTCTGTGAGAAAGGAAGGTAATGAGGTGGCTGAAGAACAGCTTGGTTTTGCCAAAAGCAAACCAGAGCATATAAAGAAACATATGAAACACAACCCTTGAAGAATTGCAAGCACTTAACTGGGAGGGTTGACAGTAACTATACTTTTCATCTCTATGATGTATATGATGCATAAAGCAGTGAATAAACCAAAACTAACTAGGCAAAGGTTAATATTTATGGTTACGGTCTCTTGCCCTTATGCTCCTTTTAGACTGTCATACTGTTGTTCTTCTTTAAAAACTTATTTGTATACAAGCTGCAGAATAAAAATATCCACATCATTTGTAGTAGTTGGGATGCTAGATGATGGAAGTCTGTCCCATCCAGGTGAATGCAAAATATGCCTCTCAGGAAGGGAAAGGCATGTGTAAACCAAGCTGGACCTAGAGCCCTCTCTGCTGGACGGCTGGGAAACAACACTTCAAACAGGAAAAGATAAGAATATTGATGTAGAAAAGAAAATCTGAGGCTAGTGCAAGAAATCTAGACATAAACCATAAATCCTACATAGCTGAAGTATTCCGTATTATAAGCGATGGAATAGCATGCACTTATTTCATAAAATGGCCTTCTCTTATTAAATTATCAGGTGATGTATTTTAATGATAATTCTTTTTTTT
>VYXC01006421.1:12159-65772 GCA_013397175.1 Platysteira castanea
ATAGTTACACAGTTTGGCAATGGAGTAAACACAATTTTAAAAATGATAATGCCTTAAATTGAACACAGTTTATCGTGAAGAGTCCTTTTTAAGTCGACATGCACTTGCTGATGGACAATGTTCAGTTCTTAAAGAGTTCAGAATGCCACTTATGATTGCTGTCTGTAGGTTGCCTTCATTCTGCAGCTGGTAGAGAGTAGCCCTTTTTAATTCTTAGATGGTGGCTGTCCACACTGTGGTTCACATTTTTCTCACTGGCTTTCAGGTGTGCAGCAGTTTTTTCTTTATACCTTTTACCCTTTCACCTTTTAATCATAACTGAATAAACCTAATACTTAAGAAAGCAACAAACACAGTTGATAAAAGCAGAGTACAGTCATTATGACAAGATTTGATTCACCAGATTTTAACACAGTATTAAGACAGAATATACAGCCAATTATAAAAAGTAGAATAAGTGGGTTCAAAACTACATCAACTAAGTAAATTAGTTTGGACCCCTGTTTGAGCTCAGATAAAGAACTAACCTTAGCTTTAAGTTTCATACATAAGAATAATTTTAGAAGACCTTGAACTGAAAGTAAATCCAAATATCATAATAAGATCCATGATCACCCTGGGGGGTTCTTAAGGGAATACACATCTATTACATCTTTTAGCACTGGTCAGAAAATTTAGTCCTGGATTGACAGCACACTACCTGTCCAGTGGGAATCCTGGAGAACAGCATTCCTGCGTACAGAACTGGGAGTGAAAAACTGCACTGTGCCCATGAGAAGAAAAGCTTAAAACCACAACTGATCACTATTCTACAGTATGTGTTATGTATTGAGTACCAGATTATCTCTAAAGTTTATCCTCATACTTAAAAAAGCAAAAGTGCAATAACTATGGTTTTGCCAAAAGCATAGCACAGACACCCCAGCCTATTTTTAATACAAACCTACTTGCACAGCCCTAGTGCATAATGTCTTCTTTCTACTGGCAATAGAAACCACAGCTACTTGCCCAGAAAGAATTTATTGTACGGCCAGAAGCTAGAATTTATGAGACTCCCTCTTGAATTAAATAGCCAAAATACAGTGTTACCCCCAATTCTTCCCGAATTCCCTAAGAGTAACAAATTGCCAAACCCCTTTCTTTCAACTCCCTCTTTTATTATAGGAAAAAGCTAGTCAGAATAAAGGCAAGAGCAAAAATGAAGCAGAGGTCATTATCCCCTTCTATCTCTTCTGAAAAAACAGTATAAAAGCAGTTCTGACCTATGCAAAACACAGGCTTCCCAGATGCACAGCACTGTCTGAAAATGTTAGACCTACTTGTATGTAACACAAGTATGAAATACAAATCATGATGTACACATTTCTGGATTATGTTTTAGAATGTTCCTTAAAAATACTGCATCAAAAACCTTAGTCAATCCAAAAGAATATCCTGCTCAAGCATCGCTGGCTTGTGTAAGTAGCTACATCAAACATTTCTTTAAATCAAAATTGCTGAGTCAGGATGACCAAAATAAGTGATCTTTGAAAATAAAATAAAACTAATGAGAAGTTACCACACTCCTTCAAACATGGGAACTGTATTAAAGACAGCAATAGTACTTCCGAATTTTTATGCTTTATAGAATTAGACAATGATTCATCTAATTCAGCATCCTGTCTCCACCATTTAATTACTTTCTACTACTTAATTTAAGGGTGATATGCAATTAACCAATTGCTGAATGATAAAACAGAGCAGAGGATGTGGATGCTGAAAGCTTGGTTACAGGGAGATTTTCCGGCCTCAGGCTGGCATCTGTGTGGAAGCTGCACTTTCACACAGACACTGGCTGGGAACAGTGCTTCTGGCTCATACACTGAGCTGGGTGCTGTGAGAAAAATCAGTGAAAGAATGCAAACAAACTTTGCACCTGTTGTTTTTCATGTTACTGACTGAAAAATATTTTGAAATGGGTGTCGGTAGTGCTCAGCCAATGATCTTAGGAGGTGGTTGAGCAAAGAACCAATAACCATATGCCACTCAAGCAAACCTGGATATAAAAATTAGTTTGTTGTAAAAATAAACGGCTTTTCTCATCCTGGAATTTCTATGCCGTTTCCTTCTCGCCGTCTCCGAACTCAGTAGTGACAAGAGGACACAATGGAAATTCTTTCCTGACCCATGGAGAAGATACATTAACTCACTAAAATGTAGTATTTGACTAGTTGTGTTATAATTCAGCTATCAGCTAAGACAGAGAAGATACAAATAAAACTATTCAAAAGATTTCTGAAAATGTCTTTTTCAAAAGAATTCAACTTATCCACTTCAGCCCAAGATACCGCACATTTTTATGATAAGACTATGCCCAGGTGAGCCTGCCTTTTCAGTGAAAATGAAACATGTCAATTTAGATGCTATGGAATAAGGGGGGTTAAATACAACAGAAGGGTAATGTGGTTTTTGCAAAGTGATACAAAAATTTCAGTTTCATATTGAACTGCTTGTGGTTGAAATTGTGTTGATCCACACCAGTAAGGAGCAACAACTTACAGTTGGAATACTATGCTGGGTTTATCTAGATAGCTCAGTTTTACTGGTATGTGAGTGTAAAGGTTTTATTTCCCACAAAATCCTGTTCTCACAGACTCCTGCCAGAAACAAACTGCTTAATCTTCTATTAACCGTTCTATTTTTATAATATTTAACACCATATTTATTATTCTATACACAGAAGTACATACACGATTCATCCTTATTAAAAGGGGAGGGAAGAGATTCTTTGCAATTTTTATAACTGCTTTCAAAATGTAAATATCATTTAATCAATGATAAAATATTTTTGATAGCCAGATCTCTGGAAGTATGAGACTTGATTGCACCTTGCTTTTGTCACAATTCTGTAGAGAGACTTCCATAGTAGCATCACTTTTGTACATGAGTATTCTTATGGAGTAAAATCCCAAGGAATCTCCTTTTCCAGCCACCAGCTCTCCATGAGAAAAAACAATGTTGTTTTACATTCGAGGCTCACTTGAATTCTAGTGTGACTTGCGCATGGACAAGCGTAGAAGTTGGAAGGGAAATACAAGCCCTTGCAACAGCTTTTGGATTTGTCCTTTTATTCATCTGTCAGGCCTTTCTGAGCCAGGATGTCAACTTGGAAACTTAATAAGCTAAGCTGATGTTTTACAGAGCTGAGAACTGGCCACATTTCAGAGCTTTCCCTCACTATGGATAAACTATGTCTAAAAAAAAAATCCTGATTCTAGATTAACTTCTTTTGTAATTAAATCCTTTAAAATTTCCTTTGTTTATTAGAGAGTAACCTTTCAGTTCAGAGGTGTATTACTGACACAAATATTTTTGAAAGAAAATCTGGTGGCCCCCACATATTCCATGCTTTGAAAATCTTGTCTGTTCTTACATTCTGAAAATCTGAAAAACCCCCACCACCTAACACTGAAAACTGATGGATAAAACTCTTATTGCAGCAAGGGCTAGGAAGAACTTTGCACCTTGAAGTTCATTTCTATAAAGGGAAAATGCATCTGATTCATGCAGGCTGTCTTTTAAATGACTATTAACTGCATAAAATAATCTAAGGAAATAAAACCCATCCAAATAAATACACCTGCCTGTAACCTCATATTTAAAGCTTACATTAAAGGATATTTTATATGACGAGAAATAAAACACATTAAACTATTAACATCTATTTACAGAACTGTGACAATTTCAGAACAAAAGCTTGACTAAATAAGCACAGGAGAAATTCTTATGTTGCTTGTCGTAAATATCTTAAGATGTGATGTGATCCCCCAAGCATAACTTCCAAGATCTACATTTACTTTTCTTTACCATGATTAATTACCAGGGATAAAAGTTTAAAACAACAATGACATGAAAGACTGAAATTAAATAAAATTAGGTAAACATGAGAAGGGGAAACTTGGCCTGCACAGAACACTGAGTTAATTTTTAATTTGCTTTCCTGTGGTTTTTAATACAAATTTCGTGACTGTGTTGTGGATGGTTTATTTGTTGAAAGGAAGATTAGAATGTGAGATGCTTAACAATGGCCAAGGCTTTTGAGGGTTTGTGCTACAAAGCATCTAATGGTCTCTATTAATGGATTTCCCAACACATTCGACAAGTGAACATTCCAAAGACAACTGAAATTAATTCTAAGGGCTTTGATATATCCAGACCCTTGAAAATAGGTCATTTAATATTTGACTTCTTATGTAAGCTGCATTTTCAGCACTGCTGCCATATTAAGAAGGACTAGCCAGCAAGGGAAGGAATTGAGGGGGTTTGTCCTCAGACTTGAGTACCCAGTCTGCCCAGGGACACCACACTAGTGAAAGATCCATGTGGAGAAATACTGTCCCTTTTACAACAAATAGATCCCCAAAATACAGGAAAGGGACTAGAAGGAAGTGTAACCCATTTGGAAGCATAGGAAGATGCTATCAACAACAACAGAGGTCTGCTGCAGTACATCTGCAAGGAGTGGAATTAGCTCTGAATGGAAGAAAACGGTGATTTTCTGGTTACCAACTTGGCAAGCTTGTACACAGAAGCCAAACAATGGCAACTCTCTTTCCCCTTGTAAACCAAAAGGAAGGCACGTTTGCAGATCTACCAGCAATAATATTTATCTATGCCAGGAGTACGGAAAAGACAAGTCAGTCAACTGTTTTCCATTGTTGTTCCACTCAAGGTTTCAATACTCAAGTTACAGGACTTGGAGTTTGAGGCATTCTGGGGATTATTTCCTGGGGCTAAGGATGAACTGTTCATGTTTTTACAAGCTATCCTTAAACAACCAATGTTGGGCATTACACTAAGTTGTGCTCTGCTGAAGTAGCACCACAAAATTATAATTGACTGGTATCAGAGAGGATTAGTCAGAATTCCAACACTCCTGACTGCAACAGACCCCAATTAGGGCCTGAGAAATCCCTTGACTGGAATAACCTGCATCAGTTCACTTCATTAAACCCCAAGGAATGCAAAATAAGCCTGTTTTCATGGCAAACAAGATTTCCCTTCCCATGCCTTTTAAACAACTCATAGACTTGTTTAGGTGATTCTCCACACTCAAGGTAATTTGGGGAATAATTAGATAGTATTTACAAAAAATCTACTGAAAATGGAAATTACTTCTGCATATAAATGATATGTATTAGTGTAACACAGTCTTAATTCCTGAAGAAGACATATTTCAGCATAAAATTAAGACTGGCTCATCATAAGTAAATTAAAAGAGTTAATGAATCTCACAATTCTGTCTTTCACTAAAAGGACTAATCAGATTTATTTTACATTCCTAAACAGATGCTACATGTAGGAATCCTTATTTGGTTATCTAATTGCCAACATATCTGAAAAATACAATAAATTCCTAAGGACATGAGCAGTTAAAAAACCCCCAGAATATAATTACAAAACCACATTTGACTCATTTACTAAAGGAAAAAAAATCTTAGCCCTGTTCAATATTGAAATATTAACAATGAATTAACATTTTAAAAGAATCCAAGAGATTATTTTCTCAAATGAAACTACAGAACAGTTTTTGTCTCCACTGAATTCTCAGATGATTCAGTGTTACTTTTTCATTTAAAGTACATGGCAAAGGGTTACTAGAAAGGTATTAAAGTATAAACAACCAACCAAAAAATGCTTGGGTTTTTTAAAACCTAGCAATCTTTTTTGACTTTTCTTGCTACCCTGATGAATAAGTCACCTCATGCTTGCAGACAAGGCTGACTGCAGTAATTTACTCAGAGACTGGCATATCTGATATTATTTCTCATCAGAGTATTCAACTAACCACATGAGGCAACAGGGGTTTGTATGAGATATATTCATGTCATGGTTCCCTGGTATTAAAGAGTGACTTTATGTAATTTGAATATAAACATCCTATGAGAAGTAATACACTAAATACAAACATTGCTTAGAAACACATTATTCAATTAACTCCCTAATATTTTGTGCCAAATCACTGTAACTGATAAACATGTATCTTATTTTCCAGATGGCATATTGGATCTACCCAGCTGCTGCTGACTGGTAAAACAGCTTTCATAAATGATTATGGCACACAAATATATCTCTTTACCCAACTACACACTAATAAATTATTCCTTTAAAGGGCCAGTAGGATCCATGCAGAGCTCTCCTTTAGCTCACACAAATGAATTTAAACGGTGAAAAATTATAACTAGAAAACATTCAAAACTTTCATTTGATACTATAAAATTGTTGCATTTCACGATTTGCTTATATTTTCAGAAATACAAAGAAGGAGACGTAAGTGCAGCAATTACCAAAAGCTTACAAGCTTTTTCAAAATATAAGGTCGCACAGAACAGCCAGGTATTTTACACATATCTAGACCAAAACAGAAAGGAAAAATACTGCTATTGAAGATGTTCAGTGGCCCATTCAAAGGTGCAGACTTCAAAGAAAATTCACATTTGAGAACTTCTACGGCAAAGGGGTCCTCAAAGAAGTTAGGGAAGAGAAGCACAATAATTCTCCAGAAGTGAAATGAGGGAGGCATGGAGAAGTTGGACACCACCAGTGTCCATGTTTCAGTTTTCTCAGGAATGGAAACTTTTGAAACTTTTTTCTGGATAGGATCCCTTCAGGTGAAATTAATAAAATTTATACTGATGGAGACAGACATATTTCTACAGAGAGCCAATTTCAATATTAGCTAGAACTCTACTAACAGTTATTAGCAAAATTATTTAAAGGCTTTCTTGTTATCATAGAATCATTAAGGTTGGAAAAGACCTCTAAAATCATCAAGTCTGACCCCTAACCCAGCACTGCCAAGCCCAATTCTCCTGCCCTCCATGCCAGATCATTCTTTGGTTTCGGATTACTGCTACCAAACCTGAAATTCCCCTTCACTAACTACATGGTCAGATTTGTGTTTTCAGCTCACAGGTGCCTACTAGGTCTTAAGTTTCCCTTTTTATTTTCAAAACTAGCCTTCATTTTCATTTCCCATTATCAGTCTTCGTCCTGACAGATCCGTTTAAGTCTGATTTGAATTCTTAGCTTTACCTACTCCTCCTAACTTGATTCAGTTTTTGTCCTTTGTGCATTTCTTACTCAATAGTTTCCATAACATAACAAAAGACACAGATTTATGCTCCGTGGTAACATCCAGTTCTTTCATCTGACAAGCTGACAGCAACTAAAGGAACATGAAAGAAGAACTACAGATTCGGCTTTATTTCATCCATAGCTCCCTCCCTTAGTGCTGTGTAGATAAAAACCTGCTGAACTGGTCTGTGATGCTGCTTTTCTGCAAGTGCAGTTCTGGAGACTGAAGAGGTCCAAACCGTGGATTTGTGATAAACAATCCAACTCAAAGTTTACCACAACTGACTAAGAATTTTGGGTTTCTTCTGGTTTTAAGTTTCCTTACTGAAAATGGCTAACCAACTTTATCTGAAGTTTTCCAAAGTGCAGACTGGGAAAACATGTCATGCAAAATTTCAGACCAAACAATCTAAATTGAAAGCAACAGAAAAGACAGTGAGAGAGGTCAAGCAATCAGCACAAGCAGTACTAATAATGGTGCACTGCAGGCAGCCATCTTATTCACTATTACAATAACATCATTTGGAAATTGTGTTAGCTTGGCAACTCATTTACCTTGAATTCTTCAACAATAATAGTTAAGGCTTCATGTCCAGCTTTTCTCATGTCTTCTAATTCCTGCTTATGCTTTTCCTGTGCAAAAATATGGAAAAGATTATATACAACATAGGCACCTGACATAATAATTTTAATTAGGAGAATAAATACCAATTATTTTCCTCAGTTTTGGTATCTTTCATGAAGAAATTTACACAGCTTGATCCTTTAGATATTTTATATGTATATATATGCTAACTTCAAGTAGGTGCCAGTATTAAACTTATTTTTATTTCTTACTTTTACTTTACAGACCCCAGATGATTCTAAATGGTTCTCCATATTTTTTTTTAGAACTTTCTTTCTTTCTTGGTATACCTGTGGATGGAGGGACTTCCAAATCACCCTCTTAGTAAATGTTATGTACTGCCTCTACCAACAAAAATGTTGAGATGAAGTAGTATCAGATTCAGTTTCCTCAGAAATGCACACCTTTCTCCTAATCATTACATGGCTCCTCTTTTATCTTCTGTTTTTTTTCTTAAGATTCCCAGGAAAGTCTTCTTGCAAAAGAAATCCTGAATATATTTTTCAAACAAAGCTGCATTGTTCGCTTTTTTTTCCCTGCACAGTTATTAAGTAAAAGGAACCTGGACAGAAACATTCTAGTATTTTTTCCTTTATCTAATATTTTGCTTAGTCTCCAATGCGAATACCCTGTTGGATTCTCATCAGCATTTCCCACTACCAATGCGCAGCACCACTTTTTCCAATCACCAATTAGTAAGAAGATGAAAAACATTCCCTCCCACCTTATTCTTTGCTTCAGGGTCTGTTCTGGTATCAGCTCATATGGCAGGACATAGTTGCTTTACATCATAGTGGATTTAAATCATCTTTGATGCATTTCTGCTTTCTGCATCAAGAAAATCCAATCACGGATGTTCCCTTGCACTGATCATAGGACAAAACCATACACAACTTACACTACATAATGTTTGCTTTTTAGGTAAAAAAAAAGTTAAATTTAATTAATACAATTCTATGTTTCCTAAGACCTGTATCTTTGTAATAAGCAAAACCTAGCCTCTAACAAAGCATATTCAATTTTGTTATGTAACAACATGTAACACCATTAAAATTAATTAATCAGTCTGTAACTACATTTACTTACAGGTTTCTGCTCTGTCATTTGATTCCTTTCTCTTGAAAGGGTCATCTTAGCAAAAAAGTGGGAAACTACAGCTACACAATTCTTGTATTTCTGCACCAAATATAATGAGACATTCAGATTTTCTTTAATAAAACTGTGGGCTTTTGTGAAGCCCTGCAAGAACAACTGCTAAGTAGCAGAAGAACTGAAGATGAAAATATTTTGACATGTAAATAAACTACTACATCAGCCAACACCACACAACGTGGATATATCAGTTTAATCCCACTGTGATGCAATCATGTATCACTGACAGCACAAATAATTCAAACTGATATTATACAGGTTAAAAAACCACAGTTCTTCTGACTGAGGAAGTAAGATATCCCATTTTGGTAGAAAGCACAGTGCCTCTCACTCCAATTACCAGGCAAAGCAAAACACAGAGCAAAAAATGCAGTTTGTCCTCTTACAATAAATTCCCCAAGTTTTTCAGAACCTGTGACTTGTTCAAGGTCATGCCCTAAATGGCAGCTGATAAGATGAAGCATCGACACCAAGGCGATCCCGTAACACCAGTTAAGTCTTTTATTCCTGTAGGAAATGTTCAAGGCAGTTATCTGAGTTGCCGCTGACTGCCCATCTTCTGTAAGGCTGTGGTACCTTCAGACGCACCTGCAAGTCTGAGCCAGTATCTCAGAAAGTAATGCAGTCTCTTCCCTCCTCACTTCTGTACTCATGCAAGAAGGCAAATTATAGCTCTCTGCAGGCAGCTGAAGTAGAAGACAAATTTCAAATCCATCTTGTGCAGCTTTGCTTTACACAATTACATCATTAAAACTCTTCATACTGGACTCCATTGCACTGAGATTTTCGTCTTCGTAAAATCAACTCTTCTTTCTTTCAGAGCATCCTTTTAAAAAATTATATGTAACATCTAGCACCTCAGTTCTTATTTGAAGATATACATATTTTCTTCAATTCAACCAAGTACAGAGAAAAAATAGTAATACTGAATGCAACAGAACTAAATCAATGAGAAATTCAGGTAAATATGATGAGAATCAGTTCATAATGGCCAATTAATATACACACTAGAGTGTGCTATTGTGTATAAAATACAGATTGGTCACTATTTCTCTGGGTGTGAAATAAGAATGTGAGCTCTACAAAACTAAGACACAGGAGCATCTCCAGGTCTCTAGCAAAGCAAATGTTTTCACTTTGGTCCTATCATCAACATTCTAGTGAAAAATACAGCTAAGAACCCAAAGATAAGGACAAATATAGGGAGGAGAGAAAGACTTTGGATTTCCCAAGACAACCAAAACCCCCACATTATGCACAACCTTAAGCTCACCACAGGAACCAAGGAGACACTGTGATTTTTTTCATACAAGTAAATATCATTTGTACCTGGAGCATAACAATGGAAGACTTTGAGGTGAATAATAAAGTGAGGTGGAAAACAAAGTTTCACAAGCAACTGCCTAACATCGTCGTGGTGAGGACATTTCCTGCTGGGTTAGAACTGAGTTGAGCCAGAGTTGAGTGAGTGTGAACAGACCAGCCTGCTGGGAATATTATGACTGATTAAAGGTGAAAAACTATGCAAAGGAAATAGTATGGAAGAGCCTGTACGTGCCCCAAACTGAAACATAATTATAGTTCCCATACCACTCTCTGAGTATTTGCAGTGTATAACACGGATCTCTACCCTGCCACATTTAAGACGTTAATATTTGGTGAAGAACAATCATAGTTTATATCTGCTCTTTTCTTTCCCTACAGGATGTGCATACAGAGACTGTCCACTGAAGAGGGCACTAAACAATAAAAAGAAGTGCTAGAGCTAAAGTATTGTTACTATGAATGCACATTTTGCTACCAAAACTGCATGATATGGTAAATAGCACCTAAAAATTGCTCAGAAAGCCTTCTCTGGCTGCCTTAAGGTTTTAAAAATATTACACAGACATTTACTTCTTTGGGATAAAGCTACAAATGTGCCAGGGCAATTTATGTCCTGGATGCTTTCCTACTTCCCCACATAATCTAAATGGTAGGACATGATAGCAAGAGGAAGCAAGGAAGAAGAAGCGAACAGGAGAACAGTTCCAGGGAAGCTGACAAGAGACCATTTCCATTCAACAAAACAGTAAGCATGAAAGGAATTCTGAGCTTCATTAGGATATTTTCATGTCTCTTATCTCAAAAGCATCAGTGTTCAGATCAAATAAAATTCCACCATTTTCCATAAAGAACAAAATATTAATTTGGAAAGGGTTGCACCTGTCATCAGTGGCTACTGATACTGAAGCCAGTTATAACACCCAACACAACTTTATATAGCACATGCATTTAAAAATATATCACTATTTATGTAGTTCTTTACTGTAGTACACTTTGTGATATATATAGATATGTATGAAAAAACTACAAAAGGAGAGTTTTTCTTCTTTCTATAGAAAGGAGACTGACCTGCACACTTTAAGGATCTGGAAAAAGGATGGCTTAGGGAAAGAAGATCATGTTAGGAAACACTCAGGCAAGCTGGACATAATTAAGCCCGAGATGCCTGACATGATGAGCCCACAAGTGCTGAGGTAGCTGGCAGATGTAATTGTGAAGCTCTGCTCAATACCTGTGGACTAATAACAATGACCTGAGGAAGTGTCTGAGAACTGGAAGTAGTAAATACCATTCCTGTCTTCAAGAAATGACAAGAAACTGCAAGGAGCTACAGGCTGGGCAGTGGGAAGTACCTGAGAAGGTGATTGTGCTGGTTTTTCCTGGGACAGAGTGAATTTTTTCAGAGTAGGGGGCTACATTTTGGATTTGTGCTGGATAAAGTATTGGTAACTCATAGATATTATAGTTACTGTGGCCTTTCACACTTCTCTAAAATCCTCACAGAGAAGTGGGGGTCAAGGAGAAGCTGAAAGGGAGGCGGATTGAAAATTGGCTGAACTGGCACACCCAAAAGGTGGCAGTGTGTCCCACTGGACAAGAAGTTGAAGATGAGGCCAACGATCCTGGACTGCATTAGGCTAAATATTGCCCTCAGGTGATGAGACGTGATCCTACTCCTCCACTCAGCACTGTTAGGGCCATTCCTGGAGTCCTGTGTCCAGTTCTGGGCTCCCCAGTAGGAAAAAACAGATGGACATACTGGAGAGAGACCAACAAAGGGACACAAAGATGATGATGGGTCTGGACCATCCTTCACATAAAGAGGGACTGAGAGAGCTGGGACTGTTTAGTCTGGAGAAGGCTCAGGGGGGTCTTATCAATGTATGTAAAAACCTGAAGGGATGACAGAAAAAGAACAGAGTCAGGTTCTGGAATGGGCTGCCCAGGGAGGTGGTAGAGTCACTGTCCCTGGAGGCGTTTGAAGAAAGACTGGATGTAGCACTCAGTTTAATTGATAAGGTGGTGTTAAGTCATAGGTTGGACTTGATGATTTCCAAGGTCTTCTCCAACCTAGTTGATTCTGTACTTGTATTTACCAAGTCCTAATACACTAGGTATTATTCCTGAGGCTACTTGGTTTTTCTCAAAACTCTTCCACAGAAAGTACTAAAAAAGACCTTACAAAGCAAACAACAGTGGAGTGCTGCATATTTATCACAGGTGAGCCCTTCCAAAGGACCCGCTGCCTACAGCTCACTACAGTATATATGTTGTTTTCTAATATTTATTCTGGATACAGTCTTTTATTACCAGTTTCAAACATATGAAACTTCAAATGTCAAAACGAATAGTAACCAAACCCACAATTTATATCAACAAATGTATAACTAGAGATACCTTATGTGCCAAAAATTAGTAACATTTCTATCTGCAGCTCTGTTAACCTTTGAGAAGTAATCAACATATGCTTTAGAAATATAACTAATTGAAAGGATGCATATTGAATTTTCATAGAGTTGTACTATTTGTAACACATAGCACATTCCTAGAGGATACCTTCAGTCTTTTCATGGATGTTTAAAAACTCAAGACGACTACAAAGAAACTTGACACTCAGTCAAATAGCTTCAAAAGCATGCAGCAATAAATTTCACTTAAGCACGAATAAAAACTTTCCAAGATTTACTCGTAGAAGATATAAATAATAACTCATAGCATCATTGTATGCACATACTCTAATAATTTAATGTTGAGCTGTGAGATTAACATATCTTTGAAATCTTTCCAATGCAATAAAAAACCTAATTGTTTTCTTCCTTGTTTTCGCAAAATAGAAAATAAGCTTCATTATAATATAAACAATCCTACTTAGCACAAAATTAACAGACAGAAAAGCTATATCTTTACATTTGAACGTCCTTTTCATTTTCAGTATGTGAACTATTTTCTTTGGCTGCCTCTTGAATTAAAACTCTGGAAGCAAACAACAGTGATATACTTCTCTCTTCTTTCAATCTTAACTCCTTTTCTGAATTGTAAATACATTTTGGAACACTAACAGCATTCCAAAGCAGACATACTATATGAAAACTAGCTGATCAACAGCTATTTTCCCATCAAAGTACAAGCAAAGCATCTGCAACACAAATTGTCACCATGCTCATTCCAGGCTACAAATGCATATTTGTTTGTTGGTTTCCTGAAGAGAAGTGATGATGTGCAAGTTGAACACAACTCACAGAATTCACTGGGCAACCAGAGACACAAGTATCCATCTTTGCATCAAGTTGCTGTATTTGTTTCATAAGAAAATTGACAGGAATTTAGATCAGAAAATAGAATAATCAGCAGCTTGGGAAATTGAGCATCAATTCAAGGAGCTTGGGATAAAGTAAATACCAAGAAAAACAGGCACTGAAGAAGATGACAACATAGCCTTTTAAAGACTTTCTCAGCTGAAGATCTGCATGAAAAGCTTCTCTTGACCTTGTTGTTTCAGAGAACAGAGGGATATGAAATAAAATCAAGCATTCATCAGTTAGACCATCTTGCCCAAAGCAGAATGCAAACATCATCTGCAACTGAATTCCCAACGTTTTTCTGCATCAGAGAACTGCTATCAAGCTGTAAACTTCAAGATTCACTTGTTGGTTATTTGTTTTACCTCCTGAAAATGTCATAAATAGTCTAAGCATGAAGGGGGGAAAAAAATCCAAAGAGATGGAAATTACGCCTTTTCCAGAGAAAACAAGTATATCAAGAAAACAGGAGAACTAACTATTGCTCGCTTATTTTAAGATACTGCTATGGATTCTGCAAGAAAGGGATTTTTGCCTAACCTCAGAAAAATTCAAGCTGGAAGGAAGCATCTCCCACAGTCCAGAAAAATGTATCCACATCGCAGACACAAAGATTTTATAAGAAGTCCTTCTCACTTCTAGTGTATCTTAGGGAACTCGTAATGCAGCTCCCCATTCTGAATGACTCTATTTTGCTTCCTGTAAAACCTCACACTGAACATGGATAGGTTTCATAGTACAAGCTCCTATTCTATCATGGCAGATATATTGAAAACCACCAAAAATGTTATATTCCATACAACAGTGATTTAAGTTTACAGTAACTGATATTTTGACTAGTTTACCATTGCAAATACTGCATTAATCAGATTTTTGGTTCAGGCATTCCTGACCCTGCCCTTAATTGGCAATGAGGTAGGCCAGACCGGAGTAATATATTCCAAATAATTCAGCCTGGGGAATATCCCCTGGATTGGAGTTATAACTTTAGTGACTGGGAGTAGGCTATTTATTTTTCTCGGTTTATGACCAAAGTATTAAATCACAAAATCACACAATCATTCAGGTTGGAAGGAACCTCTGGAGGTCATCTAGCTTAACCTCCTGCTGAAAGCAAGATCAACACTGAATTCAAACCAGATTGTTCCGATCGTTGTCCAGTGAGATCTTGAAAAACTCTGAAGATGAGTATTTCACAACCTCGCTGGCTAAGACATCCCAATGCTTATCTTCATCATAAAATACTTTTTCCTTACAGCAAGTTACAACTTCCCATGTTTCAATATATCACCAATTCCTGCTACATATCTCTGCAGAATCTGCCTAGCTCTATTTTTCTGACAACTTTGTAGGTATTGGCCATCTGCTATTAGGTTTCCTCTAAGCCTTCTCTTCTCCAGATTGAGTCAGTGTACACTGCATTCCTCTCATCCGCAGTCTAGGATTTTCATCACAGAAGGCAATCAGGTTGGTCAGGCATAATTTGGCTTTTGGTAAATCTATGTTAGCTGTTCCCAACCACCTTGTTCATGTGCCCAGAAACAGCTGCCAAGAGCACCTACGCCATGATATTTCCAAAGACCAGAAGGCTGGCATGCCTGGATCCATCCATCCATCATCCTTCTTGTCTCTTTCCAATAATCAACAGCTTCCCCCAGTCTCTGAGTTGATGCAAAACTCTCTCATAGCGACAGCCAACTCTCTCATCACTCCTGAGTTCTGTGGTCTGAAGCTGCTTGATTTTACAAATGACACCTCTTTTCTCCTGTTACTTTTTGCTGAGCTGGTGAAGCTCTGGCTCTGCTTGCTTTCCAGACCCCATGCATTCACACGTGCACATTTGGCATGGGTCCCCAGAATCCAGTCAACTGTGCTGGTTGATGCATGAAAGCCTGCTTTGGGTTATTTCTTTCACCACCTCCCATGTCTGGGGTGACTAAACCCCCACTTCTCACAAATAGATTTTAAACTCATATGTGGGAGGAGAAAGAAAGTCTTGCTTTGCTCTTTTTCAAGCAACACATAAGATGGACAAATCAAGATGACAGTATTTAATTCTCAAGAATGTGTTTAAGAACTTAGGATGATTAGCAAAGATGATGACAACATCCTGACATCATCAAATTGCCTGACATCAAAGAAGTTCCAATTCTACAGTATTTGTAACAAAGAAACAACACCTGGACCTCCCCCACAACACCCCCCTATACTTTGGAGCCTAGTTATGAACCTGGGCATCTGAAGAGCAATCCCAGGTGAAAACTATAACATGCATTTATTAGTTTCTCTGTTTTACCTACTGTGGAACATTGATGGTACGGAACTAACAGCAAAACCAGTTACTCCAGAGGAGAAAAGTTATGATTGAGGATGTGGGGTAGGTGGAAAATCTAATCAATCTCTTAAGAAAATGATAAATTTAACTTAATCTCTTCCTCAAAGCAAAGCAAAGCAGTCTCACTAAAATGACCAAACCAAAGTCAAAATCAATTTTTTTTCTAAATTAAGCCAGAAAACATCAGATGTAACACTCTGAAAGAGTCAGCAATGATTGATACCACCTTAAGTTACTTAGAGGTAAATAAAAGCTATGTCGGGTTTTAATTGGTTTTTGGTGTTTTGGGTTTTTTTTTGATTAAACTGTGATTTGAAAAACATAGGCCTATTAAATGTTACAAATTACAGATCATTAAGCTATGCCATCTAATCTATTTTTAGAAGTATTACTATTGACCACAAAAAGCAAATGAATTCATACAGATAAATATTCAGAATTCTAAACTTACAGTGAAAACAACAAAAATAGACATATACCTGTGCTTTTCAAAACATAGTCTAAGAGTAATACAACTCAAGATTCTTGACACGTTTATACACTCCATTTACTTCTTGATCTTGATGATATTAACAATTAACAAAAATTGAAAGAAATAATCTTTGATAGAAACATAAATTTGAGGCAGGGACTCAATCACTGTATCTGACACTCATTCACTCTCCAGATCTATTCCATGTTGCCATTTCATCATTTCTAGAACACCCCTCACTTTCTTCCACCCCTCACTCTGTCCTTTCCTCCAATGATGTTAAAACCACGATTCTTATATTTGAATTTTTTATTTTGAACAACAGTAGTTCCACAGCTCCCTCTTTAATCTATTCAATATGCTGCAGTTAAAAACAAAAAGGCAATCTTCCCCCCTAAAAAACCACCCAAACCAAAAAAAAAACTCCACCAAATATCCCACAGCAGAAAAAACCTTTCCCCTCCAGTAAGAACCCTGTTGTTGCTGAAAGAGTGAGAGAGAGAAGCAGAAGGATTCTAATTTGGACGCAAATATTGTATCCTCTAACTCTGCAAACCCAGACCATACAAATGCTGCCCCTCTCAAAGTCCCTTGGTTCCTTTCTCCAAGCCAGCTGGCAAGGAGGCAAAAACAAGCTCACTCTTCCTATGTTGTATGTGAGAAATTAAAATGTAAATGCATTTTAAAAGGCTGTAGCATTAGGACTGAATTTGACAGAAAGCTTGAGCTGTGTTTTAGCTTGGTTTGAAACTTCTTGGTGTTTTACACTACGTCAGACCTCCCACAAATTGGCTTACCCAGATGAGAAAAATCATGATTAAGACACGTTCTTGTTCTGAGCAGTTCCCCTCTTCAGAGGGGCACAAACATTGCTTACAGTAAGGGTCTTGGCTAAAAATGTTTTCAAAAAGGGAAAGCAAATCCTGCTGGAATATAGCCTTCTCAACTAGATATATGCAGATTTATTAAACATATGTAAAGATATTTAAAGGACTTGAGGCCACATTAAAAAATGTAAAGTAGTGCAGCATCAGTTAAAAATACAAAGTACCAAAAAAAAAAAAAAAAAAAGTTGTTCTTCCTTAGAAAGTACTACTGGGTTTCTGCTGTGCAATGGAAGATTCATCAGCTGTGGCAGTGATTGGTACAGGATAAAATAATTTAATTGGTGGTGACAGAACAGGACTGTGTTGAAAGTTGATCAAATACTGTCACAGGAGTTGCAACACACTTCAAAGAGCTGCTATTTTTATTTAACAAATAATCATTTCTCTAAAGAATGTGAAAGCAAAGATGGACAAATTTGATGTAAGCAGGAGGGCAAGTGCCCCCCTGATATAAGAGCTCTCTAATGAAAATATTATGCGAAATATGAGATATGAGAGATCTTCAGACTATTCCTGTAATCTTTGTTAGCTACAATACCCCCTTTCTTCCTTCATGGGAGATGTCCACTGCTGAATTTCATAAAGCCGTGAATAATTTTCCCCAGTTGACAACTGTCACCGCATTTATAGTAAATAACAGCATAAGGTATCTAAGACCTGCTTAATCTATCTTAAAACAACACCACTGAATGTGTTAAAGTGACACAGACTTGAAATGTGTCTTTATAAGCAGTGAGTCCTAGTCCCAGGGACTCAGGGAACTCCCCACCAGCCCAGCTGAATGCAGTTGTTTTCCCAGTGGGGGTTCTGTGCAGGTAATGGAACTCCCAAGGGGCAGAGATGTAATCACACTCCATGTGAAACCCTGGAACTGTTCTCACTACTGACCTTTTCTCAGGCTTCTTTTTTGTGTTTTATTTACTCTTTTAAACAAAGTATTTCACAAAACATTTTCACAAAAGCAGGCATCACACACTGTCTGGAATTAGGTTTTAGCTCAAAAAGATGGAAATGGATCTCCTTCTCTGCTTATCACTAACAAGAAGGCTCTTCAAGCATAAAAAGTACCTTTCCAGTTATAAAGTTTGAATATAAGGGAGGTTCAGAACATTCTCCACTCTTTCTTTCTTATGAGCTCAAAATGTGTGTAACTTCCCTGAAGTTACCACAGACTTATTTCAAATTCTCTGCCTAGCAGGTCAATGGAAACCTGCTTTTCAATGACACACTCACTTCTTACTTATCTCAAAAGTCAGACAAACTCAGCCGTTTGAAAATCTAGCACAGAAACATGGATTGTTCTCCCTACAAAAACAGGAAGTACATTAAGCACAGGCTTACCAGCTGAAATTATTCTTAAAATATATATTAAAAAAAAAAAAACTGAAGAAATTCAGAATTTCTCTCAGTCCTTTATCACAATTCCTTAGATTATTTTCTAAGCATTATTCAGACCTTCATTTTCATAATTTTTTTTTTTTCATTATGGTACTCACTTCTGGAAATTAATATTGATCATCCCAAGCAATTATTTGCCTGAGAAAGCTTTAATTTGTAATACATATCCAAACCCAAAACACTGTATGTGTGTATCAATACATTCAAGTAATAGGTTTACTTTTAAGGAATTGCACAGAACTAGGAAAATCTGTTTTATCTCAATATCCTCCAGGCTTAGGAACAGATGTTCTAGTTTTCACTAGCATCAGCTTTCTTTCAGTGATAAAACCTTCACCAAGAATAGTAAAGTTCTCAGTAGTTTAAGTACACGATTATTTTAAATGTCACATGCTGTTCTGGACCTTTTAAGCCTTTAATGAGGAAAAAACCTTATACAAGTCACAGCAGAAATATTTTATTTATTTATTTAAGAGCAGCAACAGTAAAGTAACCAATACTTTATCTCTGGAACTGCTTTCTCAATATCAGGAGTTATATAGAAGTGACCTGTTACACACCTTTGCAGTAGTTTAAAATATGAGTTATTTGTTGACACTTTCCCTGTATATTAACATTTTGGCACTTTACTCAAGTAAAAAAATAAAGGTATAATTAATAAGGAAGTTTCCAAGGTAACTGAGAAGGGATGAATAAATTCAACTTTGATATGTAAATCAGAAGAGTTTCTTGGCTATGTAATAACTTCCAGTGTGTGAATTAGTTAGATCAGAATACATTTATACAAATAAATTTGCTTAATACTTGGCAAATTATGCATTTCAGCTGGGTTTAGAAACACAAGTAAATTATGTTTCAACACCAAGTGTATACTATATATAAATAAAATTTAATGCAGATTGAAAAAGTAAATTTAAAGGTGCAGCAGGTTATTTAAGCAATAAAAGTTTCAGTAATGTATTAAGCTGCATTCTGCAGTCACTCATAGTTTATTAATAAATTATAAACCACATAAGATGCTTTAACAGGTAAAGGGCAATGAAGGGACAATCCTTCAAATTTCTCCTCAAAACATCATCCTGATATTTGCTGTTCATCTTATGCCTCCAAGTGTATAAACAGGAAATACAATTTGGCTAATATTGGCTAAGAGTTACTATTTTGGTGGTGAGTAATGCTCAAGTACTCACAGTAATTACCCTGTCTCAGATGCCTTACTCTGAACACAAACAGGACTGGAGTGGACTCAGAGACATGGAGACATTTCAGCACCATTCCCCACATTTTTTAAGGAGGTGCATGCCAAGCAACAGGTAACTGTCCTGCAAGCATTGCAACATTTTCCTTTAACTGTTAGATCATCTTGTCTGGTTCACAGTTCATTAATAAAATATGAGTGGCTGCAGATTGCTGAAAATTTTATTGCTCATTAACCTGCTACACTTTTAAATTTACTTTCTCAATCTCTACTATATTTTATCTATATAACAGATAACTGGCCTTTAGGTATTGTCTCAGCAATACAGTTATCTAAGTTCCTTTCTACACAGGTTTCCTTTTAGAGACATTTTGCACATTTTCATTATCCCATCAAAAATCCAACAAGATACTACTCCTACAAAAGCTAGAAAAACCTTCATGTGAAAATCTTGATGAGACAAGTTGGTGGTAAAGAACTCCACCTGATCAGTGCTAAATATATCTGGGCATTTCACAGCCTTCTTAAGTAGAATTTCCATATTAAGTAGGAAAAAACTAAAAAGATTAATCCCTCTGAACACACTCACTGTGAACGTGCAAATGAAGATGTGCAGTAGCTGTCACAGACTTGTGACACACTGAACATAAATCAGTGAATGCACTCAAATAAATCCAAGATGCACTGGCATAAAACAGATCAGGACAGGTAAAAAGCAGTCAGGACACAAAACTTGCTTTAAAAAAACCCGTTTTGCTAATACCTATTTGCCCACTAAGATAATGAAAGTTTTTTAAAAGTTATTTGAACACTTTTAAAATCAGGGAGACAAAGGAGGCACATAAGCGTAAAAAAAACATCTTGGCATGCCCTATGACTTTAACTGAATATCAGATTAAAAGGCAAGTCAGGCATGAAATAACAGCACAACAGCATAAGAGAAGTATATTTTAAAAACAAAATTAGAATGCTTAGTCTTACATCTGCTCCTCTAATTAATAATTTTGAAACAAGACAACAAAACAATTATGAAAAGAAGAATTGAAGTTTAAAAGGAAAACATACGGCAAAAGAGCAGAATCTTTTTGTAACAGAAATAAAAGTTATTTTTCCTCGTAGATGGAAAAATAATTTAGAGTGAAGAAGACGTCAAAACTGGAGGGAGAGGGAGAAACAGGCCAAAATGTAAACAGTTCTGAAATTATTAATAAATAAAGACTTTGAATAAAAATGAGTGTCTGAAAGAAAAGCACAGAGAGTAACATATAAAAAATTAAAGGTGAATAAATAAACGTGAGGTATCTGGCACTCACTTGAAAAAGAGGTGGGCAAGGGATTGTTGCCATATCCATAAATACCTTTAGCAGTTCAGCAAAAAGATGCACTGCTATCTGTTAAAGTGTCTATTCTGAAATTCCCCCTTTTTACGTGTTCCATAATTTTAAACCCTGCTGTGACCCATGAAATTTCCTGGAATCTCATTTATAAATTTGTTTGCAGGTACAGTACATAAACTTTTTTCACACCTATTTTTTTTGTTATTAACATTCTGTCTCCTCTATGTCTGCACCTAAAACCAACCTAAATATTTTCTTAGAAGATGGTGTTTAACAGGATGTAAGTCATATATTAGGTTTTTAAGAAAAACATACATTTTCTAGTACTCCAGCCATAAAAACCACCTACCTCCAAGACCTGTTTCCAACCTCCTGCAGAACACCTTTTCCAGGATCATAAATGCTCTCGCCTGGAAGGAGAGACCAGGAAGGCGATGACAGGGCATTGCCTCGCGTGTGAGGGAGGAGTTGGAATGTGTAGAGCTCTGTTTTGGGGTAGGGGATCAGTGAAGGATTTGGGGGTCAGGATTAGCAGGCAGGCCAGCAAAGTGTGAATTCTTGCACCAGACAGTCTCCAGTGGGATGAGGCAGGTGAGACCTCCTCCAGACAACAGGAGAGAACCTCAATTCACAGGTCCTCATGTGATTCCTCACGAGGAACATTTCCAACCCCAGAAGCTGCCAGTGGGACAATGCAGTGATCCAGGAGATTCCTGGGGCACACGGATAACAACCCCCCTAACAGAGGCAGCTGAGGAACAATCCACGAGGCACTCTGTTGGATCTGAGCCCTAGAAACATGGAAGGACTCTCTGGGGATGTGAAGATCTGCCCTGACTGCAGGGACCATGAGATGGTGAGTTCAGGAAAAGGGCAAAAACAAGGATCACAAACATTGGACTTCAGGGAAGAAGGCTTTGGCCTCTTTGGGATCTGCCTGGGACATGGGACACAACCCTAGAAAGAAAGCTCCAAAAGAGCTGGTTCCTGCTCAGGGATTATCTTCTCCAAACTCAAGAATGGTCCATAGGGACCAGCAGGAAATCAAGCACAGGCAGCAGGAGGTCTGCATGGATGAACATCACTAAACTCTGACACAAAAAGGAAGTGGAAGCACTATCTTCCAGAACAAGGAGACAGACACAACCAAATGTGCATTCTGGTTTATATGAATTAGTGTGATATATATGGGTCTAATATATAAAAACCTCCAAAACAACAGGCAATATTAATCAGAAGAAAAATAAAGTCACCCCTCAGAATTAAGAGGAAACAAACTAGCCCAAAATCTCAGGTTTACCTTTTCCTATCTTTATATAACTGCATTTAAGGCCTTTTCCTCATAATTTAAAGCTGTATAATTTATATGTGACATTTGTATAGGTACTCAAGTGAAAAATCCCTCAAAACATCAACAGCTATGGAAATACATAAATGAAACAACATCTAACACCACCAACGATTAAACTTAGGTTATTAGCTTTAATCCCGCTAGGTGTTACTGCAGATCCTAGTGAACTTCCTTTGGATCATTCTGTACTGTTCTGTCAATGTTTTATTCAGGATAATCTTCCTCTCCTGCCTTTCTGAAACACCACTCAAACAAGGAGCCTATCTGACGCACTTTCTTACACACAAAAATGTTATTTGAAGTGAAGTCACACTACTAACCAATTCATTTCCAATCATGATTCCTTGCAATAACAGTAATACTGCTAAATAAAATAAGCATATTAAAGTCCCTTCTTCAATAAAAATTTTAAAGATGTTCCATAAAGAAAGGTGGAACTGAAAAAATTATTTCCAAAGTCAAAAATTGTTGATGTTTTCAAAACAACTACAGATTTGTTAAGTTGGAAGAACAGAAGTCAGTTGTCAAAAGATAAAAAAGGAGTTTATTTCAAAAAGAAGGATCTTTTTTATTCAAAAAGAATTTCAAACACCACAGCAACTGTATTGATCTTTAAAAAACCAGCCTGCTTAACTTCCAGAAAGGAATGATGATGGGAAAAAATGTGTATAACCACAACTAGAATTTTCCAGCAGCAGTGCATCATTTCTTCAAATGTGACTGTGTGGTAAATCAAAGAAATAGCAGAGAAAATTATGATCCAATTCTTAGTGAATCATCAAAACCAGTTGTCTGTAGATAGACCAAACATCAGGAGCCTTATCAGCTAAACAATCTGTCCAAAGCATTAAGTTCCTGCTCAGAGCAGCTGAAACCAGGCACTATTTTCCCTTCTCAAATTAAGTGTTCCCTCACTGATTTGCAAATGAGGGAACATCACCTACTAAACAGGAAAGTTCATATTGCTACTGATGGTTTTGACTGTATTAAAAATTGGAGTTGGGTAGTTTTAAAATGCAGCCTTTGCTTATTTCAACAACATACTGTAATGTGGCTACCACAAAATTTTAGATTTCTAGGATTAAAATGAACACTGAATCTGCATTATCATCAAAACCTCGTATGACCTACTAGCCTCAAATGACTTTAAAGTATGTAGCAATTCACACCTAAGGAAGAGCTGAAGTGTTAAAAGTTGAGATGAATATATATACTGTGGTCAAAAATGGGAAAAATACAAGACTGACATACCAACCAAGAAAATTTAAAAATCAGACATACACTTGCACCTGTTTCTCTCCTGTCTAAAATAGGCGAGGAATTACAAGGCTAAGATTGCAACTTTATGGTTGCAACACTGCACACAAGTCAAATCCCCTAAAATTACATCTCCCACAGCAATTTTAACTCAGCTCCAATTTGCAAGTAAAGAAGTTAGAAATACACTATATTATTCCGCCTCTTAAATACTACAAACACTGAAGCAGGAATGTGGGAATCATAACTCTAATTTCATAAGCTTATATGAATTAATGATCTCAAAGAGACCATTGCATTAAATATCCAAACAACTCTATAATACTAATTAAAACGAATTTGTTTATTCTGTTTATGAACCCACTGCTGCTCCTTTACTGTCTGTAGCTGTTGCAGTTACATATGGAAACAATGTTTAGAATGCAAAAATACTACATGGTCTGTTCAATCTTGACTTTTTAAAAAGCTTTTTTAAAAGCTTTCATCTTTTATTTAGATGAAACATAGAACCTTTTACATTTTGGCTTTACACAAGTATAAATGTGGCAACACTCTGTTGTAATCCATTGGTTAAATATTAACATTGTAGCAAAGATTTGGAATTCTGCCTCCCATGTTGAGGAATAGTGATTATCATTATCCTTCAATTCTTCAATTTTCTGAACTACCAAATTCAGCTTAAGGATTTTTTTCACACCCATGATGAAGAAAATTTGCAACTAGTCCCGAACACAACTTGCTTCATTAGCCCCAAATCAGAGAAAACATCTTTATGTTCCTACTTTTTCAAAGCATTTTTTTCTGTATCAAAAAACCTAAAGCAGTTTTATTGATGCAATTTTGTGAAAACAAAACTGTGATAACTGTCACCCTTGAGTGAGGCAGAGTTCAACAGGAAAAGATGTAAAAAAAATAGATTACAGACTTGGTTGACAAAGATTTATGACATCTTCTCTCAGAACTAAGCATAGTAACTTCTCCAAAAAGAAAATGGTCTTCTCTAAATATCACCTTGTTAAAAATCTGATTAACTGACCAGCCTTGTTATATCTAGAGCAGCTTTTGAGAATTCTCTGTCATAAATGCCAGAAGTCAGTTAACTAGTAAATATAAAGGTGCACGAAACGAATGCATGTTCCTGCAAAAGGCAGTTAGAAAAGTCTCCTGAGGCACTGGTTTTATACATTTTACTCAAACATTAACACAGCAATTTCATTTAAAAGGAATTAAGTCAATGCACGCCTACAGCTTTGGATGCCAGCATCGGGTTCCATTGGAAACCTTATTCTGAGAGTTCCCAAAGCTGTGCCAGAGCTGTGCAGTCTGCTTTACAGTTTTTCAGGTCAACACCACTAATAACCAGCTGTTTCTACTGGAAAAGGCAGAGCCAGTGGGACGGACATCTGTCCTCAGGATCTGCCAGGTCTGCTCAGTGTGTGGCCGCAGGTGGTGACCCTCATGTTGCAAGAACCAGAGGAGAAAGACAAAAGAAACTAAAAGATGTAGTTACAGAAGCCATCCACAATTCAAGTCACTCTCCTTCTCTGGTTTGATTCTGGCTGTAC
Source organism: Platysteira castanea (assembly GCA_013397175.1). Classification (NCBI taxonomy): domain Eukaryota; kingdom Metazoa; phylum Chordata; class Aves; order Passeriformes; genus Platysteira; species Platysteira castanea. Next base: position 37,478 of record VYXC01006421.1, read on the forward strand.
TCGAAGACAACAAGAGGAAGTCCATGAGCATTTCTACAAAGTAAGTGAAAGGTTATGACCCTTTTATTGCCACTTCTGAAAACTGCAGTACCTGACTCAGAGAGTTATGATACAGATACTTGCAAACCTCAGTAACATTTCCACTATTCAAATACTTCTGCTTGAAGAGCACTGTGAAAGTACTAAAAACATAAAATCCACCCATTCTATTGTTTAGGAAGACCAATAACTTTAACCACTATGGTACTCCATAAATAAGGAGGGTTTTAAGTCAAACTTCCTTGTATATCATGGTTAAGCAAACATTTATTTCACTGAGTAAAGTGTTACACACAAAGAAGGAAAAAACCAGTATTAGATAATTATATTACTGTAAATTCCAGAATGTACTAGTGTCAGGAATTCAAAACAAATTATTACAGCAACCATTAAGTACAAATGGGAAACAATGCAATAGCTATTAAAGACCATTCACAGCAGCAGCAAAAAAAAAAGTGAAGCTGAGTTTCAGACACAAACTTCTGAAATGCTGAAATATGGTTTGCTGTGCTCTAGCACTGGAAGATGACTGAAAACTTCAATGAAAATTCTGTCTGGGGTGTGAAAGTTTACACATTTATTTAATGAACCATGTTAACTTTTACAGTGCAAGCAATTCTAATTCCACTGTCATCATCTAATTACACTTTACAGATTTTTATTTTGCAACATGAATTATTCCATATTGAAGTTAGGTAAGTAATTGGCCACAGCACTCTAGAACACGCTAAGCCATGCTGTTAAATGCAACTACTGTGCAAAGTGGTTTTCCTTTCATCTATTTTTTGAAATAGATCCTAACAAGGAGGAGTGATCCAAGTTACAAACATGTAGTTAGGCAAGTGGGATATTAAACTCGTCTTCCTGATGATGTCAAAAATCAGGCTCTGACCTAAAAATCTCAAAAATTCTTTAAATTCAAAAGGCTTTGAAGCAGGCCCATAGATGCTTAAAACAATATTTGTTGGACATAAATATATTCTATAGAAAACCCTCCTGAAAAACAACACTAGACACTAAAAGAAAGAAATTACCTGGAGTGTCTTGTAATGATCTTGATGTGGAAGCACTTTTTCTTTTTTTTCCTTCAAGAAATCCATTTCTAGCACACTATGTTTTTCCAGCAAATATTCCAATTCCTATAAAGTTTGTAAAACAAAATATGAGAAATTACAAACATTTGTGAATTGTGAAAATACAGCTCGGTCAATCATTCAAATTAATTTAATTCCTGAACACTGTGATATTTGCTATCTTAATTATCACAGAGATAAAGGGTTGTGCAAGAAAACTCTGACTGCAGTCTTTAAATTGAGACAGTGTTTTCAAGTGTGAGATATTTAAAATCCAGGGCATGTCCCACATATAAGGAATGACCTATGTGAAGTGGCCAAGGTGCCCTTAATAACATCCTATAACTTCTTCTGAATCCTGAAAGGTTCAGGCAGCTGGACCTGTTGTTAAAGGTCCCTTTCAACTGGAACTATTCCATTCTATTCCAATTATTTCTCTGTTTTTAATATCTTGCTCTGCCCTTCTGCACTTGAAAAGCAGCGTATTAAATGTACTGTTAGCAAATACTTTCACTGAAAAGGCAGGAATCCTGTAAGATATATGCATGTATAGAATGATCTCTACCTACATCTCCAAAATGAAAAAAATGGTAAATATTCTGGGATCTTGCAGAGAGCCATCCTGGAAGCCTGCCCAGGATGAACCAAGAGAGAGGAAGGAGAATAACACCACTGACAATAAATTTCTATTTGCTGTAAAAAGAGCTAAAGATTTTTATTTTTCCTTAATTCAGCCATTGCTATTGTGCATAAGCTGCTGGCACCCTTTCAGTTGCTCAAGAACAACTATTTCTCCAAGCCACGCGGGAAACCAGTATAGAAACAAATGACCAGCAAGGTCACTGCACAGCTATTCAAACAAAGGCATGACTGAGAGGGTCATGAGTAGGACAGAAAGAGCAGGTTTGTTTAGTTCAACACTGCTTTTGGACAAAATAGTAAAAACAGTTTGAGAGATTCCATTGTTGAGATAGAAATGGACTGTGGAACACCAATCCAGAGCCTCTCAACCTGTCTCCTCTTCCAGCCTGTATACCTGCTTCCCTTCCAACCTTTCCTTCATATGTTTAGCAAAACCAGCCCATTGCAGACGTCCTTATCCTTGGCTCGAGTTATTCACCCGCATTTTCACTTCCAACAAGCTGTTTGCTCCTTCCATAGCACAACTTGAGGGCTCCCAAGAAACAGTATTAAGAATAACAGAAGTTAAACTCACTTTCCCATGCCTCAGTGATCTTTTACTAACTCAGGTGTGTAACTACAGGCACAGCCCTGCTTGGTGCTCTTATTACATTCAGGTCAGAAAGAATATGAAGAATTTAGCTACCAGAGCTCCGTCCCCCCCAAAAAAACCCCCAAACAAAGCCACATGGCTCATGCTGAGAAAGCTTGTCTCATTTTGGTTTCGTTTTGGTTTTTTTCCTTGGTCTTTTTTTTTTTTTTCCACTCAGGCTAGAAAAGGGATTTTTTTCTGACACTTCAGAAAAATTCAGCCTAAAATAGACATCAGACATAAAAAACCAGTATTTTGGCTGAATTGAGTGGTGTATCCAATTCTGGCCAGTCTCTGGAGAGCATTCAGAAAAGGGCAATAGGGATGGGGAAGGGTTTGGAGCACAAATCTGATGAGGAAAGAAAAAAAACCATGACCTTATGGTTTGTGGCCAGGTGGGGGTTGGGCTCTGCTCCCAGGGAACAAAGGACAGGCTGAGAGGAAATGGCCTCAAGCTGTGCCAAGGGAGGGTGAGGTTGGACATCACGAAGAATTTCTTCCTGGAAAGGGTGGTCAGGCACTGGAAGGGGCTGCCCAGGGAGGTGTTAGAGTCCCCATCCTTGGAGGTGTGGAAGGAATGCCTGGATGTGGCACTCAGTATTGTGTGCTGGTGACAAGGTGGGGATCAGTCACAGGTTGAACTTGATGGTCTTGGAAGTCTTTTCCAATCTTAATGATTCTATGATTCTAAATTTGGCCAGTTTCTCAGGAATTCAGCTAATTTCTATGAAAAAAATGAATTTCAAATGAATTTCAAACCTCCACCAGCTCCGCCTATATTTAAATCCCATATAAATGCCAGAAGTTTTCCTTCAAAGAAACTATTCATACCTTTCTGATTTTAAATTTTTCTTCTTCAGCACTGCAGAGCTTGATTTCGAGGTTTGCAACAGCTTGGTGAAGGCAGCTCTTGGGTTCATTTGTTCTCTTTGTCTCAGCATCAGCTAAAGTCTTGTCTTCAATTACATTTGAAGAGGCAACTGGAATATCTGCTTGAGTCTAATTCGTAGGAGAAAAGTGGAACTGAATCATCGCTGTCAATGCATCAGGGAAACAAACTCTCCTTGGATTAGTCATTCCATGTTTTCACCCTGTGCACACTGCAAACAGTGGTCACAGAAAAGGAATACAAAGGCTTTCTGCTAAAATAAATATCTCATCCTTAGGCTAGACTAACAGAATAAAAGTAATTCAGACGTCTCTACAACATTTAGTTACTACTACTTCAGTAAACTCTAGAAGTACAGAAAACAGGCGAGACACTGATAATTCTACACTTTCAGAAAAGAACACAAATAAATTAGGTGATGTTTAAAACATTTTGTGGTATAATTAACAAAATTCAAAGCTTTATTTCTCCCCTCTTAAAAAAATAAAGGAGGAGGCAAAAACTTGTTCATTCTGCAGCAAAAGAACTCCAAGGAAAAAGCTGTTAAATTAATTCAGCTGCCACTTTTTCAACAGCCTGAAAGCCATGCATGCTTGAGATTTGCATGGTGAAAGGAACATCTCAAAGTCTTTATTAAAGACAGGTTTGACTGATCTGACCTAATCCACCCCTCTAGCACCTTTCACTCCAAGCTTACACTCAGGTAATGTACTGACTTTCCAATAAGTAAGTATCTCTCAAAGGATTCAAATAAAGTAACAAACAAAACCAGCTGAGATCTTGACGGTACATGAATATATAAGATATAGTAAACAAAACACTCAGAAAGGAAACTGCAGTTTGTGCTCTGAATTCTCCTGTAAGAGGCAAAGAGAAGCCATATGTGCCAGTTCCATTTTTGAGTACTACTCAAGATTAGAGTCTGGCACCACCAAAAACTGTGAGTATGGAACCTGTAAAGGGTTTTTTACATGAAACCTCAAGAAGCTCTGGACACAGAATTATAAAAGAATGCAGTTCTACTAACACTTCCCTCTGATAGGTATAAGAATATTTTATTTTAGTTTTATGTCCACCATCTTCCCTTAGCTTATTCCTGAGTGCAAAGTGATCTCCATTTCAAAATAATATTAAAGGACCTGCTCTCAACTCCCTTCAGCAGGATTTACTAATAAAGTTTTTTAATTTGCACGATTTCCTGCATTACAGAGAGTTTATGGAATGATGGGTCTGTCAGCAGCTGAACAGAACAAGATGAGAAAAACTGAAACATGGACTACAACTAGAATTTGCACACACAGTAGTAACAAAGTGTATTTTGAAGTAAAAAAGTGTATTTCTTACTTTCTGTAAGATTACCCAACTTAAAGACTTTATATTTTTAAAAAATACTCCTAAGCCTTAGTGTTCTGGAACAACCCAAGTGCTCTTTCCAGAGAGCACAAAAGCTAAAATTCCTGGCCAAGCTCAAACAAGAAAGGTTGAAGGTTATTCACTGTTAGCCAAAATTTAAAAAGGCAGAATCTGTGGTGGTTGAAGAAAATCACTTTTTGATCATCCTGCCAGTAAAAGAAATTTACTTATCAAAATTTTGTCATAGCGCCAGATGAAGAGCCTTCAACATAAAAAATTACCCTGGCTGGCATCAGTCAAAAAAAGAAAATAAACACTCCTCTCTTTCAAGAAAAAAACCCCACAATTTTTGGATTTATTAATTTCTTTGATATCATTTGCATCTGGGAACATCTCTTCTTCACTATTTATGGGCTTTCCCCAGAACATTAGCCTGGAAACAAACACAAAATGGTAGCTAATTAATTTAATAATACACAATTGGTGCCATAGTCTTTGTGGAAGTGTGAACACACAGATGCTCCTCAGAGGAAAAAAGATAAGACTTAGTTAAAGCAAAACCCGTATTTTGTGCATGCTGTTTAAATAGCTCTAAAGAAATGATTTTAAATGATCAGAAAATGAAAATGTGACTTAATCAAGAAATTCAGCTTTCACCAGGAGCAGTCTTAAGACTTGATGAGTCTACCTGAAGAATAAGAAACCAAGGAAGTGCTGAAAACAGGAGGGTTGACAATTAGCCCAAAACACTGGTTCACAGTGAGGCAAGAGCATTTTCTAATTCAAGTATATACTACCCTACATCCTGAAACAAAGAAGTTTACAATGAATTAACATGTTCAAATTGGGGTCAGTGCAATTAATGGCAAAAAAAAACTTGGATCTATTGAAGTCTCATCTGCAGCAGCTCTTGTGTTTCTGACAAAATTCTTGTGATAATCTCAAGGCAGAAAGGCTTTTCCCTTCCTTGCTCACCTAGTTGTTTAGTTAAAAACTAAACATTTTCACACTCCAGAAGGAAACAAAGACCAGTTCTCAGCAGCACTACAGCCACAAGGAGAGATTAAGATCCCACAACTAGTAATGTGTCAGACCACCCCCCCCAAAAAAGAACAACTTTAAAAGTAATGGGGGAAAAATAAAGTAAAGCAAAATTAAAATGTAACCCCCCTAAAATTAATTAGTTTATAATTAAGTAAACATTAAATGTTAATTCTCTAATCATAGAATGGTTTGGGTTGGAATAAACCTTGAAGATCATCTCGTTCCAATGCCATAGCATGGGCAGGGACAGGATGCGTTTCACTAGACCAGGTTTCTCAGAGCCTTGTCCTTGAAAATCCTAAAAACCTAATCCTAAAACCACTTGAGAAAAATACAGGTATGACATGTAAGTACAGCTGTAATCTTTTCAGCTTTAACAGTAGCCAGTTCTTTTGAGATAACCTTCCTGCTGATGTTTCCTACATGCATGCCCAGCACCAGCAGCATGCCTTTAACTTTTAACAACTCTAACACACACACCTCTCCTGCAGTTCATACCAAAGCAGTATGGTTTTTATCAGCTATAGGTTTCATAAACACTTTTTAAATCATGCTGCTTCAAAGTCTGCATCACAGAAATGCAAGGACTTTTTGCCCTTAAAAAGCATTTTAACCTAAATGTGCACAGAAAAAATGCAACACTGATATTTAATACACTGAGTTCCCACACTGAAGCTCAAGAATTGTGGCTTTACCTGTTCTTCAGGAACAGTTGGATTTATCCTACTCTTGCCTGTTTGAATAGCTGTTGCCACACTATCACTTGATAAAATGAAGGAGTCAGAAGGAAGCAGGCAGGAAGAAGGCCCAGAGTGCTCCAGGAGAACCTCAGGAGATCTATGGACTTCAGGTACTAGAAACAGAAAATACACACAATATGAAGAGCCACCCAAAAATTTGTTCTGTTTCTGGAGTCCATGCCTAGTAAAACCCATCATAAGTCTAGTCATATCAGTGTAACGTTATGTACCTCTTATAATCCAATTGCAATGAAGAGCAATTCCACACAAAGTGCCTGTGTTTTTTACTAGTATCAACTTAAGGACATTCAAAATTGTAGTCACAATAAATTTAGACATTTAATTTACAAAGAGGTTTTACAAGACAACAGCTCTCAAAAGGATCACTTTTAACTCTGTCTCTTTTGATTCACACAACCTCTCAGCTTCAGCAGGATCTTTAATCAGTTACAGTCAACTGGAAAACTGTACTTACAATTTCCCAAGTTTTATACATTTTAAAGTTAAAAAAATCCACAACTGTCTTAGAAGCCACTACAAACAGCTTGCCAAGACACATGATAAAGCAGCTTTATATTTTATAAGAGATAAAAAGACAACAAAGTAAATAACTGTCTAGCTAATAAAACGTAAACGGAATTAACACTGGACTGAGAGCTCTTCCATACCAAATTCCAGTTATGCCATAAAAGCCCTGTACAGTGGATCAGCATTACCAACCCAGCACAACAGAAAATCTTGTTTTTAAAAAAGACATACACTAAACAAACTGAATAAAAATACAGAAAAAGGGGAAGTTTGGCATACATTTTTAATTTAACAGCAAAGTCATGCAAACACTGACACGGTCAGCTCCAGGTGTGTCTTTGCAACAGGCAAAAAAACTATATCCAGTTTTTTTAGAAAAAGGTGCTCACATTATTATTACAACTCTGGCAACATGTAAAAGATGCCACAAGCCTGGAGCAAGGCTCAGCCTCTGGGTACCACTTGAATACTGCATAAGTAGTCAGCACAAACCAGTGGGTACAACCAGCCTCAAGGCATTCACAAGGACACACTAATACTTGAATCCAGGCACTCTCTGTCCCATCTTCTTCGGCTCCCAGTTCTAGGATTCAGGTATAACATAGAGGAACATGCAAACCTCACTGAACAAAAAGAAGACAGAAAATAGACCATGAGGCAGAAAAATATCAGTAAGATAATTGCAATGATAGTAGATGTGGATGTGGCCAAAAGAAATAGAAAAAAAAAAAAAAATCACAGCTCAGCAGAAAATGGAAACTTGGCTGAAAAGCCTAGAAGAGAGTACTTCAGCAAACAGAACAGGAACCAGTTTAGGTAACTGCACTTTAATAGCTAACTCTTCTCTACAGCTAGAAATGGGATTTTTTTAGCTTTCTTTTGTGTACCTTAAGATAAAACTTGCCCCTCCATTCCAAATGTCTGCTTTCAAAGGCAGCTTCCTATAACAATTACCTACTCTGTTAGTTCGAGTGGCAGTGAAGTGACACAGAAGATGATCTTTTTGCATCCAAACAAACATTAGACTCTGCTTCATACTATCCCTTAATACCCTAAGTCTCAGTTTTAAATCAATTTCCATCTGACAGAAAAACAGCTAAAATAATGTACTGGGCAATTTCTGACGGAGCAGGCAAGTGGTTCTCTTACTAAAACTGTCAACTCACACGGAAAAACTGAGGATGATCCTTGTAATGTGCGTGTTCAACCTTTGGTGAGGATCGCCACAGCACAGGCATAGTTCACATATAAATTATTTATCACAAAAGTATAAATAGCCACTGAGACTGGGCACATATGAAGAATGAGACTTGCTGAGATTAGAGCTTTAGGTATTTACATATTTTGGAGTTTCCAAACCTAGAAATAAAACTCCATTTTTCACGTAGTAGAATTTTACGTGGAATCTTATACAATCAAGTGGAGCTTTCAGTTGTTCTAATTACAGTAATGAATGTCTTAGCCTCTTGAAGGAAAAAAAACCCCAAACCAGAAACAAAATCCCCACTTCTGGAGTCATCAAAATGAAACCTAGGAAATGAGGAGCAACAACTCCTGAGCACTTTTGAACATTGTGGTTTAAAATTTTCAACTAAACACATGACCTTGCAGAAGACAAGAAAAGGTGGCAACTCTCCAAGGTATCATTCAAACATCTTTTTTACAAAATTTTCTTTTCACTTTTCAGCAATGTTAAAGATTCATAAATTAAACATTCCTAGAATTACACGTGCCATGTCTGTAATTCAAGCTCTCCTAATTCATTCCTCTTGTGTATATAATGGTGAAACTGCATTTTAGTTCAGCTCAAAATTCGCTTATAAAGAGAACTCCTAAATCATTCCTGCTTACCATGCCTTAGTTACCATACTGGAGCAGTTTCACAACCCTTGAAAGAAAAACTTCCCTCTGATAGAACTACCTGACCTGACTCCAACAGGCTGATAGTCCTGATGAATTTTCAAATAAATTTATTGTTCATTGATCAGAGCTGCAGCACTATAAAGAAAAGAAGCACGTACTCAGTTACGGGTATATCAAAAGTCATATGCCCAAAAAGGCTGAAATAAGATGTAGATAATAACTTGTTGCCAGAACTGTACTTAAAAAATATTTAGTAATTTCTGAAGCCCTGGCTTCTCAATATTAAGAATATTCTGTCAAAGGTTTATATATAAGAACGGACAGAACCATGCAGTTTGCTAATAGAAGCAGAGATCAGGTACAGCCTGTAATCTTGCTAATGCAAGGAAAATTCTATGTCTTTATGCTGGTAATGAAGCTCAAACAATTATTAAAATCCCTGGGGGATCAGAAATTCTGAAAACAAAACCAAGTGGATGAACATGAACTGTTAGATCAACATTCCATCGAGTCTTATCCTTCATACTGAGTTTCAGAACAAAGACATTGAATATCAAACGTACTACATGGCTAATATTTACTAATTGGATGTTACTTATAGCCAGAATTTAGGAAGTGATACGTTATCAGGACTCTGAACAAAAGACCATATAATAATTATTTGATATATTTTTGTAGAATGTTGCAAAATTCTTGTAGCACAGTACCCCTACATGTAGGTTTCAGCTGTTAAAAATAAAAACCCCAAGAAACAAAATTAAATTTCCTTCCCCAACTCCCCTTGTCTTGATGTTACAATTCAAGGACACTTTAAATTATACTGTATACACTGAAAACTGTATCCCTGAACATTTTCAGTTAAAAGTAACATTCAGGTAGGAAGTTTGAATTTAAGACTGGTTTTGTGTCCACAGTGGGAAAAACCATTCCATTGTACTCTCAAGATGATTTCTGATAACTCAGAGTAAAAAGCTCTTCTCCACATTTTATTCCTCCAAAGCAAAACTATTCTAGAAAAAAAGTAATTACATCTACCATCCTAACATTTTAAATCTAAGGCCATGTGGCCCATACTATCAGGAAGATAGTAAGAGGCCCAAGATCAATTTCAAGGGCAAAATTGCACTGAAATCACCATTGAGACCTTAGAAATAATTTCTGATTTCTGCCTGCACACTGAAAAACATGGCCACAGGCCTCAGTGTTTTGTTTTATAACTTACAAACATCAGATACGTAGGAAATTCATGAGATAAGTAACTACTCCTCTCAAAAGGTAATCAAATCTTGGGTTTAGATAATGGTATCACCCCCCAAATTTATCAAAATCACCTCAGTAGCACCATAATACAGTTGAAGTTTCCAGCAAGCCTTATGGAGCAATTTCTAAGGTAAGAGAAGAGCATCTTACATCTAGATAACATTGGGCAGACAATTCAGTTCTTTCTGTTACTAAAAACATCAATTTACAAGTCAATACCTAAGAAGCACTTGACCAAAACTATTAAAATCTTGCGTATTACAATAAACTAATTTATTCACAGCAACATTTGCATAAAAAATTCAGGTAAAGATTTTACAGTAATAAAATATTCAGAATACAGGAGTTTACTTCTAATTTTGAAATACTTAAAATACCTTGGTATAACCTACCCTAGGACTTCTGTGTCACTTCAAATCATACAAAAAACTTCTCTGTTATGTAGAAGTAATTTCAATTCTACACACCTTAGAGGATTTTAATTGGACTTCACTGACAGACACTGCACAGCCACATTGGATTTAATTTATTAAACACATTCAGACGTGTTACTGAATTTAGGCAGTAATTTTGAATATCAGTCAAAATGACAAGATGAATAATAAAGTTATTTGGAAAAATATAGTTTCCTTAGTATTTGTTTTCCTCTGTTTCAATGACAAATAAAACTAATTATTCTGTAATAGATGAAAGCCAGAAATAAATTAATAAAAACATTTTAAGAACATGATTTTTGGAGAGCTCATTTTAAGAAAAATCCCTGCCTTATTTTGCATAATTTATTTGGCATAACAATACAATGTGGGTTGCTGGTTGTTTTTTTCCCCTTGATATGAAAAAGTGATGTTTCTTTCTGTGAAAAGAGTGAAATCTAGACTGCAAAAAAATCAGTAACACCTCCATAATCTTTTAGTTCTACTGATAATACACATTTATCAATAACGTTTTATCAATTCCTTAAAATCCAGATAGGAACCAGAAATTTGCATAAATTAATAAAATAGTTCCCTAATGGTCTTGCTTCTGCTTGAGATAAAGAATATGTAATATATTTTTCAACTTTATAAATGGCTTAAGTAAAAAAGACCATTCTCATCCCTCCCCTCTTCCTCAAAGGAAATAAAAGACTTCATCACAATCCTATTTTTAACTTTACTTTTTCTGTTCTCCCAGAATTTGTAACAGATCTTGCACACTGAAAAGTAAAGAATATCCTCTGAATGAAGAAGCTCCACTCCTTTTCAACTCTATTAACTGAATTTCTCTTTCATTCCTCAATAAAGTTTAACTTTGAGAAGTACAGCTTGCCAAGTTGTGACTGCTGGGTATTCTTTTATTGTGTATTATTTTATTGTTTACACCCTTCTAATCACTAATTTTTACAGTGAATACCTGTAGGAAATGCTGCCCAAGCAATAGCAGGAGATGTGGTCTGCTTTTCACAATTTCCAAACTCATAACTCTCTGCTGCCTGGAAACAGGAAGAAACGGTTACATATTTTACAAAATGCTATAAATGTCCATAAAATAGTTGAAAATTGTTAAATTTTAAAGCAAAGTTATCCAAACAACATACCTCAAATCCTCCAAAGTCATCATCATCCATCTTTCAGCAGGCACTAGAACACAAAAGAAATCTTGATTTTAAAACATTTTCATAATCTCATCCCCCGCTTGCTCTGAAATGAGCATTTAGTCCTTCCCTCCAGTCTCATCGCCACAGCCCACCTGAAATCTTCACCATTTTAAAGTCCTACAACAGATCAAAGGGCTAAATAAGAACTTCTTTACATAGAGGATGCAAGGGCAAGAACTGCAAGATCTCACTTAACAAGCATTTTTTTATTGACCAAGTTAAATATAAAAAATTGTGTATTTTACAACAGAATCTGAGTAACTTCAGGGGAAAACATAAGCACTGCCCATCAACATGGTTCAACATGAAAGTAAAAATGCTGGAAAAGCTTTCTCATAGAGGAAAATAGAAAGATGCTACCTTAAAAGTTGTATTTAAAGATTTCAGGTATAGCAAACAGGTCCCCACTACCTCAACAAATGGTATTATAACCATCAAATAATCTAGTCTGGATATTTATATTAAAAATAAACAAATAAATACATAAGTATGTCCAGGAAATAGGATTTCTGACCATCAGATTCCAAAATGCAGGGTTATCTTCACTCATAAGGAAAACAATCTATCTATCTTAATGCAGTCATGATCTACCATGGAACTTGTATAGTTTCATGTTTATGATTTAAAGTAGAAAAAATATTTTCCATTGTTAAATTGCTTTTCCAAATCAGCACTATTATTAAATCCAAAAAGATTTCCTGCTTTTCCCATCTCTTCTTAGCTGCCTGGCAACATCAGAACAAACTGCAGCTTGGAAAAAGACTGTGGTGAATTTCTGGAAGTTTTTCTGCTACCACAGAGGTCCGTCCCTAGGTTTCATGGAGAGGCTGATTAAGGTTTTACAAACTGATCAGCATTTTTGACTTGTAGCCCTGAATTCTGTGGCATTTGGATACATTTATAGTTAAACTGCAGTTCCTTTTAAAAAAATGCAGGCTAAGTTACTAAGCTAATGAAAGTAACTCAAGATATACAAAGCTGTTGAAAGAAAGGTATTAGGTATTTAACAAAATATATATGTCTATAATTCTGATATATAAGTGAAGGATAATCCAAAAAACCTTCATGGTCTTTATAGAATGTTGAAAGATTTATAAAGCTAATTGACTTCAGGTAAAACAGTCTACAGGCTGGATAAACTTTTATTACTGCAGAAAAGATGGAAAGGGACTGTTTACAAGAGAGTAGGTTTAGGTTGGATGTTAGGAGAAATTCTTCCCCGTGAGGGTGAGGCCCTGGCACAGGCTGCCCAGAGAAGCTGGGGCTGCCCCATCCCTGAAGTGTCCAAGGCCAGGTTGGATGGGGCTTGGAGACACCTGGGATAGTGGAAGGTGTTCCTGCTGTGGGACTGAGTGATCTTTAAGGTCCCTTCCAACCCAAACCATTCTATGATTCTAGGATAAATCATCACTATCACTGTGTAAGCAGAAGTATTTGTTCAAATTAAACAACTATTCAACACTCACATATGGTATAAGAACTAAGTGTCCTTTCAGGGACTATGAGGGGTTTTGTTGGCTTTGTGTCAGTTAGGTTTTGTGCTGGTTTACTTTCCAAGAGAGAAAGAAGGTAGTCAGGTATTTTTTCCATCAGCGTTAAGGTTAATTGGTTAAACATTCATGCTCTCTATCATATTCAGAGCTTTAATACATAGCTCAAGAACACAGCATGTGTGTGCACAAATGATAGATGGAGGTTGTGTGGACAGCACAGGACTGCTGATGCAGGCAGCACAAACTGAGAATGTCACTGTATTCGTGCCACATTCTGGGAAAAACCACGCAAACCAGACTGGGGATTGACACAATCACTGCAAAATGCAGTGTTCACGTAGCAGGCAGAGCAGCCAGCTGGAGAAAGTGAGCCTTTTGAAAGGTATTTTATCTACGCACTCTGTATCATATCAACATGTCTTACAGGCTCTACACAAAGTTCCTTCAAAGCAGATTTTCTCCACAAAGTGCAAGAGACGTTATTCCCATCATCTCAGAACTGGTTATGTCTCAACTGGGGAAAGTACACTCAGCACTGTACTTTAAAAACACAAACTGGAACAAGTTCAGAGGAGTTCGATAGGAATTAAAGCAATTTTGGAAAGGCTAAAATGGAGAGGTTCTAAAAAAAAGAAAAATGCAAACAGAAATAGAAAATATGAAAAATCATGTTCTAAGAAGTGATTACCTACTTTGATTTCTCTTCAAATACAACACTGACCTGAGGCAGTAAAGGCAGAAGGCCCTGTAAGGAAAACATCTGAGGATTTCCATTTCTGCTACAAGAACATTTATAAGAAACTATGCATAATAGAGAAGAAGAATGTAGGGCAGAAGCAAAACTGGAGAATGACCTGTTACGGAATCCATCATCTTTTTTATTGCATTTCATATAGAATTTTTTATGTCTGGCAACAATTCCAGGATTATTTTGACCTAAGATTACCTTTGCTCCACAAATTTTAAACACAGACATTTTGTGGCTGTTACAGTAATTTATGAATTACTCCACATATCAATCCAATGGAATAAAAAATAAACAAACTCCAAGCAAGTCTCCGTAGTACCAATGATGTTTTCATACCTAGCTGTTAATCCTCCAATTTCCAGTTCTTCTGAGACCCCACAGGAATTCCAGGCTAAGTGATCCTCCCCCAGCTAGGTCTGTTTGCTCTTTGGGTGTGCATAATATATATATAATACATGTACATGCACCTCTCTTTCAAAATGAAATCCTGATTTTTTTCCACGCTTTGTTTGCTGTGGACAAACAAAAATCTAAAAATACCAGAAACTGGCAAACTCACCATGTGTCACAAATACGTAGGCAGCAGATTAGGATAGAAAGGATGGAATAAATCCTGAGGGATGCTGATACAAGGCACTTCAAAAACTCAAAGGCTGAGGTTCTCTTCAAAGAGTGTTGGTGCAAGAGCTCTTATTAGGAGATGTCTTTCCCAAAATATGATCTCTTCTTGCATGAAAAGGGAGCCTTCTGCAGGGAGAAGGGAAAAGGGCCACACCAGTGTTATAGGAACTGTTTAGAAAAATAACCAGGAGACTTTCACAGTCCTCAGAGTATATGTTGATTTAGCTCTAAAAAAAATTTATTAATAATGCATTAGAAATGTAACTGATAACAATGCTGAAAATATGACCAAATAAACAAATTCTCAATTCTACCCCTTATTTTCATGATGGAAATGCCTTTCTGGTACAAATAAATAACAGAACTAGCCTAACACCTCTCCTTAGAACTCCGAAAAATTTGGGAGCAAGTTCTTTTAATCAACCATGTATTCCAAAATGGGGAATCAGACTTTTCTTTCCTCATAGGGCAGGAACATTATTTGTGGCACCGGAATTAAGTGCTGACAATCTTCAGGGTTTGAAAAATAACAGAAGAAGACAAAACAATCCACACAGTCTTACCATGACTAAATATGCCCGAAATATGCTCTTGAAATATGCCCAATACTGGAATTAAATAACTGTAAAATTGGGCAACAAGAAGTCAACCTCAACGTTACAGAATCATAGAAATTATGGTTGGAAAAGATACAGTAGGTCATCCAGCCCAGGTCATTTCCAAAACATTACAGTTCTCAGACTGTCATGTCCTAAAAGGTTTGAGAAGCTCTCCAGTCACACTCTGTGAAAAGAAGGAAACTTTCCATGGACAACCAATACACAAGCCACTGAATTCTGAGTAGGTTTTATCAAAAAGTTTGTATCCACCAAATGGAACAATAACTTCTGCCAAAATTTAGACCAGAGGGTCATCCAAACCTGGCTCCTTCTCAAAGCAGGGTCAACACTGCATTTCAGATGAGGTTGCTCAAGACCTTCTCCTGCATGGCTCGTAAGGCTGCATGATGAATTTATTCAGATTGATGTGCACATCTGAGAAGCTCACGACCTCTTCTGTGCCAAATACAGTCACCAAAGCCTGACCAGCAGCTCAAAACAGGTCATGAGAACTTCGTGAAATGCACCTACCTAACAGACACACCAAAATCATGTTTTATACGCAAGAAGATTGGGAGCCATTCCCAAGGAATAAAGCAGAAAAATGTAAGCTGGGCTAAAAAAATACCTTTTTCCCCATTCCAACAGTCAGGGGGAGAAAGAATGTTGTAATCCCACCAGAAATCCCAGTATTCTTCATATCCAAAAGGCAAAAGTGGTGAGAAGATCAAATGGTGAATTAGGAAGAATTCCTCATTCACATCCACCTCTGGTTAGTGAGAATCCAAATTAATCAAGTCCTGATCTGTTACTTGCTAATCTAGATTTGTCTAGGTAATAGAGAATTGATTTTGTCAAGTGATTGCTATATAATCTGGCCTGTAAGTTTGAGTTTGAGGCTGAATTTTGTATATTTTAAAGGAAAAACTGGCAGAGCATATGGCTGTTTGTTTTGTGAGAACGGTGTGTGTGGAGCTGGCTGAGGGTGGGGCTGCTGCATTTGTATTTCTGGCAAACCCCAGGGGTGAGTAACTACTGTCTCTGACAACATATCAGTTTTACTTCCATTCTTATGTTTCCTAAATGTCTCATCCAATGTGTTCAGTAAGGACAGGCTTATTATCTGTTTCTTCACTGGACATAACATAGACCACAGCATTTGAGGAATAAATCTTTGGCCGATACTGCAGGCTCCAAAAAGTCTACTCAGGATAAGTATGAGATTTATTAAAAAAAAAAAAAAAAAAAAAAAAAAAACAAAAAACACCCAAAAAAAAAAAAAAAAAAAAAAAGAAAACCAAAAAATCCCCAATAAAACAACATTTAAAAGTAGTAATTTAGATAACATGTACACTGGCAATACCCCTGTGATAAAGAGCAGGGCAGATGATAAATTTCTGTATCATCAAGATCTAACCAGCTCACACGCACTTTTCCCCCTGGCTCTTTCACCAAAACCCCAAGTACCTCTTACAAATTTTAAAACAGGAAAAAAACTTCCTTCATTTTACCCAGCTGATACAGACTTTTCTCCTCATCTATACCATTTACAGCTGAGGATAAGCATCTGGCATCTTAAAAACTTATGATAGCTACTAAGCCATTAATTGGAAAATTTTTATTGCAGAATACACATATCTCAAAACATACCTAGCCCAAGAAAGACCAGAATATGAATATACTGCATAATGGAAGCTAAAATATATTTAGAGCATCTGTAAAACTTCCTAAAGAAGAAAAACCACCTTAACATTTCTGCATGCTGTGTGTCCTATCCCATCATAAGACAGTGAAAACCAGGCATCACCAAAATGCCAGTGTTCCCCATCACGTTCCAGTATGGATTCCATCATAAAAAGGGACATGTGGGAAATCTCCCCTGCCAGGAAGCAGAGTGCTGGTCAGCTCCCAGAGTGAAAGGCACAGTGACAGGGCTGTTAGCACCCTCATTTTACCAGGGGACGGAAGCCTGCCCGCCCATACAGTGACTTAAGATACTTCAAGATTATGGGGAAAAAGAAGACAACACAGAACACATCACAGCAATTTTTTCCTGGGAACTGAGGCTGGTTCATTTAGCCTGGAGAAAAGGAGGCTCAGGGGGACATTATCAGTCTCTACCACTCCCCAAAAGGAGGGTGCAGCCTGACCCCTCAGGCTCTTCTCCGATATACAAAGTGATAGGAAAAGAGGAAATGGCCTCAAGTTGTGCCAGGGGAGGTTTAGATTGGATATTAGGTGGAAAAAAAGTGTTGTCAAGCATTGGAACAGGCTGCCCAGGGACACGGTTAAATCACAGTCCCTGGAGGTATTTAAAAGACCTGTAGATGTGGCACTTGAGGACATGGTTCAGGGGTGGACTTGGCAGTGGGAGGTTAATGGTTGGACTCCATGATCCTAAAGGTCTTTTCCAACCTAAATTATTCTACAATTTCAATGCCAGTACTGACTTAATAAACACTTACTGAATTCTAATAATATTAAAACCTTTCTAATAAAAAAAAAACAAAACAAAAAGTCAGGAGAGGCAAACTCACCTATTTTACAGTAGTAGCTTATATTACAATTGATTCCACTCAAACCTATGGTACTTTTAAGAAAAATGAATGTCTGGCCCTATGCAATGAATTTCTTCCACAGCCCAAATAAAGCAGCACAACATTAAAGGAATTACAATTTAGTTTGCAAAGCCTCTCATGACAACTGATGCAACTCAGCCTGAAAGCAAGGCCAGCTCAGGCACTGCCTAATGCCACACACAGGCAAGTTTCGAAAATCTGCAAGGACCGAATCTGAGGCTTCAGTCTAAGAAGGAGCAGCAGTCAAGCACTGGAGCAAATACCCAGAGAATTTCCTTTTCCTATTCACCTTTTTTGGTCTATCCATTGATCCATTTATTCTGAAGAGTCTTCAGAAGATGAGAACAGCACATAAAAGAATGTGACAATAAAAGTCAAGGATCGATTTACACAAGACAGAATTTGTAAACCAAATAAAAATAGTTAAAATTCTTCTATCGATTCCTTCAGTGAATTTAAGAGTTACTAAAAAAAGAAAAAGAGAAAGAGAAAGAGAAAGAGAAACCAGTAACAAAACTTTTTTTACCACTTAGTCCTTTTCTCAGGAGACACCCCCTGAAGTAAAAGATCCAGATCCTGCAAGAACCATGTAAGATTCCATATCCTATGATGTGATGTTCCACACCCAGCATCACCAGTAATTTTGAAATAATTCTACTTTCACATGCCAATGCTGCAAGTAACAAAACAGTACCAGAAAAAAACTGCAGCATTTGTATCAGCTTCATGTGCAACACCATCTTACACAATCTGTAAGACTTCCATAGCTGTCTTTCCCACTGTAAAAGCACTTTTAGAAGAACAAAGAACCATATTATATAAATAAACACTAAAAATTACACCTTTTTCTTTAGATTCATATAGGCTTTATTAAAGAAATTTGAAAAATCATTAAAAATAACATTCTGATCTTCAAGGTACTGAACCAGTATGAGAAAAAACCTCAGAAACTCAACAAAAACTGGTGTTATAAATGAAGAGAGATTTACGTGCAAAAACACAGCAACAATTTATATAAAATTAACGAACAAAGTTTTCGGCATAAACAACTATAGCAAACACCATTAGCGAAGCGGTAGTGGCCAGCAGGGTGAATTCTGGCCCTAGCTCTAGCGTCTGTCACGCTACAAGCCTCCCAGATTCACCGATTTGTGTGCGATCTTGGCCACCTTATATATTGTGTTTTCACCCTCCGGCAACGGGACAGGCATTCCTGCTTTACGTCCGCGTCCGATTCCTTTGAGGTGATGTCGAAATTGATATCGAAGCCGCTACGTCGCCATCCTACTCCCTCCGTCACCATCCTACTCCATCCGTCACCATCCTACTCCCTCCGAGATGAGATCAGGCAGTATTGAACAAAAGGGTATCCTTTCGGTCCTGGGTGTAACAATAGAAGCGTCTTCGCTAATGTTTTGTTAATTTCTCTGGCTTCCCGCAGTTGATGAGTACTTTACACTTGGCTAAGATATGTTCGTCGTTTGCAGCTGTAAGGTGTACTCCCAGATTTTCAGATTTGATTCACGGAGTTATTCTTTACAAATGTAAAGAGTCCTTTTCTTCCTTTGTTTCCTCTTGGGCAACCATGGTATCTCGTTCCTCCGAACCATGGGAGCTCGCTCTCCAGTTTCGGCATGTGCTTTTAACTTATGTAGTTTTAATATTTTATTTCTTATATTCCCTCTTTATAACATTTCCAAAAATGATTGAACCCTTGTTCACAGTAATTTAAGGCTTGCCAGGATACCCGAGGAGAAAACTAACACATAACTTAAAAATGATAACTAATCCAACAACTATTTAAATTGGACACACCGCACAAAGTGACATTTCCCTTTTTCCAATAATGTCTAAATTAACACACACAATATAAAAATAGCAACAAAAATAAAGTAAATTTTGACATACTCCACAAAGTAACATTTCCCTTTTACCAATAACGTTTAAATTAACACACAATATAAAAATAGCAACAAAAATAAAGGTCATCTCTAACAAACATGTCATAAATTACTGTGTAATTTTAACAATGAATTTTCATATAACATTACCCATATTGAACTTGTCAACTTATCAAAGCTAAAATGATTTTCCTCAAAACTTCAATTTGTTTTTACTACAAGACATTTCACACATTATAGGAGAAGCAATAACTTACATTCTTATTTCTGAGGTATGTGACAAGATAATTTCACTAAAATGAGATAGTGTGCTTAATAGATTTGAAGTTATGTACTCTTTACTTATGAATGCACGAATTTTACAGATGGTGTGTATATCACTGGTATTAAGATAATCTAGAAAATCAATTCCACAAAAATGTGTGGTTTAGAATTTGAGGGCACTCTTCTTAAGCACATACTTTTGGCTTTTTTAAACAGTGAGCAAAGAAGGAAAAAGAAATGAAGTGAAAATTCCAAGTCTATTCTACTTCTGTAGCTCTGACACAACTACACAAAAAAGAAAACAAGACTTCCACTTCTATCCACAAAAGGAAAATGACCTCTGAGAGTTCCTCCAGAGAAGGCAGGTACTGGTTTTCAAATTCACTTGTGACATAGGAGGGGAAAAAATCCAAACCACACCACCACAGCCTTGTGTGGAAAACATATTCAAGTACTGACAATTCCTCAACTACATCCTAGAAGAAACTAACAGAGAAAACTAGGAAACTTACTTAAAAAAATCATCTACTTAAAAAATACCAACTTCTTCTCTCTAGAAATTCAAAGATGATTTCAAATAATCTTACCTACTCCAGAGGAAGTATTAAAATATGGTATTATTCAGCATATTTCAGTATCTGCAGAACCCGTAACGCAGGAGTTAGATCTTCAGTCTTCACATTCTTAGATCTTCAGTCCTCACCATAATTGGTTTCTTGTGACCAAAACATGGAAAGGCTAGTTTTTGCTTTATAAAAATAAAGGATCACACAGTTAACTAGTTTTCACATTTTTCTAATGGCCCTCTCTAAGCTTTCTCTATCACAAACATCTTTTTACTTCAAAAGCCACATATTTTTATGAAATGTACATAAACTTCTGTGAGAAGTCTAGGGAAGTTGATACAATTCAAACATATTGTGCTTTGGAGGAAATTCCTCTCCTCTCACCAAGCCTTCTTCCCATCCACCTCCAAAAAGAAATCTCAGAAAGTAGATTGAATTAAACTGGAATTAAACATTCCTGTTTAGCACAGCCAGGCAATACCTATAATTAACCAACATCAAGTCCAGAACAAGAGTCTCTGAACCCTGATTCAGACTAATGACAATCAGAAGCCATGGAATTCAGTTTGTGTTCTACAAAAAAAAAAAGGAAGAAAAGAAAAAAAAAAAAAGAAAAAAAAAGGTGAGAAAAGCCTGACTTTTCATCTGCTAATTAGGTCACAAAGATCAGACACCATGGGTCCCATAAATACCCGAGAAAAAGTGACTATGGTAGACTAATTACTCTCATACTTAAGGTATTCTCATTTTACTGGAACCCACAAATTGGATGCAGGCTTCTAAAAGACAGAGCCAGGCTGTTCTCAGACCTGCACTGGGATTAGGACAAAACCCTTAGGACAGAAGTTGGAATAGTGAAAATTGTGACCAGATATTGGAATAGGCTGCCCACAGACATGGTAGACTCTCCATTCCTGGGGATAATCACAAAGAATTCAAATGGACAGGGCCCTGACCCACCTGCTCTAACCAGACCTGCTTTAAGCAGCAGTTTGGATTAGAAAACCTCCAAATGCTCCTTCCACAGATGGTCTGTGTTTCAATGTATTCAGTTTGATCCAGATAGTATCACTAAAAGAAAAAGTGAATCCATTTTTGACATTGTTCTTCAGCTGAATTGTACTAATAACTACCAACATCTGTCCAAGATCATTTATGACTGGGTTTGCTGATGACAGAAGAACCAGCCTCAAGAGAGGAACATGAAAGGGAAAGAGTAGCTCTAGAATTTTCATTGCTGTAGGAAGAATAAAAGGAGGGAAAGTCTAATGAAGCATACCTGAAGGAAGCCTACAGGAAAGATGAAGAGAGACTATTGACATGGGCCTGGAGTGACAGAACAAGGGGGAATGGCTTTAAACTGACAGACAGCAAGTTTAGATTGGATGTTAGAAAGAAATTCTTCCCTGTGAGGGTGGTGAGGCCTTGGCACAGGTTGCCCAGAGAAGCTGTGGCTGCCCCATCCCTGGAAGTGTCCAAGGCCAGGTTGGAGCAACCTGGTCTAGTAGGAGGTGTCCCTGCCCATGGCAGGGTGTTGGAACCAGATGATCTTTAAGGTCCCTTCCAATCCAGGTCATTCCATGATTCTATGTTGCCATGAAATATTTTCATCATGTGTTCAAAGAAAAAATGTCTTACATAATCTCTGTACTCAAAAGAAATATTTCTTGAAAAAGGCTGAGGTGAACTTCTGGCATAAAGAAAAAAAATCCTGACAAAAAAGCAAAACTGCATGGGGATGCTTCTTCTTTGGAAGTAATAAAATACTTTGTTAATTCATTAATTCGTTCAAAACCATTCCTAGGAATCATTACATGGTACTATTTGATCGTGAACATGGTAAAACATCTACAAATAACAACTCTTTTTCTCAAAAAGAAAAGTCTAATGCTTCATAATGTATCAATGGCTCTTTGAGCCAGTTTCAGTAGTCTCAGCCTGTATCTTCCTCTTGGCCTTGACAGACACAGTACTTTGTAATTCAGGGCTTCCCTCTCAAGAGAAGAACTGATATCAGTTCCAAGAAGTTCATGCAACTGGGCACTCCAATTATATGCTTAATTTTTGTATAGTGCTGATTTAGGAACACAGTCTTTTTAGTTAGGAGCAAATAAAGGGTACAGAAACATGTCCTGTTGAGGGTTTGGGAATGCTAGAACAAACCGTGGCCTTTCTTCTATAGTTCATGTCTGATAAACTTAAGAAATGGAGGATTTAAAAGTAAAATACAAGGGTCACAGGTGTTTCAAATGCAGTCCCTCTTAAAATATTATTGAGCTTCAAGAACTCAAGACTGACAACTGAAATTCTTCTGCTTCGTCATGTTACTGTTAATAAGCAGTGTTAGTAATTGTAATCAATTCTTTTTACCTGCAAATCACAGTCATGTGCTTTAATAGAATTTAAAAAGAGGTGGCTGCACAATGGAGAAGATTCCCAAGAGTAAAAGGCACCAAGTTCTGCCTCAAGGGAACTTTGTCACGGAACAGGTATGTGAAAAAAGAAGGTTTGACACAATCTTAGTAATAGTAAGAGCATCATAGCAACACAATTTAATCTAACAACATGTCAAACAAAAATCTGCATCTTAGAATGTATGCTCATAGGGATGTGTGGTAACTTGCACTAATAAATGTCATTAATGTTATGAAAAGAGTGCTCAGGACCTTCCACATTAAGAAGGAATATATGCTTCACAAGAAAATAGAGAGTAAAAACCCCAACAAAACCCAGGGTAATACCAGGTTTTGGCACGATGCACTGCCTAGGAAAATCTAGTGCTGAGTGAATCGCTTATTCTAAAAACCAACATTCCTTCACCAGAAGAAGAATCTTTAAAGTAAAAAAAGAAAAAAAACCTTAAAAATTCTGTAGATCATCTTGTTACACACTTAAAATGACGCTTTTGCTCTTAATTAAAAGTAAAATAAGATAGTAAAGGTCTAAATATAAAGGATAATCAGTAGACCTGATAGTTAAATATTATGAAAACGATACTCTTTTCCTTTAACTTACATATAGACAGTTCACCAAAACTGTGAAATGTCAGCGTTTACAGGTTATCATTCTAATCTTATGTTAGAAAAGCTGACACGTGACCACGGATACTACTTGGAAAAAAAAACCCAAAAAACCCCACAAAACCAGCTACACGTGATAAGACAGGATTATACTAAAAAAAAATACACAGCATTCCTTTGTTATTCCTCTGTGTCTCCTGGACTGGAAGACTCGCTTTTCCAATTAATAAAATAGCTCCTCTCAGCTTCCTCAAACCCTGGAAGTACAGTACTTCTCACAGGCAAAGATACTCATTTCAAGCAAGAAAGAAGATACTAAGCTATTTCTCTGACACGACATGACATTATGAAAAAAGAATAACAATTATGTCTCATATTTTCAAATCCTTCTGATTTTATATGACTCAGTTGCTGGTCTTGAAAAAGAACACCTTAAATAACACTAATAATATTAGTTTCCCCCCCAGTCACCTATTAGAAATTCAGACTTTATGGAAGTTTAACGCAAAAACTGAAATACAGCATGACTGGTCATTAAAAAACCCCTTTTAATCCTTTGTTTTGCAAGATCTAGATATACTGTCAGAATCAGAAAAGGCCAGATATTACTCCCTCCCACACAGAAAGAAGAATGCATCATCACTGCACCTTTTTGTCCTTTACTAATACTTAAAATGACTTGATGACTTTTTGTTCACATATTAAGTAGATTAATTTGATATTCCATACTCTCTTAAGGAGATGGTTCAGTTCATGAAGAAGTAACTCAAGATATGACTTAAAATTCATGTTCATGTGACTCTTACAAAGCAAACTGGAGAGGTTTCACATTGTCCAACTTCGAACTCACAAACAAGTAAAACGAAAATGCTATTGTGCTTTCCAAGAGAAAATATTGCTGCCAGAATGTCTGTGCACATTATCTTTCTTTTTTTCATTTTCATTTTTGGTCTGCTCCTAAGCATGCAACACAACATTTTTCATCACATGACCTTTGACCAAATGGATATTATCATAATTATATGTTCTCTGCTGCAATCAAAAAAAAATTTTTTTTTTACTTCTCACAGGAAAGGCTGATTGCCATCAATGCCTTTGTAATATGCTGAGGGAGCTGCAAATAGAGATTCCAGATCAGGCCACAGTGAAAATGGGATTAGGGCTCAACACGTAAATGCTTTTCTTTTAATCAGACCACAATACTTCAAAATAATTTATTTCTTCAGGTTGATTCTTTATGCCTACTATGCATTTCTAGAATACAGTTCTTCTCCAGTTCCAAAGCTTTTGACAAGGATTTGTCAGCACTACCACACTCTTTTCAGAAAGAGGGAGATGTTTCCTACAAGGTCCCATACTCAGCAAGTTACTAGGACATTTAAGGACCAAGTATGTGAGGAGGGCACTGATACCAAGAATATCACACACCAGTTAACAGTTAAGAAAAAAATATTTCTCATTCAGGAAGAGTCAAACCCCTCCCAACCCCAAACAAACAGACAAAACCAAAATGCTCCACACCTTCCTGGTCTAAAAAAACCT
Source organism: Platysteira castanea (assembly GCA_013397175.1). Taxonomy (NCBI): domain Eukaryota; kingdom Metazoa; phylum Chordata; class Aves; order Passeriformes; genus Platysteira; species Platysteira castanea. The sequence continues at coordinate 62,509 of VYXC01006421.1, forward strand.
AATTGCTGCTTCTCCCATGTAATTTATTTTAAATCACAATTTTGTATGCCCTCTAAGACCTATGTTAAACTGGAAACAAATGCATGCCTAACAGATATTCATCCTAAAGTATAAAACCTCCCTACACACAGAATACATGTACAAGAACAAAATAGTAATAAACTGTAGTGGACACTTAGTTACTTACACAAGCACACAGTGAAACTGGAAATAATATACTTGAGAATTCAAAGATTTAAGGTAACAAAGGCCTTACATATTCATGGAGCTTAATGGCTTTTGAAACCAGCACTGTTTAAAGAGAACTACTGAAATTTATCCAGAAATTACTATGCAAAAATATCCCTTCTGGCAATGCTGAGAAAACCAGCAGAGCATTCGGGTTCCAAAGTGCAAACTACAAATAGAGTGATATCTTTTAACTATGTTAATTACTGGGCAATTACATAGCTTTCAGTCAGCAAAATTCCTAATGAAAACAAGTTCTGCTTGACTAAAGTCAGCAAGAAAAAACTTGAATATTTGAACAATAACCATTAATGCCCTACACTTACATGCAATAGTAATTAAAAAAACTGCATTTAGCAATTAAAAGTTTCAGGTGATAACTATAATTTTCTGTAGAGACTTTGACAAAAAAATGTATGTGAGTAGACAACTTCAAGCTAATCCAGTCATCTTCTAAAATATGTGATTGTAAAAACGATTAACAGAAAAACTCATAACTATCTTCCTTCCCTCATAATGAGTAGTATGTTAGATTACTCCTATAATCAAATGGCTACTTTCCCCACGACAAATATTGCTCACTGCACAATGTACACAGAAAATTAATATTGTAAAACATTTTACTAAATAGGAACAGAGAAAAAACCTTTTTATTTTTAATCCAAAATGCCAAAAATCATTTTAAGAAATTCAAACCCACTGCATTTCATGAGAGAAACCGCTCAGGAGGGAGCTTGGCTGGCTGGAACCAGAATTCTGACCAGGAGCCTGCCTGTTCTAGTCTGCCTAAGACTAGAATTAAACTCAGCTCTAAGAATGTTGGTCTCATTTCAGCCTTCCCTCACTTTTTTATTTGGTGTGTGGTTCTATAAATCAAACCTAATGGAGGGACTAGGACTGGATTAATAAGCAAAAACTAATCAGTAGCCCCTGCTGTACCAAAGATACTGTCAGTGTTCCATTCTTTGTCAGCTTTACCAACTCCACATGTTCTGCAGTCATGTAGAGTTAAACCAGGTTAAATACACATAATTTTTAAAATACAATAATTTTTCCATGGGATTCAATGTTGACATAAAATTTAACATTAAAAAACCTTCAGGAAAAAAAACAAAAACACCAAACCATGAAACCCTTATTTATTAACTAGACACTGTAACCAGATCATGGTGTATTTTACACCATGAAGAAACTGGAAAGATTTTAGCATAGATGCTACTGGAAGACAACCACTTAAAATCAGAATGTATTTTGCTTTTGCAACAACTTCCTTAACTTTTTTAAGAAAAAATATTCAAGTATGTTAGGAGGAGAATTACTTCATTTCTGAGTGTGTTTTACATATACTACATCTAGATGATCACTTATAAAAAGTGATTTACATTTTTGTAACTATTTTTGAGCACTCTCACTACTCGGTATTCATCCATTTCACTAAAAAACATGTCTTTAATACAGTTCACATCACAGTAACTCAATAAATCAACCCTTCTGCCTTTCCTAAACACACTCTGGAATATGTTAAAGCAATTTAGCAAGTCAGTATTTTGTAAAAATATTTTGAAATCTTTTACTGATAAGTTCATTTTCTAACAGTATTACCTTGGCACCTTAGAAATGCATGACAAAGGTGGTTTACTTCTAAAGGTATGCTCTGAAAGTCCTAAGGTTTTATACTACATAATTTCATCTTGTTATAATAAAAAAGAAAAAAAACAAACACAAAACAAATCCCAAAATACAACTAGTATCTTTGCTCAACTGTGAAAGTACCACTGGGGCAACATAGGTGTGTGTACAGATATAGATATAGATATAAAGAGAAGGACAAAGAACACACATTTTCAGATAGTAAAACAAAAAGGATCTATGTGTAGCAAAGTCTTCAGGGCACACAGTCAATTTAAATGTAATATTTTCCAAATAGAAGTATAATCTGCCTCAGTTTTTGAAATTTTCAAGCACATTTGTTCTTGTCTCCTCCACTTAAACAAGATTCTTAAACCAATATTGCTCTTTCAACCCCAACCAAGGGCATTTCAGGTCTCTTTATAAACATTAAAGGCAGTTCATGAGTGCATTTATAAGGATAATTTAACTAAATCCCAGGTACCTTCATTATTGATGGAAGTTATATAGCTTCTTGTATCACATACTTTTTAAGCACTCTTTAACTAGCAAAAGCATTCACAAAAGTCCTAAAGCAGAACCTAAATAGTAAAATTAATCTGGTCCTGGAGTATCAGTATCTCATTTTATCATTCATCCCACTGTGATTAATCCTAAATTTCTGTAAGAATACTTTTTAACTGAAGTGAAAAAAAGTGATTTTAAACTCATTTTCTGAGACCCGTTCCAGAGTTAGTTTACAATGCTATTGCACATCAGTGCTAACCAAATGTGCAGGAACTTGTCCAGGGGGAAAAAAATAAAGAAAAAAGAGGGGGGAAAAAAATCAGGGGGAAAAAAATCAGAGGAAAGGCCAACAAAGCAGACATCCTGGTGGGCGTGTGTTACAGCCCACCCAACCAGGATGAAGGGACTGATGAAATATTCTCCAAAGGACCGGGAGAAGTCTAATGATCACTGGCCCTTGGTTCTCAGGCAGAACTTCAACTTACCAGGTGTCTGCTGGAAATGCAACACAGCACAGGGGAAACAGGACTGCAAGGATGGCATGAGGTTCTGCAGGGAGGAATTTAGGAGGGCCCAAGCCCAACTAAAACTTAACCTGGCTACTGCCATAAAAGACAATACAAAAATGATTTTATAAATACAAAAGCAACAAAAGGAGGGCTAAATCTCCATCATCACTGGATGCAGAGGAAAATAATAGTGAGAAAGGATGAGGAAAAGGCTGAGGTACTTAGTGCTGTCTTTGCCTCAGTCTTCAGTAGCAAGACAGGTGTCCCCTGGGTACCCAGCCCTGAGCTGGAAGAGAGGGAGAGGGAGCAGAACAAACTCCCACAATCCAGAAGAAGATGCTCATTAAGTGACCTGCTGTGCCTCTGTCCCGGTTCAAAAGACAGGTGTCTG
>VYXC01006428.1:8364-55797 GCA_013397175.1 Platysteira castanea
TTCTTGGTAAATCTGGTATCTTTTAAGGACAGTTTGGACACTTAAGGTTATTCCTGGCCTGGTAGCCAGAACACCTCGGCTGCAGTCTTGCTCCTTACCATTGGGTGTCACCTCCAAACCACCAGTCCGGGACTCTGTAGCTGTATTTTAGCCCATTCTCGCTCTGCTTTCCAGTAGGAATTTCTCGAAAGGGTGCTGTCCTCTTCTCCCTGCTGCTATGGGTAGCATTAAAAATGCAAATGCAGGCAGAGGTCCAGCAGTCTGGGTTTGTACAGCATGGACCATGGGATTAAGAAGGCTTGTAAGAAATGGAGACAGAGCTTTTATTGGACCTGCAGTAATAGAACAAGGAGGAATGGTTTTAAACTGAAAAAGGATACATTCAGACTAGATATGAGGAAGAAATTTTTTCCTTCTGAGGGTGGTGAGGCACTGGCAGAGTTTGCCCAGAGAAGCTGTGGGTGTCCCATCCCTGGAAACATTCCAGATCAAGGTGGCAGGGGCTCTGAGTAATCTGAACTAGTTAAAGGTGCTCTTGCTCATTGCAGGGGGGTTGGAACTGGAGGATCTTTAGAAGTCCCTTCCAAGCCTAGCTATTCTGTGATTTGATGAAAATCACAGTATTGGCAGCAAAAGTCTGGAAATGGCTGCTGGGGGAAAGACTGTGCTTGGGACATTTTTGTTTTATCCCTGATGAGGTTTGTTTTAAACAAACTTAGGTCAGAGGTGGCTTTCCTGAAGTAGATCCAGTGGAGGGGCCAAGACACTGGAGACTTTTTAAATCCAGATTACTGGGTGCCGGAAAGTGGCCTATATGTGGGTAGTCCCCTTCATGGGTACCCTCTGCTGTCTGTACAGAACTCTCAGTACAGAATTATCTGTATAGGATTTTAGCACCTCGAGCACACAAGTCTGCAGCAAACTTATGTCCTTGCTTTGTAGGAGATGGGTGCAATGAGAGCATGGATGTACTATAGGAAAAAAGAGGGGTCAGAGCTGGAGTTTGATTACAGCACAAACATTGAACACGAGCCCAGATTCCTGCCCAAAACCAGCTCAAGTTCACATCTGGTTACATCTGTCTAAAGGTACATAGAGATGAACATGACAGGAACATGGAGGGGAGGAAGGGTGGCTTTTGGGCCCCTAGCAGAAGCACTGAGGCCATCACCCAGCTCCACTACAAATCTCACCTTGGCCAAAGCTCTCAGCCTCATTACAGGTGGGTCCTCACCTGCAAAAAAGAGATTGTCACAGCAGCATGTAGGCATCTCACAGAGAAGAGGATCTATAGCTCAACAGAGCCTCTTTCCATGAAAAAATCCTCAAGCTTGTTTACGATAGAGGATCCATAATAATAAACCCCTAACAGTTGAAGTGGGACAGGTTACAGGACAGAGAGAGAGGCTCGGACATATCTCAGGACTTGGCATCTTCATCTGTTTTTGTCAGCATCCCACTGACTCAGGAAGGAAGAGCCTCTAATAACATCCCACTGTCTCTTGCCATGTATATCTTCCAGTGCCATCCTTCGAACAGAGAGGATGCCCTGAGCATATCTTCCTAGAAACAGTGATCAGAAAAAGGAAAAAATAAACAGGAAGATCAATTTATGTATCACCTCAAACTCTCCAAGTATTACCAGAAAAGCACTAGGCCAGGCAAGGATGTCTGGAAGCCTCGGAGCAAGGAACCTCCTGGACTTGCTGGTTTCCTTCCCCTTCCTTCTCTTATTCTGTCACATTCAATGGTCCCCATGACTGTCTGGATTTCATAATGATAATTAACGAGGCTGTTTGCACTGTGGAAAGGCTGCACACCTTGTCCCTGTGCCTGTTGTCTCTGAGTGGCTGTTGTCCTCCACAACAGGACACTTTTTGCCTGGTCCTCTCCTCCAGCTAATGACAGAGCACACTCTGGGCAAGCACTAAACCACACACCTGGGTTGGGACAAGAGCAGGTCCTTGTCCTTGAATGGAAAAATGCAACAGTAATCCTTCCCTTCTGGGGAAGAAAGCTGTGCCATGTTTTGTTTCCCTTGTGAGCTGCCCCAGACCATGTTTGAGTAGCTATGGGCCAACTCAGGCAGATCTCTGTCTCACAAGGACCCAAAGCTGCAAATCTTGGGCACTGATGGACCTCCCCATCCATACAAAATCTCAGGAGCCAAGCAAACTGCAGGTACTTCAAGGATGTGATGGAGCTGGCAGGATGTGGTGGAGCTGGCAGGAAAGCAAGTAGATGTTGGACTCTTGCAGCCAAGAGGTGATTTCTGGACCAAATACAGAACCCAAATTTGCAGGAAGGTGTTTTACCAGAGAATTACCAGGGGGATATGCTGTACTGTCTCAGCCCATCCTGGTTGGTGCTGTGCCATCCTGCTTCTTCCCAACCTCTATAGCTGCATGCCTGAGATGCAGACGGTGTCCTCAAAATCTTCCCCAAGCCATTAGGAAAGGTGGGAGTTTCTTCATCCATGTATTTTTTCACTGCAGTGCAGCAAAGGCACCTGCATTAGGTCTTTCCATCAGCATTCTCTCAATTACACCTTGGCTGACTGGCTCCTCTCTTCTTTCCTTTCAAAAGCACATCATTAATGGGCGAGAGACCAATTTCACTTCACCTAAATTCAGCTGGCTAGGTCAGAGAGGAAAAGGAACATTTTCCTCAGCCAGGTTTACTCCCCTGAGAGACCTCTCTCCCCTGTCTCCCCTGTCTCCCCTCTCCTCCCCTCCCCTTGCCATCTGCTCATGGCAAGTGCTCTCAGCTCTCCTCTCATCCACCCTCACCCATCTCCATCTCCATCAGCACAGCTGAGCACAACACATAATAAGATCTCTGCAATTCTGATTTCCTAGCCATGGAAAAAACAGAGATAAAGAGTTGGAGGGCAGGGAGGGGAAAGGTAACTTTTCCTCAAACACATGTTTGTATCTGTAGGGCTTGCTACAGAGCAGGCTGGGAATCAGGAGAAAACTGGAGCTTTTTGTTTTTTGCTTCACTTCTATGAATTTTGAAGCTTCGTGAGAAGATTTGTTTGCATTAGATTCTTGCACCCAAAAGGAGATTCCTGGTGCATCCAGGAATGGATACATGATCCAAATTAGGGTTTGTACACTGGCTGAAGTGGTGGGGAGAGGTGTGGTCACAAGTGAGCTGAACCCCACTGGGTTGAGGAGTAAGTGAGGACAAAGGGTATGCAGGGATTTTGGATACAGAGCAGTAGTAGTTGCTGTCAGAGACTGAAATAGTTCGTGTCTCAAACATTCTTAAAAAGTTTTGCTCATTATAGCAAAAACTGTATAAAGAAGCTACAACCACAGAAACCTCACTGAAGAACTTTGGACTGTAAGTCAAACTGCTGAGATTAGATCATTCTTCAATCACCTCAGGCCTAGGAAGAAACGAAAAAGTAAACAAGGAAAAGAATGTGAGCCAAACCCAGCAGCCATGCTACGAATCATCTCTGGCTCGCTTTGGGGTGGGGGAGGCCGTAGCCCACAGACGCATTTGCTGGGAGCAGGTTTGCACAGATTTCCCCCCCAGCCAAGGTGGGGGGAGGAGGTTTCAGTGTGTCATAACCTCTGCTCAGGGGCAGTGAACCCATCCTCCTGTACAAAACTGCCTCTGGAACCCCCAGCCCCAGGAAGGCTACATCCATGGGACATTCACGTGAGAGGCAGCTAAGGAGGTGCCTTAATCCATCAAAAGCCCCCCGAAGTGCCCCCCAGAGTCATTCCTGAGGTCTGGCACCGCAGGACTGCATGTGATGCAACAAACCCGGAGTGTTTTAAAACTGGATCATAACAGTTGTGTATCCACTTTCCTGCTCTGAAGGGATTTCTTTGGCCCTGAAGAAGAAACTTTTTGCAGCCCTGGTGTTAGCCTTTCTCTTGGGTCTCAGTCACTCCAAAGAGAAGGAACCTACCTGCCAGTAATTTTTTTTCCTCCCTCCCGCCCCCTCCCTTTTTTTATTTTTAGGTTTTTTTTACTTTTGAGAGCTATGAAGAGATTTATTTTTCTCAACCAGCAGAACCTTTTAACTCTTTCTGAATCAGGTATCTTTTTTCCCTTGAAGAAAATGCCATATCTTTTCTAAATAATTATAGTGAATTGTGTGCCCACCCAGTAGGCACCCCTCAGTGATGTCACAGCACATCTCACCCTCGAGCTAAAGCCATAATTTTGTGGATCATTTATTCTGTGGTCCCCATCTGGCCAGCAATGGTGATATTGAATATCCAGCTCTAGGACTTTGTGTACTACATCAAAACCAGGCCAGCTCATGCAATGCAAAAAACTTATTTTTTCTTCACAGAATCTCAGAATAGTTTGGGTTGGAAGGGGAACTTCAAGATCATCTCATTACAATCCCCCTATCTTGGGGTGACTTTATGATGTGTATCTCCTATCGCCTGCTCTATGCCCAGACATGAATCCTGTGTCCTTTTCTGTAGCTTTAAGGCAGACCTTTAAGGGGGGGAAGCCGGTGGAATTCTTTCAGCACTGTGTTCAAAAACAGAGATAACCCCCCCTCGTTCTGCTGCTGCAGAGCGGAGGAAAGTGCCTTCCTGCTTTTCCCAGCTCTTGGCTCCTTTTTGCGGAAGAGAGAGATGGAGAGTTAAGATCCTTTGCTTCCCTGGGACTTTGGCTTCTTCTTCTCTTCTGGATTATTCAACAACATCAGAACCTCACTAGGATGTCTTTCTGCCGCGGCTTGGAGGGGTCCACACCGAACTCCAGCTCCGAAGAGGGGAGAGAGAGACCACACCCACAGAAAAGACTCTGAAATCTACCCAGGTTCTCTCCACAGCAAGAGGTTTTAATATTTAGCATTATTCTCTTCCCGTGCCTGCCATGCATTGCGTTTGTTAAATAAATAGGTTTTTTTCCCTTTCACTTTCCTCTGAGGAATTTTCTTTCTGAACCTGGTGGTGGAGGGGCAGCTGAAACCCACCTTCTTTGGAGGAGATGTTCCTTCCAGAGCATTTCCCTTAATTTGTCTCAAACCAGGACATCCCCACAGTCCTTCTCCTAACTTTGGCTAGCTCTCCTTTGTTTTTCCCTTTAATAAGTTTCCCCTTAGGACACTGTCTCCTTTCTGTCCAGATTATCACTTCCTTCATGGTGCCTGTGTTTTTTATCCTTTCATTTATACAGTTGTTCTCTATTTCCTTCCAGCTCCCTACCTTCCCCATATAAATGAAATATAAAATTTACTGGAGTGTTAAATACAGAATGAGGAAAAAGATTATGGCAGGGGGTGGTAGTTAGGACATGCCCTACATGTGAAGGTCTGTACACATCCTGGTTGTGGCTCAGAACATCAACATGGCCTAGGGAAATTCAAATCATGTTTTGGGAATGGGCAGGGTGAGACATAGAGATTAAAAGGCTCTTTCCCTGTGACTATCAAACCAGAGGGACAAGAAAGGAGAGGGAAGAGCCCAGAGCCTGGGGTAGGTGGCTCCAAGTACTGAGGCAGCTGAGAGGACATTCCCATCCTTCATGGTTTATTAGCAGCCCTCCTGCAAGAATCTGCAGAGCTTTTCCATTTCAGCTTCCAGACCTCTACTATAGCATTGCCTGCAGAAATCAAGAACACTGGACAGAAACCAAGATGTGTCTCTGCTGTTATTTTCTACAGGGGAGAGAAAGATGCAGCCACACAGTTGCCAGGATGTTCAAGGATGCATGGGAGAACATACTGCCTCCTCCTCATGATCGGCATGACCGCAATTTTGGGACCATCTCTACAAAGGTCTTTTCAGCCACCAAAGTGCTGCGTTACACTTTTTAAAAAAGTGTATCTTGGAGCTTGCACAAGTTGTTTGAATTATACCAGGGCACAAGCACAGGTATGTCATCAGTGAACATGAGTTTAGAAAGGAAGTAGGGAACAAGCCATGGCCTCCAACAGTGATTTAACCCATAAGTTCATCAATGTTTAAGCCCCATCCCAGGTACAGATTGCTCTCAGTTCTACTATGATGGGGCAGATAAATGGAATTGGTCTCAGATATACCCAGGAATCCTGAAGCATCTACAGAAGGAATCTCACTAAAGAAGAGATGTTTGTGAGCATGTCTGGTAGCAGAGTATGCTGAGAAATGACACATGGGAAAAGAGACTCCTGGTCCCATGTTTTCAAAGCCACTTGCTTTTACTTTGTTTATGACAGTTTTTGTTGCTCGTGTATTTATTCTGGAGAAGCAAAGGATATGGGGATAGTTTGCTAGTGCTCTCTGACAGCAAAATGGAACTAAAAGTGAGAGAGGCTTTAGTTTCTCATGCCACTAGTTTGTCTTCAGATGGTGCTAAGAGCAGTCTAAATAATTCTTTTCTGGGGACACAGGAAGGAGTTGATAAGGATGGACTAAATTCCAGATTAAAATCCAGCTCCTGCTGGGCAGGGACCTACTGAGACCGCCAGAAAACCACCCTCATGAGATCACAAGGTAACCCAAGCTGATGGGTCTGGACTAGGTGGTCTTTAAAGTCCCTTCCATCCCAAACTGTTCTATGATTCCCTTGCATATGCCTTTACCTGCAGGCAGTGTTTCTGCAGGGATGATTTCCAGAGAAACATTATGATTTAAACTGTGTGGGAAATTGTAGGAAAGAAATGGGATGGAAATAGATGATCATTGAGGGAAGTTGTGAGGTGATAAAAAGAAAGCACAGTTAAGAAATAAGGTAATTCTTTGTTTAAAAAAAACCCCATATAAAATGTTATTAAAAACTTCATATAAAATACCTTTTAAAAAACGTATATAATTTAAGCTGCACCTCAAATTACTAAATTCAGCAAGGTAATTTGTCTGATGGGGGATGTCAGATTTTACTGGAAGCCCGATCTTTCTATTTGCCTGGCCAGGCTCCCAGCTTAGAAGGAGCCAAGAAGCTGTAATGGGAATGAATTACAACTTGGTTTTGCAGCCAGTTATGGGTTGAGGGATGAGAAAACATCTGTCGATTCCCCATCTGACACTCGTCTCCCCCCAGCCTCTGACAGATGCTCTGAATTATAAATTCACATTGCAATCCCATTCAGGAGAGCCATGACAAATGAGGACAATTAGACAGCTATGACAGCAGAAATTACCAAATACTTAAGCAGCTGAGACAATCTGAATAGATTTGTATTAGGGGATGGAGATGGAAAGGCCATGTGGTCCACAGCCAAAACAGAGGGCTTGTTACATGAATTTACCCTCTGAATGAACAGGGTTACTCATGGCTGTGTCTGTAAAAAAGACAAATCTTGTAAATACAGGCTCTTTGCGGAAATGCTCAGAGAGCACAATCCAGTTTAACCCTGACTTTCCAGCCACTGGGTGTGTGTTGGCATTCCCTATTTGCTCATGGTCTGACATGTACAAGATGTTGGACTGCGCAAACAGGCCACCAGCAGCTCCCAGTCTGGGGTTGCCCCAAGGGCCAAGCTCGCTTTTGGGAAAATCCTGCCCTGCTTTGTCATATAGTAATGTTCCCTCTGGAAAAAATTTAGATATTAGTTTCTTGGTTTTCACTAAGCCTCTGCTGGGTCACTGCTTCCCCTTTGCCTTCTCTTGTGGTGGCAGAAGCAATTCACACACTCTCCTTCAAAGGGAGGGGAAATCCTGATTATCAAAGCAATGACCATTTCAGTCATTAAAGCTGAGTGATCAACTTGCAAAAAGCATCGTAAAGGTGTCAGCTGTGCTTAATAGCATTTGGACGGATTTATGACTCTGTTCTGACACATCATCAATGAAATTACCCTAGAAATAAGCATATGTGAGCAGAAGTGTCTCATGTGGTAAAGGACAGGCTCTGCTGCACTGATCCAGTGTTAACCTGTGGTTAATAGACCACTAGTGAGCTATAAAACCATGAAAAGGTGTTTCACAGAACAGAAACCAAGTATATAGTGCATTAATACATTGCTGAAGTCTGGAGACATCATCAAGGGCTGGTCCTGACTACCATCAGTATCTGAAAGCTAGTTTAGAATTGTACCAATTATCTTTGTTTAATTATTTTTTATAGTCATCACTGTATAACTGTGCTTTTCTGGAGCAATAAACTTATTTCCACCCAGGGAGAATATTGTTTATTCCCCCCAAATTCATCCAGAGTATTTCATTGATTGCCAAGCGGCAGATACAAAGTGCAGTGTATCTCCAAATTGCTTGGATGCTCGTAAGATTGAAAAGTGTCTGTGAAATCTCTAATGCCCTCACACAACATTTTGAATGAAGCACCTTCTTCCACCCAGCCTGAGTGGCATGGTTAGGACTTACAAGGGGGATCATTAGGTGAGAGAAATCAGGGTCACGAAGTCCCCAAGCAATTTGGTTGTCATGTCCAGACGAAATGAGCCATGCATATGGGATCACAGAGGGAGTAAGACATGTCCATGGCACATGCCCCATCTCTGGAAGTGCTCAAGACCAGGTTGGACAGGGCCTGGAGCAACCTGGTCTAATGGAAAGTGTCCGTGTCCATGGCGGGGATTGGAATCAGATGAACTTTCATGTCCCTTCTCACCCAAACCGTTCTGTGATTCCATGATTCCTTCAAAGATGGCATCTTGGAAGAATTTAGCAGCCAGGTTCCCCCACTCAGTGAAACATCTGATGCAAAATTCATCGGTTTTGCCCCAAGAATTTGCCAGTGTCATGCAAATTCAGACAGCTTTTCCCTGTGAAGACCAGGAATTGTAGTTGCAAGATTTTAGTACTGAAATTAAGAGCTGCACATTGAAATATTGGTGTGCAAGGAAGAAAGAGGAAAGCAGCTCAGGAGGCGGTTGTTGAAGTGTAAGGCAGTAAAACAGGGTATTATCCTTGCCTCTTCCTGGGAATTGGGTGAAACACTTGAGTTGAAATTCACAGCAAAAATAAAGACAATTAAAGGTCCTGGAAGTCTCAGCTAAGGATTTAAATGCAATAAATGAATAACGCCTTTGGAGGGGAGTAACAGAAAGTGCTTTCTGCACAGGTTCTTTCTGGGTGCATGAGAACACTGAGGGGTCAGGGATGGCCAAATTTTGCATGTGTTAGGTTCTGAACAGCCCAGGGTTTTCATTCAAGCTTCTCCCCAAACAAAGAAGAAATATCTCATGGTTGCAGAGAGTCCTGCTAATGGAAGTATTCAATAACCATAATTTGATTTTGGCTTTCTCATAAATTCAAAGTAATTTCCCCATAGTATCAGGAAAATATATGGCCTTTCTTGAGGCAGCAAAGCACCACATAAATCAAATTTTTAATTGACATGAAAACACTTGCCAGCATTTCAGATTTAATTTGTCTGATGAGATGGAGTCAGACTGAAAACAGTGATGCAGGAAAGCAAGAAGAAAATCAGCACACAAAACCAAGCAGATATTAGACCGTGAATACACCTTAGTGAATCGTAACAACAAAAAGGAAAGAAGTCACAACCCTAATGCCCTGAGAAGCAGCCTCCCTGGAACACAGCTTGACAAGAATCTTCAAGGACCAGATCTTTGACTTTTGTGGTTTTTTCCCAAAAATGTCCATTTTAATAAATGGGTAAAATATTACTAACTCCGAGCTTGTTGTTGTAAATGGATCAAGAAATGCACAGAAAACAGGTATTTGGTCACACAACATCCTTTCCCTCTCAGGGCTGGTCCTAAGCACTTCTTGAGTGTCGTGGGAAAGGGTTTTTCCTAACTGTGCCAGGTGGGAGCTGAAGCAGTGGGGAATGTTTCTGAGAGTGAGTGCTCTTCAAAACCCCTTTTCATACATGGGGAAACTGAGCCAGGCGGTAGGATGGCTTTCCCAGAATTAAATTACAAACTGAGTCAGCCCTTTTGCAGATAAGATTGCAGTTGAATCATGTTGGCAGCTTCTGTATTTGCTGACCATCCCCAGTAGCACCACTGGACTAGAAAGTGCCTTTTTTGTGAATGGAAGCCACAAAGATTAAGCCAAAACTGAGCACACAGCAATCAGCAGATCTGTGACAGCTTGTGCTGAACACCCTAAGCCATAGAATCACAGAATGGTTTGGGTTGGAAGGGACCTTAAAAAACATCTTATTCCTTCCCCCTACCATGGGCAGGGACACCTTTCACTATCCCAAATTACTTTAAGCCCCATCCAGTTTGGCCTGGAACACTTCCAGACATGGGGCAGTCACAGCGTCTCTGGAAAACCTGTGCCAGGGCCTCACCACCCTCACAGCCAACAATTTCTTCCCAGTATCTCACCTAACCCTGCCCTCTGTCAGTGTGAAGCCATTCCCCCTTGTCTTGTCACTCCATGTCCTAAGTGCCTCTCTAGCTCTCTTGGAGCCCCTTCAGGCACTGGAAGGGGCTCTGAGGTGTCCCCAGAGCCCTCTCTTCTCCAGGCTGAACAATCCCATCTCTCTCAGCCTATCTCCAGACCAGAGAGGCTCCAGTCCTCATACTGTGCGCCTTGGGATGGCTCCTCTCCACACCCACCCACTTACAACACACCCTTCAGCATAAATTGCTTTGGGAACCTCCACGGGACTATGGCACTGCTAGAGCTGAGATTTGGCCTCTGCACCTTCCCTCCCTGCCCCACTAGCATCCCCTGGGACAGTGCATTCATTTGGAGAGGCACTGACCAAGCAATTCAGCCCAGAAAGGTTAAGGCTGATGGTTCCTGAGTGGCAGCTCATGCTGGGAGACACATGATGGTGTCAGATCCACTGGTGGAGAGAGAGACTGAAAAAATGGCAATGAATGACTCTTCCCAGAGTCTGTTTTTATTCCCTGCTGCTGCCTGTTCCCGGACAACTTGCTGTTGCTGCATTTCAATTTAAAATAAATTTTGGGGTTTTTTAATCAGTGGAAAGGGGCTAAATTGACTAAATTTGGGTTGTTTTCAGCAGAAAAGACGAGATTTATTTTTAATTTACCTGTCTCTCTGCAAGCTTTACCTGCTTTCCAGCTGTGTTGCTAGTGAGTGTCAGGACTATCATTTTACTAATGGAGAAACTGAGGCACGGGCAGTGACTGTGACACTCCCCAGGACATGGGTAGGGACTATTCCTGGGATAGGAAGCCTCTTTATCTGGTTCCTGTGCTGCAGCCCCAAGCCAGTCTTCATAGGTACAGTCTTACTGACTGCTTTTGCACACTTCTCTGGATAGGGTTTTTCTTACGGGTAATTATCATGGAAAAACAATTTCAGAAAGAGGGAAGAAAGATAATGATCCATGTGGCAAATGATCATTAGCAGATGACCTCCAGGCTGACTGGTAAAGCAAAAAACCAGCCTGTTTTAGATTGGTTTAGTAAGGAACCAGGCTAAAAACTTCAACCAACATTTATGGATGCAGAAAACAGGAGGGTTTTCAGAAAAAATGATCGTAGAATACATCTCCACGTGTTGGAAACTGGAGTCAGGGCGGCTTGAACAAAGGTGGCTGGTTTTGCATAGACTAAGTTGCAATACTGGACCTCTCTAGCCTAGGAGAGCCTACAAGAAAGATGAAGAGAAACTATTTTCAAGGCAGTGTAATGACAGGACAAGGGGGGATGGTTTCACACTGACAGAGGGCAGGGTTAGATGGGATATTGGGAAGAAATTGTTGGCTGTGAGGGTGGTGAGGCCCTGGCACAGGTTTTCCAGAGAAGCTGTGACTGCCCTATCTCTGGAAGTATTCCAGGCCAAACTGGATGGGGCTTGGAAGCACCTGGTCCAGTGGAAGATATCCCCTGCCCTGGGCAGGGGTTGTAACAAGATGATTTTTTAAGTCCCCTCCAATCTCGGTCATTTTATGAACTCATGATTCTAAAATCTTTCCAGATGGGTTCAGTGAAATTGCGCAGTCCTACCTCCAGTAAACAAAACCCATAAATTCCAGAAGGAATTTACCATCCAAACAGTGAGCTAGAAGAGGTATCATCTGCCACTTCAAACCTCTTTCAGTCACATTGTTGCCCTCCAACACGCAGAGCCCAGGCTGTGGGCTGGCAGCGGCTCCTTGGTGAGGACTTACCAGATGTGCTTACCTGGGAAGGTTCAGATAAGGAAGGTCGGGCTGGGAAGGTAAGGTCGGGCTGGGAAGGTCCTCTCCACACCACCTCTCAACCCTCCACCCTGTGCTGGAGGGTTCCCAGGAATCAGGGAGCACATGCACCTCCAAGGAGAGTTGTTTCACTTCTTTAGTGGAACTTGTTAGAGTAGTGATGCTCAGGGTAAGGTGGGTGGATGTGTGAACATCCTGAAGAGAGTGGGGTTTTTCTTTCTTTCAAAAAAGAAAAGGAACTTGGAAACTACAGAGTGACATGTTGTTTTTAAGAGATACTACTTTAGGTTGTCAATGCCTAGAAAAATGTTAAATTGAGATTTGAGAGCTTATGCAACTGCAGTTCTGCCAACGGTGTGTGTTTGCCCGGGCCAATATTTCAGTCACACACCACCTTCCCCACAGTGCTTCTTTCTCATTTAATGCCCAGAAATGATTAGGGACAACCCAAGCCTCAGGGAAACCACATAAGCTGATCATCCCAGCATCTCCACGCTTGGCTACAACATAAGTGTTGACTTAGCACCAAGCTTTCAGTAACAAAACTAGAGAGCCAGCCAGTGATAGCAAGAGGCAGCAGAACATGGGTGCAAGGTGCTGCAGTGGTACATTATCATCATTCACAGGCAGCAGTGCGTGGGTTGTGCTGAAGTGCTGCTGCTGTGCTCATCTCTGACAAATATTGATATATTTAAACGCAATCTGGAGTAGAAAAACACAACCAGATGTTGCTGGCTATTGGGTGACGGGATACCTGATAGCCATTCCCACTTCTCCAAGGACTGACATTTACCTTGTGACACCACCACATCTCCACCCTGGGGGCTTTTCAGAACAGACCATGCTCTCCCCAGCATGTTTATTAACCAGCTTTCCACCCTCTGCTCCAGCTGCCCCAGGGATGATGCTGCCTCTTGGAAACTGGACCCACACTAGGAGGCATGGCAAACGCAGGATCTGGGGGAGGTATGGCAAACACAGGGCCTGGGGAAGACAAATCAACACTTGACCAGAAAGAAACAGACCCTGAACTCCAAACAGAAGTTCAAACCAGTGTGGTTGGGGGTAATCAGTGCCTTATGAGGAGTGAAGGGCCTTTAAAACTCCCCTCTAGTTGCCCATCCGAGGTTCCGTTTTGTTTTGCTCAAAAGAAAGGATAGGTATGCTCTGACATTTCTTCTTCAAGGCCAGGCTGGACGGGGCTTGGAGCAACCTAGTGTAGTGGAAGGCGTGCCATGGCAGGGGGGTGGAACAAGATGAGCTTTAAGGTCCCTTTCAACCCAAACCATCCCATAATTCTGTAATTCTCTTCCCCATCTTCTCTTCTGTATCTCTTCTACCTCCTTTCCACAGCAGCCCTCTGCTTAATCTGTGTAGGACCATGAGGTTGTTCATAACCAGATCTTCTCACAGACTGAGGATGAGAGAAACCTCCCAGAGCTCTGGCATCTGGATATGCAGTGGGCAGGCTGGAACCCAAACAAGCACCTAGGCATGACAGCTCTTTGTCACACCCACAGCAAACTAGCTCAGCAATACTATTTGCTGAATATTTGGTATTTTGGTAGAAATTGAAAGAAATAGGATTAATCTGACAACATCCATCCAGCTCTATCCCCACTAACAACAAAGGGGAAAACATCATAGAATCACAGAATTGTTTAGGTTGGAAAAGCCCTCTGAAATCACTGATCCCAACTGTTCCCCCAGCACTGCCAAGCCCACCATGAACCTATGTCCCCACGTGCCACATAAACAAAGCTTTTGAATCCCTCCAGGAATGGGGACTCCACCACTGCACAGGGCAGCCTGTGCCGGGGCTGTACAACCCTTTTGAGGAAGCTGTCTTCCCTCATATCCAACCTAAACCTCCACTAGCACAACCTGCCATTTGCTTTAGGTCAGAAATCTCCCAAACTGGTCAGTCAGGCCTGTGAACTGTGGGCCAAGGCTGCAGTGCCAGGGAGGAAAATCAGGTGGACAAAGCTAATTCCACCATATAAAAGCATTGATGTGAATTGGGATGGGTCTTCCAATCACCAGGAAACTTCTACTTGTAATAAACAGCAGGATATGGCGAAATCATTGAGCACTGATTTCATCCTGAGGCAAACAACCCTCCCAACTTGTACATCTGTGGATAAATGACTACAATGAGGTAGCACCTCATTGAACTGTGTGACACCTGTGCATTTATGCACGGAGAAAATTCAGATTTGTTGTTGCGATCAGACACACAGATCCATTTTAAACAGACCCCCTGCTATATAACGGGTGGCTCAACAGTTCCCTTTGCCAGATGAAAGGAGGAAATATTCACTGTCAAGCAACACCTGAGCAACTCACCAGGCAGAAATGGCTCCAGGTACCTTTTATTACAGTTTTAAAGGATTTGTCAGTGCTGCCATGTGTGTAGGGTGAGAGGAGATGAGGATGGGGTGGTATGTGATGGGATACACACACTCTGTGACAGCCCTAACTTAAAATATGGCAATTTATAAACCAATGAAAAAGAATACCTTTCCCTGCAATGTGACTTTAATCCATGAATTAATCTTTAGCCTAAACAGGCTAATTCCTACAGGTTCCAGGGCATTTCACCTCCAAGGAGTATTTGTCTGAGATTAAGTTTGTGGTCTTTGCAGCAGACAGACACTAGTGTGAGCCAGATGTCACAGGCTGAAAACATTTAGGCTTGACAAAGATCACCAAATTCTACAGCCGTATCTCAGAGAGCCAGTGGGAACATGGGTACTGTCACCATCTCTCACCCCAGCGAGGGCAGATAGCCAGTGTCACATCAGCAGTACAGCATAAACTGCGGCTACAGTGAGGTGCTCCCAGGCCCTCACCTGGCACTCACTGTCTCCTGCTTGCTCGGGTAACCAGAGTGCACCATGCTCTTTTCATATGGGCAAGGACTCATGAGAAAAGGAGAAACATGAGTGCATCAGGGAAAAACATTGGGACACACACTAGTTTTTATGGAGTAACCATGACTCCAGCCTGGAAGACACTGCTGGTAAAACTAGGAGAAGCATAGGCTCTGAGGGCAGGTCTTGGTGAAAGGATTTCAAAGAATTTTGGAGAAGGCTAAGCTTACTCTTGGTGCCAACAGGCACAAAGGAAGATGAGCCCTCAGCCAGCATGGACAGAACAGACTGGGAATTAGTTCCCAGGTGCCACTCCCTCCTCGACCCAGTTTCCTGAGGACTGCTAACACCTTCCTCTGTGCTTTACTGCAGGGTCATGGTTCTCTCCTCTTGCCATTGCCATGATCACTCTGGGACTGCAGTGGCCACAACAAGCTGCCACCTTCCCGGCCATACCCCTTTCCAGCCTGTTTGCCAACGCTATGCTGAGGGCTCAGCACCTTCACCTCCTGGCTGCCGAGACATACAAGGAGTTTGTAAGTGGCCTCGGGGCATCTCCTCCACTTTAGCTTAATAGCTTCAGGACTGCATAACAGACACCTTTCAGCTATTGATATCTTCTCTGTCCTTTTTTGATGAGGAGAGAGGGTGTTAACAGGATAGCACAGGTCCCATCAGCCTGGACCCTGTTTCCTCCTCTCAGTCCTCTACCCCCCTACTCTGATCCTGCACATCTCCCTTCTCAGGACCATGGCTGCACAGGATCAGCTGTGACATGGCACAGATACGCAACAAGTCTTACCTGTGTTGGTCACTTTTGGCCCTGGGAGAGTCTGAGTGCTTAAAACTATCTAGTTTCTTCTGTTGACAGGAGCTAGCATGAGCTGTCACTTTGGCAAGAGCTGTCCTTTGGGGTCATTTACTCCTTGGGAGAACCTAGTCCTAATGTTGTTTGTGTTCACCTTAGCACCTTGGCTTAGGAAGACCTTTAGGTCCAGTGGCTATTGGACCAACATGATATTCCTGCTTCCTGCCTGCCAACCGTGTCCAGAGGCACCTCATGTCTCACGTCTCACATTTATTTCTTGGAAAGAGTAACCATTCAGAACAGCTTGGGAAGTGTCTGAGGTCTTCAGAATATGGGCAACAGATCTGAGTGTATGTGGGATGTCTCCATAGGAACGCACCTATATTCCAGAGGACCAAAGACACACAAACAAGAATTCCCAGGTAGCATTTTGTTACTCGGAAACCATCCCTGCTCCCATGAAGAAGGATGATGCCCAGCAGAAATCGGTAAGTTTTTTTCACCCTCAGGGCAAGCATAGACCTCCCTGAAAAGCCCAGCTGTGCTTCACTGCAGGAACAGAATCTGTGAATATTTAGGTGCTTCATCACGCCCCTCCCTTTCTGATTACTTGAACCTTGCATGAAGAAAAATAATTTCTGGGTTACACTATAATCACCCACCCCAAGGATGAGAAGAACTATTGTCTGCACAGGACACACGTCTGGGTGGTGCTCCCTAGCCTGAAAACTTTGTATCTGCTGAAGCTGCAGGAGTGGTGGCATGTCTCCAGGTGCTCCAGAGGGAGCAGGACATGCTACCAAATACCCCTGCACGGTTTTGACCCTTTCTTGTCTTAATTTCAGGACATGGAGCTTCTTCAGTTTTCCCTGGTTCTCATCCAGTCCTGGCTGACCCCGGTGCAGTACCTGAGCAAGGTGTTCACAAACAACCTGGTTTTTGGCACCTCAGACAGAGTGTATGAAAAACTAAAGGACCTGGAAGAAGGGATCCAAGCTCTGATGAGGGTAAGTTGCAGTGTGTAGCATGACTATAGAATTACAGAGATCTCCCAGACAGAGGGCACTCACCTCTTGTGGATCCAAAGACCGTGAGAAATCTCACCACCTTCCACTCTGAAGACCAGTGGCATCCTTAGGACTTTTTTTACCTTTAGATAATGAGATCATGATACTGCACTTTGGGTTTCATCACTGGGGAGGATAAGAAAACACAGAACAGATGTTAACACCCATCACAAAGCACTACTGATCAGGAATCACAACAATCCACACCCAATGTCTCCCCAAACTCAGCAACAAAAAAATATTCAGATGCACTAACATAAAAATAATGTTTGCTACATCTCGATGCAAAATACTTTGAAATGTGGCAAATTCTGTGAGGATTTACAACATTTTATAAAAACATTTGCGTACAGATGGAAACCTGTACTCTGGTGTTTCCCTCAAACATTAATACAGCATCCAGAGAGCTGAAAGCTGAGGGGTGATCCTCTTTAAGGAAGAACTAATCATAGATTCACAGAATGGTCTGGGTTGGAAGGGACCTTAAAGCTTATCTTGTCCAACTCCCCTGCCATGGGCAGGGACACCTTCCACTAGACCAGGTTGCTCCAAGCCCCATCCAACCTGGCCTTGAACACTTCCAGGGATGGGGCAGACACAGGTTCTCTGGACAACCTGTGCCAGGGCCTCGCCATCCTCATAGGGAAGAATTTCTTCCTAATACCAAATCTAAATCTCTTCTCTTTTAGTAAAAAACATTCCCCTTTGTCCTGTCTCTATCTGTCCATGTAAAAAGTCACTCTCTGCCTTTGCTCTAAGTCCCCTTTATAATCTACTTTATTTTTGCTTTGTTGTTTTAAATGAAGTTGTGTATTATCTGACAGGACACCTTTTCAGTGTTTATTCTGTAATTAAGTTCATCTGGCAGGTTTACCCTGTAGCTAGAGCTCTGAGACCTGCAGCTGTGAGAAGTGAGTCTGGAATATCATTTACATCTTCCAGCATTAAAAACACTCTGAAAGTCAGGGTCGGAGAGTAAACAGAGACATTCTGTCCTGGCACTTCATCAGAAGAAAGTAGGGATAGGTATCAGTACCACTTCCAGATTTTTGTGTGGGGGAGAAATTCTTTACTGTGAGGGTTAGGAAGGCCCTGGCACAGGCTGCCCAGAGAAGCTGTGGCCGCCCATCCCTGAAAGTGTTCAAGGCCAGGTTAGAAGGGGCTTGGAGCAACCTAGTGGAAGGTGTCCTGGCCCATGGCAGAGGGGCTTGGAATGAGATGGTCTTTCAAGTCCCTTCTAACCCAAATCAGTCTGTGACTTCACAATTTTATGATTTTGGTCTCCATTTGGTATGTGCTTGGGCATTAGGAAATGGTACACAGAAACCAGCCAGACAATCATATTTCACCCATTTATGGTGCCTTTTCCTTAACGAAAACTTTTCTGTTTGTGACAGCTGGTGACCACAGCAGGGCAGGAGGAGTGGCTAACTGCAGCTCTCAGCTCCAGATGTACATGGCTTGGGTCTGGGTTAGAGTTTTGTTTGCTGGGAAAGTGAGAGAAAAGAGAGAATTATTTACCCAGTTCCCTGTCTCCTTGACTGGAGGAGGTACAGAGAGACCCTACAACTTTCCCTTTATTTTAAGACCCCAAAGACACACTCCTCCCTCCTTGCAGCCTTGTGCCCAGCTCCCTTCTCACTGTAGTATCACCCCTGAATCACTGCTCTTCCTGAAAACACATACATTCAAAAACATGTTTGAAATATGCTTTAAGACGGGAGGGAGAAACCCCTGACCTCATTAAAAGTTCAATGGGAACTGAGGCACTGGGCCTGTGGAAGGTCATAGAGTCACTGAGGTTGGAAAAGACCTCCAAGATCACCGAGTCCAAGACCGATCACTGCCCTGTCAACAAGACCAGAGCACTGAGTGCCATGTCCAGCTGTTCCTTGAACACTTCCAGGGACAGGGACTTCACCACCTCTCTGGGAAGTCCCTTCCAATGTTTCACAATCCCTTCTGTGAAGAAATTCCTCCTGATGTCCAACCTGTAACACCTCTGGCACAGTCTGAGGCTGTGTCTTGTCCTGTCACTTGTTCCCTGGGAACAGAGCCTCACCCCCACCTGGCTCCACCCTCCTATCAGGGAGTTATGGAGAACAAGAGGGTCCCCACAGACCCTTCTTTTCTGTAGTCTGAGCCCCTGCCAGCTACTTCAGCTGCTCCTGGTGCTCCACACCCTTCCCCAGCTCCATTCCCTTCTCTGGACATGCTCGGGCACCTCAATGTCTTTCTTGTCAGGAGGGGCCCATAACTGCCCCCAGGACTGGAGGAACCCCAGCAGTGCCCAGGACAGGGGGACCATCACTGCCCTGGTCCTGCTGGACACACCGTGGCTAATGCCAGCCAGGTGCCCTTGGCTTCTTGCCCACCTGGGCACACATGGGCTCATGTCCAGTTGCTGTTGACCAGTATTCTCAGGGCCATTCCCAGCCACTCTGCCCCAGCCTGGAGCACTGCATGAGGTTATTGTGGCCCATGCTCATTCCCAGACCCCCACCACCTCCCCCAGCACCTCTCAATCCTCTTGCAGGAGCTGCAGGACCGAAGCCCACGGGGTCCCCAGATCCTCAAACCCACTTATGAGAAATTTGACATCCACCTGCGCAGTGAGGATGCGCTACTGCAGAACTACAGCCTGCTCTCCTGCTTCAAGAAGGACCTGCACAAGGTGGAGACCTACCTGAAGGTGATGAAGTGCCGGCGCTACGGAGAGGGGAACTGCACCATGTGACACTGGGGACAGCTCCGTTCCCGCTCCAGCCTCTTGCTGACCATGGCTGCGCTCCTCCTCTGAAAGAAAACTGGAGAATAAACCTGCTACTGCCAACATGTCTCTGCTTTTTGGGGTGGGATGGGCTACTGTGAGGGGCTGGAAGGTAGGAGCGGCTGGTTGGACGGTGGATTTGGGGCTCGTGATGTGGATTTGGGATCAAGGAAGCATATTTAGAGCTTGTGGGGGTAGGGGAAGCAGATTTGGGGAGACATTTGTACTGGGGAGTAGGTTATGGACTGTGGGTAGATTTGGAGCTGGGGAGGAATTTGGGAGTAGATTTGGGACTAGAGCATGGATTTGAGTCTGAGGAGGGTGGTTTAGGGACTAGAGGGTGCAGATTTTGAGCTAGAGTGTGGATTTCGTGCTGAGGGTAGATTTGGGATTAGAGGGTGGATTTTGGGCTGCAAGGGGTAAAGTTGGACCCAAACATGTGGAGCCGGGCCTAGGGGTTGGATTTAAGGATTGAAGGAACAGAGTGCAACAAAGAATAAAGTGCAAGAGAAGGTAGGTAGGATGGGCTTGTATCCCCAAAGAAGACTTTCTGGAGATATCTATTTGGAAAAGGTTCTGGGAAAATGTCCTGCTGTGGTTTTTATCTTTGTTTTTCAGTATGAAAGTGGTGAAGACCTGGCAAAGGTGTTCTCAGATAAGCTGTGATTGCCCCATCCCTGGAAATGTTCATGGCCAGGTTGGACGGGGCTTGGAGCAACCTGGTCTAGTGGAAGATGTTCCTTCCCAAGGCAGGGGGGTGGAATTGGACAATCCTTCTAAGCCAGTCCACTGCAGGATTCTATGATGTGGTTCTAGGAGTATGACATAGTCTCTTGGTGATGGATATTCCGGCCCCGGAGCCCCAGTCCTGCTCCAAGCTGTGACACGAGCCCTGCCACAGCAACGTCCCAGCTCTGCCTCCTCTATTACCAGGTGACTCCAGCCAGTCGTGGTTCAGACCTGCTCGCACATCCCGTGTGTGTTCTGCTCCTGCTGGCCTTGCTACTGGCAGTGGCCCTGTGCCCGGGGCACTTAGGGAAGCCCTCCCAGTACCTCTGCATCTCCCCATGGCATCAGCTGCTGGGCTGCTGCCATGCTGGCCTGATCACTGTGCCCCCAGCTACCAGTGGATGGGATCTCACCATCTTGTGAGTACCCACCGATCCACAGAGCCCCTTTAGGTTCCTCTCCTTGGCTTGTGCTTGCTCGTAACCCCTCCTGGGACAGCCAGGAGAACCTGGAAGAAGACTTGGTAGATCTGGGAGGCTTGTGCTACAGCACAAGGGTGAAACCAGGTTGGCCATGCTGTGGCATTTCCAGGCAAACCCTGCTCTTACTTGAGCAGCAGAATTTGCAGGGAAAAGGGTTTTCCTGAGGGGTGACAGGAATCGTTTCTTTGTAGAGATTTCACTGACAACTCTACTTCTACTTTTGGAAAGGAAACATGGAAGGAATACCAGTGGACTGAGACCTTGTAAGTACCCTCCAGCATCTAAAATGTCAGGAGTTCAAGTATTTCCCATCCTTTTGGCTGGTTTTTGAGCTCCCACGCAAACCATTTCCACGTGAATTCAAAGCTGGGCTGCTCAGCAAGGAGGCTGTGAATCCCCAGGGCTTCCTGCTATGGCAAGAAATGCCATGATCTGTGAGTCATGTCCCATTCTTCTGGATCTTTCCTGTGTCTGCTACCCTAGTGATCAGTTTACAGTCAACTGCCACCATCCAGGAACAACTGCCTGCTCAAGCCATGAGCAAGGACAATCCCTGCAGTGACCCAAAGACATGTTCCGATAAAGCTGCTGCAAGATATCCCATGAAAATTCCATTTCCTCCTGGCAAGCAGCTGGTGTAATTAAGTCTGTCTGTGTCATTCTAGAATCCTCAAGGACAATGGCCTGCAGGCAGTGAAGCACCATTCCCTGGAAGTGCTGTTCCTGCTGAAGCACCTGTAAGCACAGTGGGCAGCTCCCTCCGCTTCCCTTCGGCCCCTGCTGCTCAGCCCACCCCCAGGCAAATGGGCTTTATTCCTCCTGGGTTTCCAGAGGCAGACAGAGCAGAGCTGGGCTCTTGGTACTGCAGTAGTGCCTCGAGGGAGAATTCCTTTTTTTTCTGAGGACAAACATTTTGAGGGGTGAGAACCACTTAAAGCAAGGCAAGATCTAGGCATACCCTAAAATAATTTTGGTGGGATCAGAGCTAGAACAAAAATCCTGGAGATGAAAGCCCCCACTGTGCAGGAGGTTCATCACACGTTACACACCACTGCAAGCTCAGATCAGAGAGAAACACTGCGTGAAATCAGAGCCAGGGAACACAGATGCTGCCAGCGTCAAAGCAAATGAAAGTAAACACAACAGTGCAAACGGATTTAACATTTGCTGTTCTCATTGTAACAGGGATTTTTATCTGGCAATAAGATCAAGCTGATTGAGGAATGTGCCTTTGAGCCACTGCCTTTTTTGCAACATCTGAGAGTTATAAACATTTCTAGTGTATTTAGTGAAGTCTTTTTGCACCTATAATCCTTTATTTGTTAAAAATAACAGGAGCATTTTCCAGAACCGTGACTGTTTCTCTTGCTAAAAGACAGCTGTGCTGAAGGGATCAATGAAGGTGATTGGATGACTTATGCCAGGATAACAGATCCTAGCGAGCTTGTCCATAATCAGCCATCACAGAAGACCTTTATTGGAGGTTCTTCTGTATCCTGGAACAGAAATAGATGAAGTATCTGTGCCCTTCATTTCCTTTCCTGGACAGGTTATAAAGATGGAGAAAACAGCAATTGCTTCCCCATCCTACCTTGGATTTGCAGATTTCCTATAAGTGGATACTACTTTGCCCCAGCTTCCTGTAGGACTCATTTCTGTCGTCCTCTCTTTCTCCAGAAACCTTTCTGGGAATCACTTCACACAGATTCACAGTGGTGCCTTCCAGACATGGCACGGAATGCGGTTTCTGCAAGAGCTATAAGTGTGACAGGGTCTAAAAGCACATCAGAGCGAGACTCTGCAGGGACAGTGGGGAAGAGCAGGTTTGCCCTCTGTGAAATACTGACTCCTACTGTGGATATCATCCATGGCGCACCAGGAGTCTGCAGTTGGAAAGCCACTTTCTCCTGACCTGCTTACCTTCTCCAGAGCTTCCTTGAACCAGCATCAAGTTCCAACAGCAGCAGTGGGAGGCTGGGAGGATAGACAAGAAAGAAGGGAGAAGAGGCAAGGTGACAAGGGCTGTGGGATGCGACCAAGATCTATAGTCAGAAATTTCACTTTGCACTTAAAAGTGATGCTAAAGCAAAACATAGACAGAAAGGAAACTTGCTGTCTGGAGAAAATCTGACATAATACATAGAGGGTTCTATCAAGAAGCCTTTGATCTTGGCTTTCCACACTTGTGGGTCTACGTGCATAGGAGGACACCTGGACCCTCCCTACATGCCACTACCCACACAGTTCATGTCCTTCCCGTCACCCCCTGTGTCAGGGACTGCAGACCTATCTAAGGCCTGCCATATTTGGTCTGCTGTTGTGCACACCAACAAGATAATGTAGAAGACCTTATTTTTAGTTGGTAGGACTTGAACCTTCAGAAACGAAACTATGTATCTGTCACCTGGTGGGATTCAGCCTGTGAAAGGGGAATAATACACAGTAAAGCCATTGTTGGCATGGGGGTGATATCATGGGCCGTTGTGACCTCATCTCACATGCTGGTCCTGCATGAGATGATGTTGGAACTGGCCACTTCTGAGGAGATATAAGGTGTGGTCCTGGGGTGGAGGAGCGAGGAAGACAAGATACACGCCTTTTTCATCCCAGGGGACAACCTGAAAGTGCGCTGCCTTCCTACCGCTCCCACTCAGAAGCCATGCTCCATCTCCTTCTGCTTGGTGGCTTCTCCAGAATCCAGAGGTCAGTTGTTGCCCTGGTTTTTGCTAAAGCCTTCTGTTTTTAACCTTGGAGTCAGATTCTTTCACACGGTTCATGTAAGTAATAGCCAGTGTTTACTTAACGGTATTTTCTGTTTTTCATTCCTTTTGTGATAAGAGAACTTTGATGAGCACCTTTCTTCGCCAGTTGGATTGAGAAGGAAGTGACATGCTCTCCAATCCCTTGTGGAGTTGGGATGGGTATATGAATGTGAGATTGTAAATAATAAACAGATATTCCCTCTTTTCTGCTGAACCTGGCAAGTGTGAAAGCGTCTTTATTGTGTCTTCACAGACACAGTCAGTATGTATTAATTGCTACTGCAACTAATAAAATTAACTTGCTTTACAACTCTGAATGAGCCCTGAGTTTTTTGTGCACGGGCAGCCTCCCAAACCCATAACACCTCCTCAGAGCAGTCTGTTGTTTTTTTCAGGATCCTAAGCCATAACCCCCGAGTGTTATTGCTGGCACAGCATTCTTCAAGCCGCCTTCTGTGAACTATCTTGGACCAAAATGATATAGACCTTTGTCTCTCTCCAGTGCCATGTTCTCAGGAGAGCAGATATCCAGGAGCAAATCTCACTCTTCTTCCAGCCTTACTGAAGTTTTTCTTCAATAACCTCTTGTCTTTAGCAAACTGCCCAGTGATGTGTCCTGCTGCCACTGCAAGGAACATGGCACCACCGAGACCTCCTGCAGTCTTTGGGGAGAGAGAGATTCTTTAGGAGGCACCCAGCTGGATGGAGATGAATGCTAGACCCAGTATTTTAATCAGCAGTGAATAATCAACCAGTTGATCAGTAACTGACTTGAGACTGCTATGTGATTTTATATTGATAATCATTTCCACTCTTCTAAGGCAATCTTGTTGGCCTTAATTCTGTTATGTTTGGCACTTGAATTAAAGTTGTAGGGAAGGACAGGGGTTAAATGCATTAAAATTTCTCTTTTTCCCTTTCAGTACATTAGCAGCAGTGCTCAATTAAAACAAAGTGAGGGCTCTTGAGGAATACATTCAGTGCAAATGCAAATGGACTGGAAAACATCTGCAGCATCTAGATAGCACACCTGGGGAAGGAGAGAGACTTAAAACATCAGCTTTTTCTTGTCAGACTCTGCAAAACAAGGGAGGCCAAAAGGTTCTTCTTCCAACCCACCACGTTCCATACACATTAAAGTTTGTGCCAGCAGCCAAGTTTTTAGAGAGCCCATCCTCCCTTCCCAATTTACTGACTTTTCCTTGCCTCTGGAATGACGAGAGGATGGAATTATGGACCACAACGACCCCAGTTGGGCATAAGGCCTTGTAGGATTGGGGTCTTCTGGATGACTGGATGTATAAGAAATGCTCCATCACTGTTTGGAGGGTGAATCTCATCTTGGGAGAAATTTCTTTTGCAATCGTGGCCATTACACTTCTAGGGGCTGTCACCAAGCAATGGAGTATCGTTGCCTTGAAATCCTATCAAGGATGGTAGAAATCACTGAACTGCTGTGCTGGCTAAAACTGGTCATCTCACCAGTGTCCTAGTCACTAATGAGGCCAGCTCTAGAGGGATCAGAGGAGAAGCAGCAAAAACAATGAAAGAATAACAGTGACAACATAGACTCACAGAAAATCTGAAGTTTACTTCACTCTGTTGAGCCCTTCTTCATTTTGTGGTCTCCTAAAATCAAACTCAGTCTGTTCTTAAGAAGGAATATATGTCCGTTTTCCTGCACTTCCAGCCAGGTTGTCCTACAGCAGAAATCTGTAGAGGGCACAATCTGTAGAAAGCCAGGGTTCAAATTCGGTAATGCAGACACCAACTTAGCCATGGGCCAAGCCAGTAACAAGTGTCCCCTTGCAGAAGTGATTGAATCTACAACGCTGGACATTGATTGACAGCACAGAGGTGCTTGTAAGCATTTTCCCCCAGTGATTTTGCTCACATTGCACGCACATCTGAAATGATCTCACTGCAGGAGAAAGCTGTTGAGACTCCTTCTGCCGTGGATAACACGAAGTGACTTCAGCATCTGAAGCATGCAAATGGAATCTCCAAGCATAGAAGAGCAGGGTTCCACTGAAATTCAGAGGAGTATGGACAAGGATCTTCTTCCTTCATGCTTTTAATCCAAACTTCATCTACTTATGCCAAGTATAAGGAATTTCATATTTAAACAAGCAGCGAGTTGGTTATTTTCCCCCACTGGAAATCTGGCCTACAATTTTTCTTTTAAGTAATGGGCACAAGACATTTCAGACACTTAGAAATCCAGCAGTGAAGAACTGGATTTTTTTATGCTGGAGGTGAAAGTATTGCCCCTGTTGTGCACTATATCTCCCTTAATGCTTGATGGGTGATATTTTGGGGGAAAAACAGTCTAGAAGGAACATTGCAAAAATAGCTTATCATGAGAAGAAATTACTATCCTAATTGGAGTAAGACCACTTGTTTACAGATCCATAAAGGTATACACAGGAAAGACATTGACTTGTTGGAGTGAATCCAGAGGAGGCCACCAAGTTGACCAGAGAGATGGAGCATCTCTGCTGTGAGGAAAGGAGGAGAGAGTTGGGATTATTCAACCTGGAGAAGGCTTAGGGATGACTTAATTGTGGCCTTTCACTCACTACCTGAAGGGAGTCTGCAGGAAAGATGGAGGGAACTGTTTACAAGGGGCTGAAGTGACAGGACATGGGTGAATGGCTTTCCACTGCTAGAGGGCAGGGTTAGATTGGATTTTAAGGGGAAATTTTTCCCTGTGAGGGTGGTGAGGCCCTGGCACAGCCCAGAGAAGCTGTGGCCTCCCACATCCCTGGAAGTGTTCAAGACCATGTTGGAAGGGGCTTGGAGCAACCTGGTCTAGTGGAAGACGTCCCTGACTGTGGCAGGTGGTGGAATTCAACAGTCTTTAAGGTCCCTTCCAACCCAGACCATTCCATGATTTTGTGACTTGTGAAGTTTTCTAAGGTTTTGACTCCAAAGTCTGTTTGGAGAAGTGGTGAGCACTGTGGAGAAGGTGGATAGATAAGGAGCATCAAGTTCTTCCCAAATCTCTTTGTAGTACACCTTTGGTTTAACCTTTTCCTTGCACATTTTACTGGGGAATACAGCATATCATGTACATAATGCCATGCAAATTAAGACAAATGAAAATGTTGCTGTAGTAATTATGAATAATTTTTGTGTACTTAGACATAAGCAGGAAATCTATTACTTGCACATTTCTAAGGTTGAGATGTGCCATTATTATACTATACAAATGTGTGAAAGTGAATAAATTCTTTGTGATTTGGTTCTCTGTTCGGAAACAAGCAAAAAAAAAAAAAAGTATCTTGCTTTTCTACAGCATCACAACAGATGATCTAATGTTGTTAACAGATGCAGCCCTGGCATTGTTTGGGGTTGGTGTGTGTATGTATCAAATTTAGATGCAAAGAATCCACATTTTGCTATTGTAGCAAGGCTTTGTCCTCCATTTTTTTGTGCAATCCTTGATGCAAAGCACACTTCATGTAATATGTTTCCAAACTTTTGCATATGCTTTTCTAGGCCATAGGATGCCAACACTAGGGAGTTCAATTCCTTCGACATCAGATATCTAAATATAAATTTAAATACTTGAGATGATCATCCCTGGCTCAGTTCTCTGGAACATGATTCATGCAAGCTATTTTTACCATTTCCCTTAGGATGAGTTGTGTTATCTCCTGGAAGCTCTTATTTCTCTCCTTTGGCTGTGAAGAAGGCTGGAGTGAACATCTTGGGTGGACTTCTGTACTTGGACAAATCCCTCCTTGCAATTTTAAGCCTTCTGCCCTTCTCTTCTGCTGCCAGTCTCCCAGGTCACTGCCTGGCCCAGTGCCTGTGTCTGCTGGAAAATCTGTCTCTCTTTCCACCTCCTTCTAGGCTGAGGCTGGACCAGTCATCCTTTCAGGATGTCCCCAGTCACTCTAATTCCAAGTGAAGTTCAATAGAGGCATTTGTGGTAAACCTAGAAGAACCTGAATAAAACATGGCTCTGGTGATGCTTTCAGCTCCTGGTTGCCTTTACTCATGCGTAGAACTATAGAACCATAGAATCACATAATGGTTTGGATTGACAGAGACCTTAAAGATCATCCTGTTCCAACCCCTGCCATGGGCAGGGACACCTTCCACTAGACCAGGTTGCTCCAAGCCCCATCCAACCTGGTCTTGAACACTTCCAGGGATAGGGCAACCACAGCTTCTCTGGGCAACCTGGGCCATGGCCCCACTATCCTGACAATTAATAATATTTTCCTTGTGCCTTATAAAAGGCCTTGGGCCTTTGGTTGTGCCTATTAAAATACTGCATGTGTACATTTGACTTCTTAATCCAAGGACACTGGAAGGGTCTGGGCCAACATCCTCAACTCAATTTGGTGCAGCAGTTCTGATCCTGAGAATATGTCCTCTCAAATCCTTTTTCCTCTTTGTAGTGGGTTGACTTTGGCTGGATGCCAGGTGCCCAGCAAGCTGCTCTATCACTCCCCAGTGGGACAGGAGAGGGAAAATAAGACAGAAAACAACTAGTAGGTTGAGATAAGGCAGTTTACTAAAACAAAAACAAAGTGAAAGTTTTTGCGCACATAAGCAAAGGGGAAGAAAATTCGACCTCTACTTCCAGTGTTCAGCCACTTCCCTAGAAGCAGGTCTTCAGCACGCATAGCAGTTGCTCTGGAAGGCAAACATCATAGAATAACAAATGCCCCCTGGTCTTCCTCCCTCCCTTAGCTTTTATATCTGACATCATAGAGTGTGGAATATCCCTTAGGTTAATTTGGGCCAGCTGGCCTGGTTCTGTCCCGTTCCAGGATCTTGTCCACTCCCAGACCCTTGATGGGGAAGGGGAATGTTAGAGAGATAGCACTGCTCAGAAGAAGCCAAAACAGTGGTGTGTTAGTAACACCTTTCTAGTTCCCAATGCAAAACACAGCACTGGTATAGGAAAATGAACTCCATCTAAGCCAGACCAAATACACTCTTCCAATAAAAGATAAAACAGCTACCAACCTTGCCTCACAGGTATCCCTAGATCACCAGGACTACAGCAGCTCTCCTATCACCGTGCATTCATGAGGGTCATATGCGGGTAAACAAAAGACCCGACTCTCAGTCCTGGGCTACAAAGGAGGCTGCTATTACCTAAGGCTGTTTCAGTCCTGCTTGTTTTCTAGGTGGCACTGCTCTAGTCTCTCTTCNACAGCTGTGATCCATCAGGGTAAATTTATACAGCTCTAAAGATGGTTTGGCTGGGGCACACTATCATGGTTCAAATACATTACAACAGTCATAAGCCTCATTTACATCTTGTGATCCATTTTGGACCAGTGTGGGGAAGTATGCAGCTCAGGAAAGGTATGTAATGGAGTAGTTTTGGAATCCTGAGACGTGTGAATAAGATTTTACAGCAAAGATGTTTTGGGTTTTTCTCTTTAGAGTGGTTCATCTCTGTGCTGCTTAGCTCTGAGACAAAGGTCACCAGTGAAAGCATTTCAGTGGTTCATGTCTGTCCTGGTTTTGGCTGGGATAGGGATAATTTTTTTCTTAGGCTTTTGATGTTTTCCACTATAAGGCAAAGTAAAGGTGGGTCCATTCCTTTGTCTTCTAATCCAGACCCCAAACATTAGCATCTTCTCATCTGTTCCAGCTTTCTCTTTCCCCTGAATCTTGTGGCTTATTTTGCACCAAAATACCATCTGGGCATAATAACTTCCAGCCCACCTCTGTTCCATTACCTCAACACAGAAAAGCCATTTCAGGATGGTGATTTCATTATACATTTTTGATGTGGGATAAATTATTAAAGCAGATTCATACAAAATGAAAGACATTTTACACAGGGAAGGAATCCTGACAGTAATCTAGATATGCCACAAAAACTGACTGCCACCCATAGGAAAACCTGCCCCTTGCCAGAGCAAAGTGGGGTAAATTATGAAAGATGCATAAGGGGAGGAGGAGAAATGAAGTGACTAGAATCACAGAGCAGAAAATAAACACATCAAGGTAAAGGAAACAAAAGATAAAAGCCACTGGAGGAAAGGGGGAGTGAAGGGGGCTTAAATTATTCAAATCAGGATTTATAAGAGTCTTGATGAAGCAAGGGGGCATAAGTCATCTAGGAATCACTGGTGGAGGAGAGGGAATCAACCAAACCCAACATGCTATTCATGGCATTAAAAAGAGCTGTTGGATCTTTTGTGTCATTGAAATAAGGAATTTGTTTTACATAAACAAGCACAAGCAATTAGCCTAAGTAAAAAAACAAGTACTCAGCACAAGTATACATCAGTGCTTAGCACAAGTTAGCATAAAAAAGCCTAGCAGGCCTAGCTTGACTGGACAGCTCACGGACACTAGCCTAAAGTGTAGGAATCTGATACAATGTATTTCTAAACGCTTGCTTATCAAATACTAACCTTAGAAGTGTAAGGATGTATGGTATTTTTGAAAAAATTGCTATATAAACCCACTGAAATTTGTAAGTGTTGGAGAAGCATTTTGGTGGGGTGCAGACCCCTGCTCTCCCGACAACTAAAATAAAAGTGCTTTTGGTGGATAATCTGTTTCTCTGTCGATTCCTTTGAATTACCATTTGAATAGACCTTGACTTGGGTAAACCAGCAAGGAGTCAATCCAGCTGTGGGTATTTACACCTTGTCAGGATCGTGAGGAACCAATTTAATTTTTATTTATGCCTCAACATTGTTCGTATTTTATGTTATAAACCCATTTTCTGACATCGGCTAGAAAATCAGTATATGGACTGAGCCCTAGCATGTGGCATATGTGGAAGGTGGCTAACACGTGGCAGGTGTGTGGTGGTGTGGAGATTGCCGACATTACAGTCTCTAAGCAGGCAACCCCTTTAGAGAATGGAGGGAAGCTCTGTCTCTGGGGGGGGGACTTCGCCTGGCAGCCAACCAGCGGAGAGAAAATTTCACCACTGGTCTGCAAGCGACTCCCCTTGCAGGCAAACCCCTCACGCCCGGGAAAAATTTCCCTGACTAGCCAATGGTCGTCCTCAAAGGACCGGATTATGGGAGGAGCCGTAGCACATAGAAACTGTTAACTGCATCATAGCTGATTCCCACCATCTCCGTTTCTTGGGGGGCAGGTTTGGCTCGTTCGGCCTCTGCTCGCCTTCTCCTTGCTATCCTGCTTCTTCCCCGCCTGAGACAGGGAGACTCCTGTCAGCGCCTGTTCCGTCTGTCCTTGCTTCGCTGCTTCCCTGCAACAGCCTGGATGCCGCCGCCGCCTGCAGGAGCCGCGCCTGCCCGCCGCAGCAATTCCCGGCTGCCCGCGACCCCGCTGCGGCGCTGTCCACGGTTCTGACCGCCGCCACGATCCCGCCGCAGCAATTCCCGGCTGCCCGCGACCCCGCTGCGGCGCTGTCCATGGTTCTGATCGCCGCCACGATCCCGCCGCAGCTATTCCCGGCTGCCCGCGACCCCGCTGCGGCGCTGTCCATGGTCCTGACCGCCGCCACGATCCCGCCGCAGCTATTCCCGGCTGCCCGCGATCCCGCTGCGGCGCTGTCCACGGTTCTGATCGCCTCCACGATCCCTCCGCAGCCTGTCCCGCCCGCCACCCCACCCGAGCGGCGGCTCCCCGGGTGTCCCGCCGCCCGTGGGTGCGGGAGGCACGCTGTCTGCCGGCCATCGCAGCCGTGGCTCTCGCCAAAGCGGCACAAGCTCTCCCCGGCAGGGCCTGCACAGCCGCCACCTGCCGATCGGATGCCGACGGTACATCCCAGGATCCTGCTGGGAACGTTCTGTCCCTGTCCTCCTTTCCCTCTCTGCGTCTTTCTTTTCCCCTCCCTGCTTAACTTTCTGTCCCTCTCTGGTCGGGACACATACCCTTCCTTATGAATAAATAGTTCTCAGATATCATATTTGCCTCGTTTATGCTTGATTTCGTCCTAGAAGTCTGTTAAAAAGAATCCCCCACGGTTTCCCTTACAGTGGAATGTGACAAGGACATAACCCATAAATCAGAAGGACATATTCAACAATCCCAACAGTTTTGGTCACTTTACACCACAGATGCTGTTGACGTCAAATCCTAATTGAATCCTCCCTCAGTTCTGCCCTGGTCTTTGATGGATCTGTCTGGGAACTCTCCTTAGCCACTGAACAACTTCAGTCACTGTTTCATTAAAAAGAAATAGCCCATAAATACGGAACTTTGCAGCATTAATCCCTGCTCATGCTGCCAGTGCTGCTGGTGAGCAAAGCATGTCCAGTGTCCTCCTCATCCCTGGGCAATGCTGTTCCCTGAAAAATCAGCAAATGGCCTCAAAGCTGTGAGGCCTGGAGCCTACAAAAGGTGAAATCCAATCTGAAACACTCTCCCAAACACTTTCATCTCCTTCATTTTTCAGTACTGCTTCTCCTCTTCTCTAGGGGATATGTACTCCTTGGACCAGTATTATTACCCAGCACCTGGATGGAGTAACAGAAATCTTTGCCCCTTGCCTCTATGTCCCTCCACCGGATTAATTTCTGAGGTTGAAATACTACTTTTCTTTCACTGCTCTAATTTCTGGTCTCCTGTGTTGCTCTTATTTCAGCCTTGGCTTTTTTTTTGCTTTGGACATTCCCTCCTCTCCCTCAGCCTTACACATTTACACCACTGCTGACAAACCACAGCCAGGGCTGGAAGAATGTGCCACATACACCACAGATAAAAGCAGGCACGCAAAGTTCAGCAGTATTGAATTAAGCTTGTTGGAGGGAGGATAATTTCTATAATCACATGTATTACTGTAATACCTCAGGATAAGATCAAGATGAGCAGGGCCCAAAATTAGGGAAGCTCCCAGCTGCAAAGACTTTGCAATCTAAAAGGAAAAGCAAGGCAGGAAATCATCTATAATACATGGGATGGGCAGTGCAGTTAGTAGCTTAATTATGTTTGAGAGTAGGAGGAGAACATAATATGTAGGGAAAGAAAAGTAAATGGAACAAGAAGTGGAAGGAAGCGGATGTCTTGAGGATAGCAGCTGACACCAAAGAGGGAAGGGAGAGACATACTAGGAATGGAGAAATTATTGATTTTTCTTAATAAACTGTAAATATTCCAGCTTGTGGCAAAATGAAATTTTAAGATGATAAGGAGGTGATGCTGGCCTGCATCCCCACAGTATGGGCAGCAGAGGAGGGGGAGACTCTGCCCTGTTCACAAGCTCCCCACCTGCAGTGCTACCTCCAGCTCTGGGGTCCAACATTAGAAGGACACACAGCTGCTGGAGCAAGTCCAGAGGAGGCCATGGAAATGCTCCAAGGAATAGAGCACCTCTGTTATGGAGACAGGCTGAGANGAGG
The DNA here is from genome assembly GCA_013397175.1 of Platysteira castanea. Lineage (NCBI taxonomy): Eukaryota > Metazoa > Chordata > Aves > Passeriformes > Platysteira > Platysteira castanea. The sequence goes on from VYXC01006428.1 coordinate 41,176, forward strand.
GTGCGCCAACTGGACAAGAGAAGGCTCTGGGGGCACCTTAGAGTCCTGGCCAGTGCCTAAAGGGGCTCCAAGAGAGCTGGAGTGGGACTTTGGACAAGAGCTTGGAGGGAGAGGACAAAAGATAATGGCTTCCCACTGCCAGAGGGCAGGGTTAGGTGGGATATTGGGAAGAAATTCTTGGTTGTGAGGCTAGTGAGGCCCTGCCACAGGTTTTCCAGAGAAGCTGTGTCTGCTCCATCCCTGGAAGTGTCCAAGGCCAGGTTGGACGGGGCTTGGAGCAACCTGGTCTAGTGGAAGGTGTCCCTGTTCATGGCAGGGGGGTGGAATGAGATGGTCTTTATGGTTCCTTCCAACCCAAACCATTCTATGGTTTTATCGGAAGTCAAAACACTGCAGTACTATATGAAATAAAATTAGAGTTTTACTCTTTTTTTTGTTTGTCTGAAATATTGTACGCAGTCTGGTGAAAAAACCTATGTCCCTATTTATGGGTTACACAAATGTTTTCTTCCGCTGTGATTTAGGTCAGCATTTAAATCAACTTTACTGCTTCAAAACCTACCTCTGGGAAATTTCACCTTCCTACTTCAGACACTTTTCCCTACACTTTCCACTGGTGAAATGAAAGCTGGTGGCCACTTGTTCCTGCTTTCACCTTCAGGGAACTGAAGAGGCAGACAAAATATCTGTCTTTTGGTGGACATTTGGATTTTCTGCCTCTCCTGGCCACTCTCTGAAAATCAGATACTGATGGAAGAACAAGCTTTTTTTTCTCAAGTTTTCCACTGTGGATATCTGAGATACTACAAATAATTCAAATAATTGTGTATAGATAAGGTCTTTGGCTAACTGGACACCAACAGCTCCAGGGAATTAGAGCAAAACCTCCTGCAGGCAACCAACATCTTTGGTCTCCTCTTTAATAATTGTGGAATCATGGTAAATATATACAAGAACAGCTAATTCTTAATAACGTGTAACAAGGACCCTTGAGCTGCTGAGCAAGGCACAGCAGTGCAATTATTCATAGGCATGTAATCTCCATCCCTTTGTAGTAAATATTTCATTAGTTACTATTAGTTACTCTTGTCAGGGTAACTCCTCACAGGAGGGCTTATCTGTTCTGCCTATCAGCTGGTGTGTGTGGGATCCCTGGATTCTGAGAATTTTAATCAATCAACACTGATGTGATAGCTCAGGGCATCTTGCCAATCACATGAATTTGCTAAATTGTGACATGACTCAAGCTGAACATCTGTCTGGTAGTGAGTTATCTCTGGCGCCATTGAGGTGGCATTCTCAGCTGACAATAACCATCTTGCCCTGAGAGTGAGACTGAAGGAAGATAAGCTCGAATTTCTGACTGAAAGACACTTCACTTTACAAACTGTAAAAGCTACACAAAACTTTCACAAAGCAGAAGTCTTCTGCACATTCTGTGGAAATGTGTGGGGCTTTTCCTTGAAGTCAGGACTACGCTCTGTGGTTACTCTTCCATAGGTTGAGTGAAAGGACTCTACATGTGATTGACTCATCATCAGTTGGTGGTAAATTACATTGACTCCTAATCTATACTATTTCTCTGCTAGCTATAATATAGGTACCTTTACTTTGTGCACTGTTTTATGTAAATCTACTAGTGGTCCTTTGTTTTAACCTGTATAGTAAGTAACTCTTTTTAAGGCCTTCTGTCTGTTAAAATTCTGTCTGTTCAATAAATAATGCATTTTATAATAGACCTGTTTGGCCATTCTTGAGAACCTGCGAACCAGAGCTTTTTAGGTTTAGGTTGTCTGAGTAAAGCTGCTGCCAAAAATCTGAACCTAAGGCAGGGCTGGTCTAAAGGCTCTCACTTGATCTATAACAGGTTGTAGAAACGCAGTCGTGACAAATATTCCTCTGTATTTAATCCCTTTAACAAAGAGGTTCTTTCCAACCTCCCTGCTACCAAAGAGAACTCACCACAATGTGAACATTAGGAGGAGGAGGAGAAGGAGGAGGAGGAGGAAAACTAGGATGAGGACAAGGAGGATGAGATAGAGGAGGTGGTGGAGGAGGAGGTGGAAGAGGAGGAAGTGTATCATGGACTCGCATTTTCACTTTGAAATACACTAATGACTTCTCCAACCCCAAGGCAATTTTCTTATGAAGTAGACCCAATAAGCCAAATCCTCTGGATATGGAAGGCTACAGAGCTGCCATGCTCCACGGAGTTCTCCCCACCCTCCAGTGAAGTACCTGCTTTGCATAACTAATTTGTGAAGGAAGACCAGCCTTTTGCCTAAAGTTACCACTTCAGGAAAGTAAACCTAATCTCTGCTCTAAGTGTTAGAACACTTCGGCCTAAGCCGAGAAATATTTATTGGAGTGTGCTGAGCCACTGCCTTGCTGGAATTGCAGTCTGGGGACTCCATGCCATCTGTACAGGACAGGCTGTAGGACTGGACTGCATCTCCCATCATGGTGCTGCATGCATCCTAAAGCAACCATAAAGGTTGGAAAAGACCTCAAAGATCATCAAGTCCAATCTTATGAACATATGGAACCTCACCCAGAAAATATGAACATACAGAACAACCATGACTCGACTAATTTTTTCCTACATTTCCAATTGTGATCAACTTCACAGTTTTTCAGTAAAACATTTTTTAGAAAATAAGCTGAGAAGAAATACTAATCTGCCAGCAAGTTTTGATGTCTTGTCCAGCATTTGATAAGGACTGTAGAACACCTACCCTAAGAAGACAGGCTGAGAAAGTTGGTGCTGTTCAGCCTGGAAAAGGGAAGGTTGCCTGGTTACTTCAGAATATCTTCCAGTATCTGAAGGGGCCTACAAAGAAGGCAGAGAGGAACTCTGCATCAGGAAATGTAGTGACAGGGCAAGGGCTCAGACTGAAAAAAAGGAAAATTTAGGTTAGATATCAGGAAGAAATTCTTGGCTGTGAGGGTGCTGGGGCCCCAGCACAGGTTGCACAGAGAAGCTGTGGCTGCCCCATCCCTGGAAGTGCTCAAGGCCAAGTTGGACAGGGCTTGGAGCAACCTGGTCTAGTGGAATATGTCCCTGCCCTGAATGATCTAAAAGGTCCCTTCCAACCCAAATAATTCTATGATTTTCCTGAAGTGATACCCAAATTTGCAATCAGTTGAATATTAGCAGCCTCAGAGGAAGATCTGAAATATTCTTGGCTACAACAGAGTGGTAAGGGGATCTGCTAGACATTGCACAACGTGTGCCTCACCTGGCAATATCCAAACACAAGTTCCTGACAGTGGTTAAGAATTTATAGTGCATTAAATCTTCCAGGGATCTTTGAAGAGAGTTGTTGCTTCTTTCACCTAGGATTCTGGTATACTCTCTGAAATCCAATGTGATATTTCCACAAGCTATGGATGTGAATCTATCTCTCTGTTGCCCACGTAAAATAGAGAGACCTTTAAAACTAGTGCTGCTTCCCAACTGTGATTAAAGGGAGAATTGGACCCATTTTTTTCTGTAACTTTACTATACGTAAATCAAGGCACAGACATGCTAACTGCATCCCACAGTAACTTCAAAGTGCTTGAGAGACAACAGAAATTGTCATTCAGCTCTCATTGTCACCTTTATTTTATGCCAGCCAGACAATATACATTTCATGTGGACTATACATTTGCTTCAGCTGCTGCTCAGACGAAAGTTCCTGACTTCATGTGAGTTGGTCCTTGGTTCTTGGTCTGTAGCACCAGTGTTTTTTTCAGGGGTCCTGGAAGCAGAGAAAGAGCATCACTGCAAATCTGTCAGAGCAATCAGCAGGCCTGTGACAACAAAATGCCACCCCGAGCCGGACTTTGCCCCATGATCAGTGTCTCTGCTAAGTGCTCGCCAATCAACCACACATTTGGTATGTCCTCAGGCTGGCTAGTGAGTGGTCCTGGTCCCTGCAAGGAACTGGTCCAAAACCCCTGGATGTCCACAAAACCTGTGAGGACTTGGGGTGGACTTTTTGACCAACCCTTGGTTTAACTGTGACCAGGATCATGTCCACCATCAGCTAAAAAAAATGCTTACCGATTGATTATAACCTGCATCAAACAAGCACCTTGCTGTAAAATTGTCTCACAAAGAAGCAGTTTGTTTCCCTCATGATGGGTGGTAAAAGTCCTATCACAGTGGAGCCGAGCTCTTGTGCTGCTCAGGGAGCACCTGGAGCCTGTTAAAACAACCGGCAGGAAAATAAGCCCAGCTAACATATGCTAACCCAAATTTGAGAACACCCTTTCTCTTTGATACCCCCAGGAGACGCCAGGAGGTGACGGTGGCTCCAAGGTACTGGATACCTGGTAGGGTCACCCCTGTACTGGGATAGTCTTGGATGGCAGCATAGAAGAACAAAGGCCCCCTGGAGTTAGGGTAGATGCTACCAGTAGAAGCTCTGGACATGTGTTGGAAAGAAGGCTGGGTCTTGGGGAAGCACAGAGGGAGGGATGGGAAAGGAAAGACCTGTAGGGGACAAGGGAATCAGTCTTCACTAGGAAAGAGGAAGGAGGATCTCTAGGGATGAGGAGAGACATGGATGGATGGGAATGGGTCTGTGAGGATGCAGAAAAGCAGAAAGCTGTCGACGAGGCACAAGAAACCTGCCAAGATTTAAAATGGGCAGCTTTACATGGTGGCTGCATCAAGGGACCGTGGAGATCCCCATCTGTCCCCCAGTCTTGCATAATTTTGGTGCAGGGAATGGTTCCAGGTTAGAGGAGGGAAGGAGGGGCTGACACCATGGAGTGGCTGGTTACCATTTTCTTGGTCTATGAAATGAGCCCACCCCAGACACGAGACAAACCATCTCCATGTGAGAGGCTTGTGGGGCAGGACAATGCAAAGAGCCCTGGCAGTACAGCTCTCTCTCAAATACTCAAGCTCACCCTGCCCTTTTTGCTTACCACGAAGAGACATTTGCTGCCAGAAGCTGTTGGTAGAGGTTGGTAGGAAATCTGCTGAGTTCTTTCAGGCCACCAGTTCCTATGGGAATGAGGTGAGCCCAGCACCATAAATCAAAGAATTAGGGGGAAAATGCAGAGCAGCTTCTCTTTGGAAAGATGCCCCACTGCCAGTAGACCAGTTCCATACTGCTGATGCACAGGCATCTGCTAGGATAGGACCCATTGCCTGGTCTCTGGAGAAGGCTGGAGATGCCTGCACATCCTTGACAGTGGAAATGGTGCCTAAGAGCACCTGCACTTGCAGGTTGAAGGCTGTCAGCAACTACTCCAGATCCGAAGCACATCTTCACACCTCATTTAGTGAGGGAGGATGCAGGAACTATGGGGCATGATCTCAGGTTGTCCTGTGCCAGAGCGTACATGATGATCCAGGTTCAACCGGATCCAGGTGGGTCAACACCAGAGCCATCCCACCTCTTCCTTGGTATCCAACCCTACTCTTGCTGCTACCCTGAATTTCAGAAGAGAGCTTTAAAAGCAAAAATCACCTCTCCCTGAAGCAACATGAACTATTTTTAATCCACCAGCATTTTCCTGAGCCCTTGCTAAAGTCACCAGGGGAATTGTTCCATCTCAGTAGCATTGGGGTGGTCCCTCCGTGTCGAGACACTCAAAAAGCTGGTGCCTGCTTTTTGCCTGCATGTTCTTCATTTTAATCTACTGGCTCTTTTCCCATGACTGTGTGCATCCTTCAGCCATGGATTTCAGGCTATGAAACTGAGGAGGAGGAAGAGGCTGTGTCCCATCTCATCTCCTGGCTTCCTCTTTGTTTGCATGAATATAGACAACTGTGTGATTGTCCATACAAAACTGTTTTAAACTGGAAGGAGTGTGAGGGGTAGGTAATTACATTATTTCCCCCAGGAGCTAGTATTCAGAGACAACAGAGCATGCACAGCAGAGACAAGCCCTGGCTGCTCTCTGCAGGGTTGCACACCAAGGTCTAGCCCTAGGTACCTGCCTTGGGAAGAGTGAACTGGGAGTGTGCAAATTAGAGGGTTGAAAGGAAAGCCTGATCCTGAAACATAACAAGCCCCAACACACATGCAGCAGCAACATTTGTAAATGATCTTTGCTTAAGACAAGCAAGGAAAGAAATTGGAGATCTTTGCCCTCATGAGGGCTGCTGATGGCAAATTGTCAGGTTAATTATGTGAGAAGGCGAGAGATGTAGAAGAGATGAATTGGAGGTGACAGATTTCTACTCCTGTTATGTCTGAGAGAGGTGCAGAAAGAGTATGAAATTCAGCAGGGGTTCATTTCCCAGAGGCAGCACAAGGTGTCTGGAAATAACCAGGGATGTTTATGGGCCACCATGAGCACACATCGCACCATCTCCTCTCTGTTGGTCCTGGTATAACCACACGGAGTTGGGATTTTGTGACTAAAAGTCTGTACTTGTGTCTGACAGCTTCAGCAATTATTATCCTGTTCCTCAGAGATGTGGAGGACCTGCTCACATCTCATCCCTGTTCCTCTATGACTTCACATCTTGATGTTTTGGTGGCCTCATATCAAAATGAGCTGATGACTTGTACTCTCTTCTGCGAAATTACTTTAATTCAAAGCAGTTTAGCTATTTGGGAGCTGTTATGAGTCTGTATAAGCACACAGAAAATTAAAAGTTGCCTTTAAGAGAACTAAAAGCAGCAGGAATCCTCTACCAGTGGCTCAGAAACAGCAACACAGAAACAGGTACAGAACTTTGGTGCTGAAGGAACACTTTTAAGAAAAAACCATGAGAAGTCTGTCCTTTCTTTCCCAGAGAATTCAGGTGAGGAGACAGTGCTCTTCTGTGGAGGAACTCACCTTTTGGTTAGTGTCCTTATCCAGGAGGACATTGGCAGGTTCATGTTCTTCAGAAGATAGAAACTCATGGATTTCTGGGCAAATGCAATTCCCAGTTAGATGATGAGAGGTTATGACAAGTCACTTCTGTCTTCTACATGCTGTGTTGCCCTTTGTGCACTGAACTGTGTTATCTTTACAAAACAGCAACAAAAATACAAACCTTTTTTGTCCTGAAATGGTCTTAACATTGTACTTTATAATTGCTCTCAGTTGCATTCTTTGGAAAAGGCATAGAGGTAACACTGGAAGTTGTATCAGGGAAATGCAGAATTTCAGCCTTGCTCTATACCTCAGCAAGCAGAGGGGTTGCTGTTCTTGCAAAGGTTGGGTGAGACCTGGAAATGTGCACCAGTTTGGGGCCAGCAAGGTCTGAAGAAGAAAGTGCCTGGTTGTGAAATCTGGCCTCATGTAGGTGTGGAGTGAGCAACAAGGAGCTCAGCCCTTCGGAGTTCAAACCAAAGCAGCAGATAGGCAAGCTCTTACAGAACTCTGCTAGCAGAAATCTAGATGTTAGAAGACCTCTGCATACCTCCAAGTCAGATGAGGACCTCAGCAGCATGGAGGAATCATGTTCTAAATACTAGTCAGCTCCTAAAACTGCAGCTGAGATTTTTTCAGTGTTTTTTAATGGTAGAATCTACAGCTTGGAGGAGGAGGCAGCAGCACTGTGGAAGCAAGGCAGGTGGAAGTAAGTCATGGTAGCACATAGGAAAGGATGCAGGATATCACCTACATCAAGGGATTGATCCTCTTTCCCAGTGCCTCTTTCCAGCACCTACACTGAAATTCCTACAGCCTGGAGATGTCAGGCACAACTCAGCTGCAAGGCTTGCTTGTCGTAGACGGCATTTCCAGGCTCCTCACTGAGGATTTGAGCTCTCCACACATTTCATCTCTTCTGTCTGCTCTTGCAGGCAGGACAGGACACTGAAGGAAGGCCAGGTGACCGAGCACTGCTTGATCTCTCTCCCATCCATGTCCACCAAACTGCTTCAGTTTTGCTTCTCGTTAGGTCCTCAGACCTAACTCCTGCAGATGGCCCATGAAACCAGACTGGGGACCATGCTCTGAGCTCACTCAGCATGATCAGGAGTCTCCCTTGCTTTCTGGCAGGCTGGTGTCACACCACAGGCCGTGAGGGTCACTGTATAGGTAGAGGAACCAAGCAACTTCCCTGCAACTTTCCATGTTTGTATGGAGCACCTGGGAAGAAGCACCATCTCCGTGTGCACCAACAGCTCCAGCCAGCACAGACCAAACTAACACTTTGAGGCCATACATTAGGACAAGGAGGCAGCAAGGAGCCATCTGAGACTGAGTCACAACTGGTCCTTGCTGTACTCACACGTAGAAAGGACCACGGGCAGGTCTAGCCCCCACCTGGGATGGAGGAAGCAGATGTCCAGAGCACCTTCTGAAGCCTTCTGGGCATTCATCTCTGAAACATGCGAAGCCAGCTTTTGCTGCTTCCCCAGAGAGATGTATCTGCTTGGATTTCCACTGACACATCTCTGCCCACTGCTTCCTGTTACACGAGAATGTTGTTCCTTTACCATCAGCTGCTTCTGCCCCAGGCTACAAGACTTCTCCTTCATTTTCCTCGGCTGCTGTATTTGTTGAGCCACCTGGCAGCCCAGGACATCTCTTCAGGAAGCTGGGAGAAAGGCCAACCTCTTTATCAGATGCACCAGAATGGCAAGGGACAGAAGTTTCTGCGGCTCTGAATGTGCCAGGCTCCTACACTGACAACAGAGCTTGTCCCTGTGGCTGTAAAAAAAACCAAACAAAGGTACCAGAGGACAAAAGCATGAGCAGTGTCATCCCAAAAGACAGACAGATCTGCAGAAGCAAGACCGACTGCTTGACTAGCTACCAGAACAGACACACAATGCACTTGCAGACACATCTAGTGAAGTCACACCAAAAAAGGAGAGAAGAGAGAGAAGGGGCAGTTGGTAGGTGAGGTATCATTTATTCCAAGCAGTGAGTGGTATCACACAGTACAGACAAAGGAAAAGGCTTACAGTCCAAGAGAGAGACAGGACATGAGACAGTAATTGGGGGGGAAGGGGGGGAGCGGTCTGGGAAGGAGAAGGTCCTTGGTGGAGCTTGGTATTTGGGGTGATGTGGAGGGGAAAGGTGCTGGAGGGGGAGAGGTGGGAGAAAGCAAAGGACTGGAGAAGCAGCTGTGGGAGAGACAGAACAGCTGGCAGAGAGGATGGAGGTAAAATTATTTTGAAGGCAAGAAGGAATGGTGCTGTGGTGGGCAAATGGGTTTAGATGGGGAGGTGAGGGCAGGGAGCAGGGGCAAGGGGGGCAAAGTCATTCACTGTCCTGTGGCTCCAAAGCACAATCTGTTTCATTAAATTCAAGGTACTCTGGGGGGTTGTGTCCCTGCTGATAAATTGCAGGATCACAGAATTATTTGGATGGGCAGGTTCTTCAAGATCCTCTTGTTTCAACCCCCCTGCCCCCTGGGAGGTGACAGAGACACCTCCCACTAGACCAGGTTGCTCCAGCTCCAGTCCAACCTCGCCTTGAACACAGGGATGGGACAGCCACAGCTTCTCTGGGCAAATCTCTTGAGTCCAAACAAGGTGGCTACAGCTGAACTTGTCTTTAGTTGGGTACTAAATTCTGTACCAGGCCAAGGAGCAGGTCAGTCCAATGGCCAGGGGCTGCTCTCAGGATTTCCCTACCTTGACCATCTGGTACTGGAACCAAGTGCTCATGGGTGTTGTGAACTGACGGGCACAAACCCGTCTGCCACCCATCATGTGGTGAGATTCCCTCCACCATTTTCCATGCAGGGTGCTCTTCACCCTTTGCTGTGACCCAGTTCTCCAGATCTCTCTCAGAGCTAGGGAGGACACACCAGTCTCTCCAAGAAGATACGGGAAGATCCAGCGTTGTTTGGGGGGTTGGGGTTGTTGCATGCCACAGGCTAGGTTGGGGTGGGCAGAAGACAACAAAGAGGGTTCAGAAATGCTTTCCCCTTCCCATCTCTCACACCACTGAACACACTGAAAGCACAGTTATCATTCCTCAGGGCTCTCACTAAAATCTGCCACTACTCCCATCCACCATTTTTCTGGTGGTTGGTCCTTGTCATTGGCTTCCATGGAGTAGACTGCCTGAAGGGCAAGCTGGCATTTTAGAAAGTATAAAGATGCCTTCAATCCACTAGTAGGATTTTCTTTTATTCTTGCCTCACATGTCCTCCACATGACAGTCAGGGTTACGGAGTTGTTCCCAAGGCACCCTGGAACAGAAATTAAGAGTGTTTACAAGCAATTCAGAGTTCACGACAGACCACCAGTCCTGAAGTACTCAGAGCTGTGTGACCCCTCATCACACATCCCTGAGCTTGGAAGTAGACCCAATGGCATTAGTGGAATTGCTCCCAACCCAGAAAGCTCAAGCGAATATGGGCAAATGGAAGCGAGGTGCCGATTCCCCATCTGGATCAAACTTACCATGACGCTGCTGGAACAAGGCAGAGCAGAAGCCCATGTCTGAACATCACAATATTTTCCAAATGTGGAAAAGATGCTGTTCTTAGAGCTGAGCACATCCGTATCATCATGTTTATACTAGGGAATGTCTTCTTCCTGTATGGCTCCTCTTCTTGACCTGATGTGACTGTTGGGGATGGTTGTTATTCCTTGGATGCTGGGAGGTACAAGCTATGTCAGAAGCATCTTCTTTAGAAGTCTCTTTCTCTCCTGCACTGGCACATCTCTAAATAAGCCCTAAATCAAAAGAATATCATGACACAAGAGGTTGTATTTGTATAAGGGCTGATATGTCAGCTGATGAAACATCCTTTTACCAGTCAGGGATGTAAAAATGATAACTGAGGTTTTCAAAGACAGCTCAGTTCTGTGCCCAAGCTGGACTGGAAGGATGGAGAGTGTCAAGGAAAACTTCTTCATCCACCCATGCACAAGGATCCTAGATGAGTGAACACAATGTATTTAAAAGCAGCTCATTAAAATTGTAAGCACGGAGTTAACTCCTCGTGAGACTGCTCATGGCAGTCAGAGCGACATCTCTGCAAAGCCACTCTCAAATCACAGAATTATTTAGGTTGGAAAAGATGTCTAAGATACTCTGTAATTGAGCATTTGAGAAGCAGACTCAAGTCTCAAAATTCAATTTATTGTCTCCTCTCCTTGTTCACTTCCCCCAGACACCAACATTGACAATTAAGACATTTCTCCTCCAGCCAGTGCCTCCACATTTCCACACTAAACGCTCTTGTAAGACAAAGCACTTCATTTTCAGTGAAGCCCTCCAGCACAGCCCTTGGAAAGAGGTGGGCAGTGCCAGTCACTAGTGACTTGGCGAAGATTAAGGAGTCAGTCAGCACCTGTGGGTTCAGACAGTGATGGTAAAAGACCAGGGAGTCCAGGCCTTCCATCAGCCCAATAGGTCCTACTGTCCCCTTGAAATGCATCCTGCCCCTAGGTGCGTTTGGCCTTTGCAAGGCTGAATGAGTTCAAAGAACAGGGCAGCAAAGGCATGTTTTCCAGCATTCACTTTGGGCAGCTGCAGGGGAGCAGATGGGTTACCTATCCAGACTGCATCATGGAAAAGACTCTATACCTTTGTGTCATGGGAGAAGCACTTTGTTGCCCATCATGGATTGTCACAGATAAGCCCCAATAATAACCAGTCTTTTAAAAAACACCATTTTCTCTGATACCAGCTGTAGAGAGTGAAATGATAAATCCTCGGCAGATCATATAGGTAGGTGTGATTGATGAATGGATGAAGCTAGTGAGGAAGGGAGAGGGAAGGCAGGGTGATACAGGGGACATCAAAAAGCAGCACTGTTACTAGCATGTGGTCATAGATAGAATAAATTCAGAAAGTGATTTGTAAACCAGACAGGGATGAGAAATAGCACCCTTAGCAACAGGAAGGCAGAAAAGGTTTGGTGGTCCATGGATGTCAACAGAGTTATGGTGGAGGAGAGGTTTCAAAACCACAGAATCATGGAATGGTTTGGATTGGAAAGGACCTTAAAGACCATCTAGTTCCAAACCCCCTACTATGGGATGAGACATCTTCCACTAGACGAGGTTGCTCAAAAATACAGTAATTTTCTTCAGGTTGGTGGGGATATCCATTAAAGGAGAAAACATGATTAAAAAATGGAATTGCAGGCTAATTAAAACAAAAAAGAGATTAAGCTAAGTTTAGGGTTCACAATTTAAAATAAAATTGTGCCCTCGATCCTGCTTTCTTCTCAAGCATAATTTTCTCCAGATAGCCAATGCTTTCATTAATATATAGAAATGCTTTACATTTCTACAGACTCTGCCAAGCACTTGTTCAGCAGTGGCTGGGTTTGCAGTGAGTGGAAAGTGCTTAGCTTAAGAACTTGCCACTTCCTTTCAAAGTGGATTTATAGCCCCTTGACCCCTCTCATTGGCCTTTCAGGTGTTTTTTCACAGAACAATAGAAAGGTTTGGGCTGGAAGGGATGTTAAAGCTCAGTTAGTTCCAATCCTCTGCCATGGGCAGGGACACCTTCCAGTAGTCCAGGTTGTTCAGGTTTGGTTTAGGGAGAAAACAAAACCCGTAGGCAGTTGAAAAAAGTGTAATTAACATTGTAAAATACACATCATCTACCCTCCCTCCAGCTCTCGGTGGGGTTTGGTCTCTGCTCCCTGAGCCAGTACAAGGTGGACATGAGCAAGGCACTGCACAGACCCTCTACGAAAAGATATTTTATATAGAAAATAAAAAAAAAAAAAACTTGCTACATCCACATGACTTCACTGTCCATCTTTGCATTTGCAAACACTTAGTGCTCATGCCAGACTGGTCTGAGGTTAGCAGCCACCTAAAGGGAGTTCGACTGTGCCAGCCCAGCTGTCCCTACAGCAGGCATGAAAGTGGCAACTCTAAGCAACACAAGCCTCATTTTGGCTGGACGGGCATTTCTTTCACTTAACTGTGCTTCTGATCGAGAAAACAAGATCAAGGAGGTGGTAATCGTCTTCAGCATTTATTTATCATTGGAAAAAGAACCCTTTGAGCAAGCAAAGATCACAAGCACGTCACAATCAATTTGCTGTACATTAATGTGTGTGTTTGTGTGTGAGAGACTCTCATCAGAATATCAACAATGAAAAAGCACCACAAGGAGGTGTGCTTAACATGTTTACAAGAGACAATTTGTGATATGCAACCAAACGCAGGCCACAAAATATTAATTAGACACTTCCTATCTGCCTCCAAGAGGCAAGAGTTCGTGGAATTCATGGGCACCAGGTTTTGGCACCGGCTGTGCTGCAAATGAAGAAGCAGGTGATTGGTGTGCAAAGCAGTCAGAAACAGGAGCTCAGTCAGCAATTAGCACCATTTTGCAGAAAGGAGTAACAGTACAATACAGAGAAAATGCGGAAGCAAGTAATAGCAAAGGAACTCTCACAGGGTAAAAAGCAAAACATTTCTTTTTTCTTTTTACAAGAAAAGTAAAACATATTACAAATCAGCAGCGGAACAGAATCAGCACTGTGGTAGCTGGAAACACAGAACAGTAGAGCACTGTTTCCCAGTGGGATTGACAAGCTCAGAGCCCAAAGTGAACTTGAAACGGCAGAGATTTGGTCTCCTTTCTGATAAACCTGAGCGGATTGGATGGGCATAAAGTCTGTGGAAGGTAGAGCAATGCAGGATTTCACCCTGAGGCTTGCCTCTGCTGCAGTTCCCGGTATTCAATGCAGTGCCAGCCTGTGTGCTTGGATATATATGTGTGCTTGGATGCATGCTGCAGATCTGGTGCACATGGAGCGCAGGCCAGGATTTCTATCCCTATTTTGCTGCTGTCTGAGAGGGAAGTATCCAGGCCTTACCAGTCTCCCAGGCTCTTTCTGCAAAGAAAACCTTTCAAGGACCATTCACCCCACCTGAAGATAGGTGTCAAAAATAGGCCCTTGGAAAGTTCCTTCACCAGAGAGGGAATTAAAACCACTGGCTAACACTTCATACCTAGCTTGGTAGTGAGCTCATGGAATGGCTTGAGTTGGAAGGGACCTTAAAGATCTAGTGCCAAGCTCCCTGCCACCAAAAAACTTCATGTATTATGGAAACATAAAGCTATATTCTGACCACTCACTGTGTATATTTCAAACGCTGTGATGGATGCTCTTCACTGAGGAGAAACCATCCCAAAGCTGTTGGATGATTAGCAGTTAATCCAGAGCCATGGAGATGCTTGGATTAGGGGATCTGAGCATCTCAGTGGTGCTCCTTGGGCAAAATTTAGTTCACCTTGAAGTCAAGGGCTAAATTCCCATTGAAATCCAAGTGAAACAGTGGCAAGTGTGGTGTCTTTAAACGTGCAACTTAGGGCTAAAAAATAATAGGGAGAATTGTTTTGCATGGCCTGTCCTTATGTAAGATTGGTGTGTTGAGCTATTTGAGCTATCTAGTGCCTTCCTGATGTTTTCTACCTGCTCTGACATATCTTCACAGCTGAGGCTACATCCTGTGATAGGAAAGGACGTTACTGAGGAGTGTGAAGATACTTGAAGCATCTTAAAAGCTAAGGGATCACACCAAGTCTTGGGAGCTCATCTTCTCTGGCCAGTTGTCCCTTACGTGACAGGTAGGATGAGCTGGAAGCAGCACACCTCTCCGTCAGCTCAACACAAGCCTTTTGCTGAGCTTCTCTGCTGACAGAGCTGAGCAGTGCTGCAGGAGCTTCTGAGCACTCAGAAAAGCAATGATCAATATGGACAGGTCAGCGTCTCCATGAGGCATGCACATACAAAAA
>VYXC01006441.1:0-44608 GCA_013397175.1 Platysteira castanea
TACACTTAATTGGTGTTTCTGTCTGGTTTCAAACAGAACCCACTACAGTGGCTTTGACAGCTCTTCTAACTCTTTCCAGAAGACTCACAGTGTCTCCAGCAAGCTGAGATCTCAGAGGGAGAACCCTGGCCCCCTTGCTTGTTTTCTTTGACATTGTGGAGCACAACTCTTTGGTGAGAGGCAGCCAAGAGGTTCTTCCCAGGACCAGCGGAAGGAGGCTGGTGACAAGAAATTTTTATTCACCTTCCTGTGACTTTCCAGGGCCCTTTTCCTTTTCCTTCTGTTTTGCAGAGAGAAACTTGCCAGTTCTTCTCCTCTCAGCAGGATTATCAGAGCTGGCTTCCGATGTGAAGTTTCCCAATGCTGAAAGTTTCTGATCATCCCTTCCTACGGTGCCGCTGTGAGCCGCGTTGCCCTTCCCAGCCGATAACCTATCGGTCGGATTCAGCTGCGGAAAAGCCATTATCTAAGGGAAACAAAAAGGCATGGGAACAGGGGCTCTTTGTACATGGGCAAGGAGCAGTTCATGACATGTGAATTTGCCAGATGTTACCACTCTGAATCTTACTAAAACATGCCCTGTACTGACCACAGCTGCTTTATCTGCACATGGAAGGAGTTGGGAGATACAAGGCATTTCTACTGACAGTGCTGTAATGGCCTGACCAGGCAGCCTGGGAGCAATTCCCTGGCAGGGCCTCACAATTCTTTGCAAATGTGCCAACTGTTGGATTTTGTGTAGTCCTAATCATTGTTTCATTTGACAGTATCCTTCCTTCATGCCTGTTCAGACTGAGATTGTTTTCCAGAAAATTACACTGTGTCCGTGGAGACACAATAAAGATGCTCTTACACCTGCCAGGTTCAGCAGAAAGAAGGATATGACGTCGATTTATTGACATTATATTATTCTTATACACATTCCAATTCCACAAGGGATTGGAGAGCATGTCACTTCCTTCTCCATGTCACTGGAGAAGAAAGGTGCTCATCAAAATGGTCTTATCACAAAAGGAATGAAAAACAGAAAATACCGTTAAGTAAACATTGGCTACTATTTACACAAAACTATGAGAAAGAATCTGACTCCAAGGTTAAAAACAGAAGGCTTAAAGAAAACAAGGCGACATTACACCATCTTCCAGCATGTACATTGGCTTTATAAAGGGTCTTGACTTTTTGTGCAGCTCAGTTGATGCCTCAAGACCTGTTTTAATGCTCTTCTGTCAGTCTTGTGTTTGTGTGATTGGAAATATTCCAGGTAATTAAAAAATTACACAGCAACTGCTGCTTAAAAATCTATTGTGTGTTTATTTATTTTGCATATTTTGGCTTTAGAGGAGGCTCTTTCTATTCTCCATCCCCTCTTTCTGAATCTCCCATGTCAAGACTGGAGCCCAAGCTCTTCTGAAGTCTGCAAAGCCAGAGAGTGCCCTTAAGTGACGCCTGTTTATCCCTTATTACCTTTTATTCTTTACAGGAAACAATATGGGGAGGCTGTGCCAGAAATATAGATATTGTAATTATTATCTTTATTATTCCAGAGTATGCACAGGAGCTTATTATTTTGAAGTCTGGTCATCCCTGTACCCTGCAGTGCCTTAATTTGGAAGTTCACACTTGAAAGGAGAGAGAATTGCATCCATACTCATCGTCTGTCCTTGTCACAGGTGTGGGGCTGCACTGATGAGCTCTAATCACATGCGTGAGTCCAAAACAGGGAGAGGCAGCATTTTTCTGTGCACAGAATAATCAACTCTGAGTTAAATGCAATGCTTTAAAGTGATTTGTATCCATCCTCACCCCCACCTTCTCAGTCTAATTAACTCCTCTAATGGAATTAATCAGCACACTAAATATGAGACTCACTAACAACTGAAAAAACCACACTGCTATCTATTCCGAAATACAATTACACTGACAAACTCAATTACATGCCTCAGTCACTTCTGAAATTACTCACCAATATTGGACTGCACACAGTTTAAGTTTCATTGTTGAAAGAAATCATAAACACTTTCTAAATTGTACAATGTTTACAGAAATACACAGAAGCACAGCTTTTATTACCCACGTGGCAAAATTAATTTGACACATTGAAAGCAAATGAATAGAGCTGGAGGACTTTATTCAGGCACTATTCTTCCCACTGCTGGAATTTACACTGGGGGAACATCTAACACATTAACCTTATTAAACTCTGATGCAGGTAAATAGCATTTCAAAGGGAAGGAGAAAGGATCCAAATCAAAATCCTTACTGCATTTGAATGAGCAACATCCAATTCTGCATTTCTAACTGTTCTTTTTGTTTACAACTTCCTTTCACTAAAGTAGGCTTTTGCTCTGGAAACTTTTGCAGCAGAAGCAGTCCACAATATGCAATTATGGTTTTGTCTTTTGAGTCTGTGGTGAACTCTACAGCTGAAAATAAATTCCCATCAGATTTGGTTATGTGAGTTTAGGTTAATTTGCAAGTCAAAAGAGGAAGATAAAGGTTGCTTGTGTTTTTAATAACCCAAGTTTATCGAAGTTCATCTTGATCTGAAGATACAGAAAGGCTTCCTGAACTTTTTCTTTGTCTGGTCATATGCAGCACCTTCTTCTCAGTTTAATTTATTTTCAAACTGTGATAGCAGTCAAACAGTAATATTTCTCACCGAAGGGATAGAGCTGCTCTTGTTTGCAGTTGGGCACAAGTAGATAAAAAAGTCTGTGTTGAACTTGAAATACCCTCATCTGACTGAAAGCAACAACTGCCCATCCTTAGCAAGAGCTTACATCCATGCAGAACCAGTACAACAAACTGGCTTATACCTTTTGAGCCTAAAAATTACAGTGAGACTTGTCCAGTAGGGATGTCTCAGCTTAGTAGAGTAGGTTACTGAAGGAGCTACAGATTGCTCGAAATTCCTTTGAAAAAAGACAGTCCAGCGCTTTGAGGAGTTCTCCAGGAAGGCAAGGAACTTCCTGCTGGGTCTCACTTTCTGCTGAACCTGAGAGAGACACAGGACCTGTCAAGGGAGGAGGGATCAGAACTCCCAGTTTCAAGCAAAACATTAGAAGAGTTGAGCAGATGCATTCAGAGACCACCTGCTCCATGGGGATGTAGAGGCACTGGGATGACAGTGGGAGGTTTTTATGGATGTGTTTTTTATGTGTGGTTTTATGGATGGATCACACGTGCTGTGCTCTGCTGATGTCCATCCCTATGGGCTCTCCCATCCACCCATTCCATCCTCTGCTCTAAACCAGGCGAGACACCAAAACATAGGAAAGGAAGATTGTTCAGTGCAACATGATGATTGGCCTGTGTTAGTGAGAAAGCCTTTCTCCTTCCACTTTCCTTAAAAATTATGAATGCTTATCGTATACTGGGACAGTAACATTCGAGGAGCAGGATAACAGAACAGAAAGGATCTCCAGAAAAACCAGTCCCATATCTTCCAGGGAATATTTGTTACATTTTGGTTTTTTGCCATGCCCATTTATTTCACAGCAAGCCAGTCATCCCTATCCGTACTCCCCACCGGAGTTCCCTTTATGTGCAGCCAGGCAATTCACACCCACTACTCCCTTCCTCTCCTTCAGGTGTTTAAAAGTTGTTTAAAGCAAACTATTAAACCAGATTTTATTCTAATCCACATGTTTGCAACTCCATAGCCATTCCTGTCAGAAGTGCTGTGACACAACCACACAGTTTCACAACTGAAGGTGCATGTCGGGATAAAGATAAATTCATGGTATGAAGCTGGGGCCTCAAGCAAAGGGCTTTTTTTTGCTGGAACTCAAGAATAAGACTCGCTTTGTGAATTAATAGATTTTATACTTTCATCAGTGGAATATCATACATCAAACCGAAACCTTTCAGGAAGGCTGGAGCTATTCCAAACCCAGGCACATTCTTTATTAATTCTGCACATTTCTGCAGTCACTAGTGATGCATTGGATGACACTTGCAAAGGATTACAGACCTGATACAATATTAGATAAAAATTACAAGTGAGAAGCTATTTTACTGCTATTTATTTTCATCAGCAGAGCATCCCTCTCCTAAATGCCATTCTAGTTTGGTTGATATTGACTTTTCAGGTTGCTGAGGAGTTTTGTAATTCTTTTTTGTTGGTAGTTTATGTATGGAAATCAATACTAGTTTGCAATTTGTTGAAACCGAAATGGTCACATTAGGAGAAACATATGCCTGATTTATCCTTATGTTCTATTCCCAGTCAGAATTGGATTAATTTCTCAGTCAATCTACAATATCTAATAATTAGAAATTGTGATTTCCACATCTCACATGCACTTTTTATTAACCTCACACTGAAATATAATTGAACAAAGCAAACAGGAACATGGCTGTGAATCTTCCTTAACATCACTGGTGTCAGTGATTGAGATATAAAGGGTCTGGGTTTCTTTTCTGATCAGAATTTGTGCTCACACCACCAGAAACAGAGATTTCACTGGTTTTCATGTAGAGCAGTAATGGTTAACTGCAAAATTGTCAGACTCAAGACCTCAGTTTCTGTAAGACAGCTGGAAATTGTTTACAGCTTTCGAAACTAACAGCAAAATTTTGGCTCTGAATAACGTTACCACATCACAACTTATTCACCTCAAATTTCGTGTTGCAAGGAGCAAACCCCACTGAAACAGCCACGATCTAGTGCCACCGCTTTGTCAAACATCACTGAATGTTTCTGGACTGACACTACCATCTAGTGTCCCGATCACAGACTGCAACTTCTTTGGGGGGAAAAACATACAATGCACTTGTTTGTTCACTTCTATAATTACATTATCATAAATAATTCATCTCCCGAGACACATGTACAAATAGAAGAGAGAATGAAGGCCACACAATTCCAGCTTCCTTTCCCTCTTGAATTAGAATAGAAAAGCCAGCTAGGCACACAATCTTGGGAAAAAACCATGAGCTGATTTAGTAATAGCTCTCACAAGAAGCCTAAGTGGTATGTTTGGTTTCCATACCTTTCTCCCAAAGGTCCGGTAAAATTGAAAAACACATTAATGCTCTTGTAGCACACCTGGGATATCCAACAAAACTGGCACAGATTAAGTGTGGAGCCTCAGTGCCACATAGGGCATTTCTTACTGCCTTAGGAGCATCTTCAGCTCTCCTTGGAGAGGCTCATGAGAGCTCTTGCTGGACCAGCCACACCTGAGGACACATTTCCTGGTGAGGGGTAGTGAGCATATTTAGAACCTCTCCAAGGTGCCAGAAGAGTTAGCTTTCCTCTAAAATAGGTTTCCCAAATCAAAAGCTTCCTTGGAGCCCCAGCCCCACTGGCTGTCTGCCCTGTCTCCTACAGCAAGTGGCAGGAGACTTCAGCAATAGCAGCCTAATTAAGCCACAGTCTTCACCTGCTGTGCCCACCCTGAAAAAGCAAGTCCAGAGAGCTATCGAGTGAATTGCAAACCCTACAAAACTGCCTGAAAGGGAAGAGGACTCTGTTCTGGCCAGGTTACTGCAGGGAGACTGGAAAACATAGTGGAAGCCACTGAAACACTGAATGCTTTTTTTTTTTTTTCCCTAAAGAAAAGCCCTTTCCGGCTTTCGACTTTTATTACACTTTCCAAAACAATTTCAAAACAAGAAAAAGAGCACAATGAGAGGTTCTCCCTTTGACCTATGAAAACTCCTGTGCCTAAATATGCTTTAAAATCCTCTCATTCTCCCACTTACAGTTTCAATGTGCTGAAACAGTATTTTCAGCCAGAAAAATACTGCATTGGGGACTGTTGAGGCAGCTCTGCTTTACTGCAGACACTGAATGAGCTGTGACAGACTTCACCATGCCAGACTCATTATAAACATCTTCCACTGAGGCACTGCACTTCAGAGAAAGCCTTTAACCTGCTGATTGCAAAGAAGAGCCATTACATTTCTTTTGATGCTGCAGCCATAGTGGCACCTTATTTCTTCAAAGTATTGATGCAATTTCACAATGTTTTCCTGACATCCTCAGGCTGAAGGTATCAATGTTTGTGAACCCTTTTTAGAGCACTAACCTTTCATTTTCAGCATACTTAAAATATGCTCTCTAGTGGACTGTGAAGAAATCTCAAACTTCTCCTGCAGCTCAGACATCCCAGCTGTAATCCCCAGCACATTTAATCATCCTTCTCAAACTGATAAAGCCATTTGAAAATTAAAACTACTCAGTTATTTGGGCCCAAGTGAATTTTGTTACTCCAGGATAAAAATGAAACAATTCCTGTTATGGAGATGTAGGGGTAGAGCAAAGGGACTGGTTGCTGGATTGCAGAGCCCTCTGCAGCAAGGGACAGGATGGAGACTGTTCCCAGTAGAAATCCCCTGTACTGGAGCCAGAGACAGACATCTAGGCAGGAAATTTGGGCAGATTTCCATGTCTCCCCACAGGCCTGATGGTTTCAATTGCTAGCCAAGACCGCAGTGTCAGAGAACAGCAACACTCTCTGGTCAGCCAACACTGAAGAGACTTTCCCCAGCAAAGAGGGACAGAATCAATGTCCCATCTCACTCTGGTCTTGCCAGAAATGTGATCAGGGCTGACATGGAGGCAAGACATTGCCTCCATTAAAATGACACTGTTGACATCTAAACCTGATGGCTCTTTTCTCTCTCAATGTGAACTGTGTAGCAGCAGCCAAGGAATCCCTTTCAAAGGAAAGTAGTTTTATTGATTTAAGAGAAAACCTTATTTGAGAGATTTGCCACCAACATTCTCCCTTACCACAGATATCCACCAACCAGAGGAAGCTGAGTGACCATTCACAGACTGTTTCCACCAGCATGGGAGTGCTATCAGTAGACTTCGTCACGTCCTTTCTCTCTCCTTCCACTTGATAGTGCCCTTATGACACAGACACAAACAAACCTCCTCCTTCTGTGGTTCCCAAGGTCCCCAGAAGCCACACAGCTTCTCAGGCTAGGCATGCCAGAAGAATATTTCAGAGCTTAAAACCAACATATTTCAGGCTTATTGATTAGGAAAATTTATACAAAGGGGAGAGATAGAGCACTAATCCACCTGTGACAGCAGAACCCCTCTGTGAAACAAAGGGAGCAAGAATGAATTCACTATACTATGGGGAAACTACTTCCCTGGACACAGGAAGATGTGCTAGAGGAGAGTTTTTGGAGTCTTGAACACCTTGGAGAAAGTCTGGGATACCTGACATTCAGGGTAACTCCAGAGTCACTACGATCAGTATTTGTGTTTGTGTTTAGGCATCCATGAAAATTAGGAAACAAAGTTATCTTATATGAACAACCAAACACAACCCAGAACTTAAGTTGTGGGCTTGGTTGGTAGCAGCAGATTCAAACATGGTCAGCCTTACACCTAAGGAAAATACTCGGGAAAGGCTTAAGATCAACTTACTGTGTAAGAAGAAAAATCAATGCACTGGCTCCTTCACCCTGAAGGCTAATCACTGCAAGAAACAGAGCTTTGCTGTACCTTGATCTTCGAGAGCAAAAATGAAGTGAAAATTCAATTGTTTGTTTCCAGCCCACCCTGTTGCTGTGCTCCAAGAGAACCATACAGCAGCACCCCTCAACTGAGAAGGCTTTTGGTCTGGAGCAGAACTTGCTGTAGCCCGGGCTGGTAAACCCTCCTTGCTAACTGTGCTCAGCTTCATCTTTGGTGGATCAGTGATCCCTCCCTTCCTCAGCTGATGCCAGTCATCCAGGAATCAAAGTCAGTCACTAATGTGGCTGGGAGTGACAATCCCTTAAAAGGGCAGATGGGAGCGTTTTGGAGAGGAAGGGTGGTGCCTTTCTCCTTTTTCAGAGGGGACTAGGGTAGGAGAGAAGGAAGAGTTTCCGAAGTCAGCTGGTTATCAGGCAGTGAGTTAGAGCTTGAAGAGTAGTCTGACCCAGGTGGAAGGGAAGGGAAAGCTGGGGAGGGCTCTGTGAGGAAATAGGCTGAATAGACAGAGCAGGATGGTGGGAGGTTTTTTTGCTTTATGGTCAAATTTGTCTTATTTGAGAAATGCTATAGGACAATACCTGACCAGAAGGTGGGCTGGCTGTAGGGAGTCATATCACATGGAATCTCTGCCTGGTTAGCTGCCTGCTCAGGTAGTATATTTAAGACCATAGATATTGTTCTTGCACTCTGTCATGGGCTGTGCCGCATCCCTCCAGGCTGTGCCCCCCAAAACTAACCCTGCTGTCAGTCAAGGGCAATTTACCGAAAGTTTTGCAGCAGGTAGTGTCCAGGTCTTGATCTTTGAACTCACTGAGTACTCTGAGAAAGCCCTTCAGCAATATTATTCAGAGTTTCAAATTACTTGCAATGCTCTAAATGCTTAAATAGATGCTGGATCAAGTCCTCACTGTGTTTAAAATTGTGTCTGAGCTGGAGGGATTGCTTTAACTTTCATAGCTAAGACTTGGGACAGATAAGAAGAGCAATTATATGTTCCAAGAGTCAGAACTAGGTGTTTTGACTGTGTTTCTCCTGTCATTTTATTTAATAATCCATTGCCCCTCGGTTAATAGCTTTCTGCTTGATTAGCCTTTATAAATCAAAACTTCACGGCTTTACCCTGACATGTTATACATTCTGAGTTGAGGGTAATGAATCGTGCCGTGGGTTGATGTACTCTGCCTTCCGTTTAGAAAAAGTCCTGTGTCAAGGAAACACCTTGGCTTTCAAATTGAGTTATCAGTATACTGTCAAAATTCAGAGGAGGAAATGCAGCGGATCTTAATAACGTGCAGCCAGGGATTACACAGCCCTGAGCAGAATATGAAGCTGCAGGGACTGGCTTAGCCTGTGATGGGAGCTCTTGGGTGTCTTCACGAGTGCATGAAAACTGCCTGCTCTGTGTTTCCTGCCTTTCTGCCCGAATCTCCTGCCCACGCTGCCCTGTTTGGAGTGGTGCAGCAGCACCAGCCTGGCTTCACTGCAGCTGATCCCAGAGGGGTCCCCTCCAGGCTCTGAGGGCTGCTGCAAACCTGGGTCAGGAGGCACCTGTGGCACCTCCAGAACAGGTGTAGTTTAAAATGCTGAGATAGGATTCAGTGTGAGCTGCTGCTTTTCCTCAGGCAGAATGATTGCTGTTGTGTCCACTGTGAGCAGCAAGGAGAGAAGCGTTAGTTCCACTCCTGGATCAGGCTGTCGCTTTTCCTGTCAGGCTGGACTGCTCCTCCAAAGCCAAGCACTGCTCTCCTTGGCCACTAGATGCAGCTCACGCTGCATTGCTATTTGCTTTGACATCATTCTAGGGTTTTTTTATGTTAAAAATTTTTTCCCTTGTGTTCCTGGGTGTGTGTGTTTTGAGGAGGCTGAATCTTCATCCTAAAATCCTCCTGTTTTACTTCTAAGTCTCTCTCCCTCAAACTTCTTCCTTGGTGCATCAGCTGTACCCATTTTGAATGCCAAATCATCACTCCTCACATCTCCATACAGAAATCTATTCAGCTGCACTGCTTTGATGGACCTGTCAGGGTAATGGAGAGGGAAGAAATCAGGTGAGTTAATAGAGAACACACTGCTTTTCAGCCTCAAGCTGAGGACAGAATTTTACACTGAGCTTCCCACCTCCTGCCAGTTCATTTTCCCAAATAGTTTTTATGCTGCAGGTGTTGCACATCAATGCTGCCTCTCAGTCACCAGACATCCAGTGTAAGGAGTCTCCAGCTCCCACCTCCAATGTCAGGAAAACCTCAGCGTAGAGCCCAGAAGCACACCATGAGACGGACTGAGAGTTCAGTTCTGCTTTCAGTGCTCACCCTGCCTGACACAGCAGGACGAGAGTGAGTCCCTTGGAGAACAGGGAATCTGCAGCCAGCAGCAGCAGCAGTTAGAGACCTGATTAGGAGCTATGTGAAGTTGTCTTGAGAAGAGCCGGAGGAGAGCAGAAATCAGGATGCCATTGCAAAATCAGAATCACTGAATGCTGGGGCTGGATGTCAGAAAGACAAAAGGGCTGTGGAAGTGAAGGAGTGACACTGTGGCAGTCCCTGCCCTTCCAATAGTCCTCAGCTCAGGAGTCACACCTGGCGCAGGGGTAGGAGTGCTGGCAAAAGGCTGACTGATGCTGTGAAACACCACCTTTGCCCTGAGTGACTGTGGGAACACTGGGCCACAGTGAGGGACCCCCTCACCTGCCCTAGCACTGCCTCTGAGCAGGTTTTCCAGAATTACATAAAATGTTCCAATTTATCCTCTGCTTAAATGTGCTTCCTCTTGAAGATGTGCTTTTGGTCTGGATGCTTATTCCTTCACTTCACCTGCTGCTCAGCCCAGGGGTTCAGGTGCAAAAACAACACCTGAGGAACCCCGAACTCTCTCCCATTGCATGTTTGATCCCTGCTGGCTGTGCTTGCTGGGTTTTCAGCAGAAAGGTACCTGCACAAAAGGAACCCATCACCTCCAGGTGGGTGCCAGCCCTGGCTGCCGCGGAGGGTGGAACAGCTCTGATTCTCGGAGCCTAGAACATGCTACTCTGGCTATCACTGTGGCTATCCAGCTTAGTAAATACTATTTTCTTACACAGTGAGGTTGCTTATGCTGATGATATTCTTGTACTGTGGTATATAGGGAGCCAGGGTGCTAGAAATTACTGGCAGCAGCTGTGGGTACTTGTAGGTAACAGCTGGGGAGAAGATCTAAAGGGCCTGGTTATTCTATTTTTCTTTGACGCAGTGAGATGTTCCTATTAAGCAATTACCTCCTGGGAGAAGCAGCAAGGTAGCTGCACTATCATTCCTGGGTTGGTTTTTTTTTAGAAAACCTAAAATAATTTTTTCATAATGCACCAGATGAGATGGTTCAGACCTGCTGTGAAGGAAGCAGAAAGTAATGCTCACAGTTTGTAATATTTCCTTGAGCTTCTGCTTTTGCACTGAAAAATGAGCTTCCTCTCATTAAAATGCTTTTAAATGACAAATCCACAGCTGTTCTCTCCAGCTTGCTTGAACACAGTAAACTCAAAGTGATCTACGTGATGGCTGTGGGCTAGCCAGCATGTTCTCTCCTTGCTAGGGACATGGGGATGGTGTGGGAAGCTGCTTGGGCTCTCTGAGGACACACTGCTATCCATCAAGCTCTCCTTTCCATTATAGATGGGGCTGAACCAAAGGAAAACCTTCCTGAGACTGAGCTTTGGGAAGCAGCAGGCAAATGTGCCCTCCAGCGTCAGCCATCCAGAGAGAATTCCCCATCCAGACCTGCAGGAGAGGACGAGGAGCTGAGTTCCATGGCTGGGGACAGCAAATAACTGGAGAAGCAACTGCAGGCACGTTGGTCTGCCCGAGCACACTGCGTCAAATCCCACATATCACAGCAGGGGAAGCAGAGCCTGGCTTTTGGAAACCCAGCACTGCTGGTTTGTGCAGGTGCCACCAACCCCTCCCAGTAGAGCCGGTCCCAGTCCATAACCCTGGCTGTCAGCACAGGGCCAGCCTGCCTCCCCTCCATAACAAGAGCTTGATTGGTTTCATTTCACACTGAGGAAAAATACAGCAGAAAAGGGGAAGCAGATGTTTTTAGACAATGTCTACAACTCCTGGAGCTTCAAAGAGCTTTTTCATTGCACAGACTTAAAAAAACATATAAAAGAGAGCCTTTCACTGCTTTTTCACTAGGGTAAACCCTCACTGAAATTTGTATGAGGAGAGGTTGTCAGAGTGAGCCAGCATGGGAAAGTCTTATTGCTCACAAACTATGTTTAAAATCCTTTTCACTGTTGGCTGTTTTTTTTTTCTCTCATGTGCTGCCTTGGAGGCATGTTCAACTCCTGCCTGTGCTAGTCATTATGGACAAAGCAAGGCAGGCTTGCAGCTGGCAGAGGGTTTGTTGCCCTCCAAGGGCCACTGCCCGGTGCCAGCAGGAGCTGCATCACTCCCCCCTGGGCAAATGTAGCAGAGAAATTGCAGCTCTACCAGATACAGCATCTCGGTGCTTCCACCTACGCTTCTTTAACCATCTCCTTCAGACCACAGGAAATTACAATGACCAGGGGAAGGCCAAGTTCTTCCAGGTGGGAGTGCAGTTTTCCTCCTAAATACAATTTCTGGAGCAGCAGCATTTTGTGAGGCTGGTTGTGTCTCTCTAAGAGCTGGAGGAGTGTTGTTACTGCAGGGAGGACATGGAGATATGCATTTCTTCAAGCTGAAGGAGTCTAGGAGATCTTTCAGGGTTTTAATTGAAAAATCCCCTTTTCTGACCATTTTGAGAACTTTTCTCCTACCCATGTGAGGACCTGAAACAGCCTTGAATGTCACAAGGCACAAGGCACAGGGCTGCCAAGTAAAAGCAGAGATGCATGACTGGCAGGAAATCCTGTCATCAACTTCAGGTCATTCCTCTGTTCCTTCTGCATGAATCCCACCTGCAGCTCCACACATCCTACACACTGCAGGGTCCTTCCCAGAAGTTGCTTTTAAGTGCCTGGATTCCCTTGCCTGATAAAGGAGGAAGCATTTCTACTTTGCCTTAAGCTTCTATTTCTCACAAAGAATTCTTCAGGAAATGATAATTTTTTGCAAAGTTACCTTCTGAGTGCATTTTATTCTTTAATAACAGAAATCTAATTAAAACTGGGCATCCTTATTTCATATCTAGAGGCTTTGGACCACGTTCTCTGCCTTTCTCAGAAGGCTCCTGAGAAAGATGCTGCTGAAAAAGGTAACATGCAGGAGCTGTGAAGTTGTGATAGATGCCGGCTCTGTGCCTCCTTTTGCCATCTTTAAACTGGGAATGATGTTCACCTGCATGTTTCCTTACCCAGATTTGTGGCCCTGTAATCATCCCTATGCCAACAGACACTTCAGCAGAAACACGAGTGACTCTACTGTCTCCTGGTTACCCTCCTTTCTCATCATTTCTCAATAAACTTCATCTCCCAGCCCCTGGCAGGAGGAGGAGCTCTTCCTGGGGAGCAGGTCACATCCCTGGGCAGCCCCCAAGTGACAGTTCTGTATTTGGGATACCTGACTGCCATCTCTCCTCTGCAGAGGTCTATAAGCATCATGATGCTATCTGAAAGCAGGGCTTTTGTTCAAGCTCTTTATTGACGAGTTAATGAGTAAATGAGCTAATGAATAAAGCACTGTAAGCATTGCTGAGAGCCCTGTGTCCTTAGTAAGGCAGCCAGGGTATCAGGGTTGAAAAGTTCAGGTCAGGTCCAGGATGGCCTTTCTTTCCATGGCTACCCCAAGCACACCCAACACCAGCAACTCAGATCCCAAAAGCTGCCTTTGCACCCACTCTTGTTCTCCCAGGGGCTTCTCCTCCCTGGGGTAAGGGCTGCATTTCATCCAGGGGCCTCCCAGATGGGGCTGGCACACAGCAGGGGTGTGCTTGGCCATACACTTTTCTCTCATTATTATTATTATTTCTCTCATTATTTTCTCTCATTATTTCAACCATTATTATTTTTGTGCTCTATATGTGCATCTCATGCAGAGGAAATAGGAGCTGGTTGCTCAGACAAGCTGGATTTTACACTGGGATAAGGTTTTGAGATTGCCTCATCCCATTGGGAGCCTGTCCCTTAGGTCCAGGGGAGCTTCACACACGTTGGCTTTAGTGAGCTGTTCTTGTCTCCCTGAACTCACAGCCAAGAAAATGGACAAATATCTGCCCTGCAGCAAGGCTGGGGTTCCCTAAAGCCCCTGTTTATAAATTCCCCCCATTTATAGAAATCACACATTTCTGCAGCCAGCTGAAGGCAGATAATGTATAAATGCTCCCATACGTCTCACAAGCCTTTCCCTACCCCTTTGCAGAGCCACCTGACACTGCCCTCCCACAGCTCCAGGGGTCCTGTGAGACCACAAGCCTTCAACAGCAGATTGCAGCAAAAATGATAGTTTGGAGATTTTTCACTCTCAGCATAATTTCTCACAAGCACAGTTTTTAATTTTATTTCTTCTTGGCTTGTTTCCTCCTGTGGTGTACACACATCTTGCAAGCAATGAGGAATTTGGATGTCACTTCTCATTTCCCCTCAGCCTTCCGGATCCAAGTCCTGGTTATCATTTTCCCCCTCAATGTGGAGAAACAGAACAGCATGTTGGGAACCAGCTGTGAAGCTCTCAGCCAAAAGCTGAGTAGGAAGTATCTTAGGATGAGCACTGGGTACTGTGTGTCATCTCTCACCCCACTGCCAATATATGCACCACAGCATGACTTTGGGTGCCCAGGGAAAGAAGTTGGTTCTGTTAGCTGCCCTTTCCCTTTTCTGCACTCCTGGGAAGAAGACTCACCAGCCAGAAAACTTGTCTGTTCCTTCTTGCTAGAGATAGCAGCAGGCATGACTTCCTGAAGAGGAAGACTTGCTGATCCCCATGTTGAGAATATGTCCCCGTCTTCATTCTCTGTGTTCTTTGCCCAGCCTGCACACTCCCCATTTTGCAGCTGGAAGAAGCCACTTGTACCTATGCAAAACCAGCCCTGGCTGCAGGAAATGTTTTGCCGAGGGCAGAGGAGCAGCTGATGCAAACCATTGCTAAAGACTGCAGATAAGCTCCATGCTGCCAGGCTAGCTTGCGTGGGCTTACACTGCTGAGCATGGGGATTATTCCCGTTCCTGTATGCAACATTGCAAAGAAAGATGAATCTGTGTCAGACCTGAAGTCAAAACTCCCAGAAACCTATTTGCGGCTCCTAGGAATGACCACTCTCTCCTGGTATCCTTCTTGCAGATCTCCCCTGCTGGAATCTGCTCCCTGGGCCATCCTCATGCTGTGGCTCCTTCTGGGATGCCTGAAGGAGCATCCCAGGTCTGGTGAGGAAGGTGTGCTGGTATTTTGCAGTCCCATCGTTTCATGTTTTGAGATTATAGCAAGTTACACAGCTTTGGCTCCCAGGTATGTCAGGCTCTGCCACAGGGTGCCCAGAGAAGCTGTGGCTGCCCCATGCCTGGAAGTGTCCAAGGCCAGGGTGGATGTGGCTTGGAGCAGCCTGGGATAGAGGCAGGTGTCCCTGCCCATGGCAGGGGGTGAAACGAGATAGGCTTAAAGTCCTTTCCAGCCCAAACCATTCTATGATTGTCCTTCCAGTCCCATGTTGGTCCTGTCTGTGTTTTGGCAGGTCCAGGGGTACTCTGCAGGTGGGATGAGAAGCACTGAGAGCTGAGATGAGCACTGTGGCCGTGCCTGTGCCATGCACATGCCTGGCTTCCCATGCACATGCCAAGAGCTGAGTAGTGCCCAAGGACATTCACCATAAGAAATAACCACAAACTTAAAGAGGAGGGATGTACAGAGTTATATTTACAGTAAGCAAATGCTGGTACAGGGTGTGCATAAGGTGGTTTTAAAATTCTCCTGTCTGCCTTGCTTAATAATCTGTAAGAAACCTGGCATACTCTCAGGGACTGCGGAGTTTAATATCTGGCTGATGATGCTAATTTAATTACATGCCAGCAGGTGGTGCCCAAGTAGAGGAAGGACACAATTTAATGCAGTATTCTCAAAATTTAGTATCATATTCTCACTCCAAGTGTGGCTGTGAGTGGCATTTCATTTTCGAGCCACGCTCCAGCCGTTCAGACAACATTTAACAACTCAATATTGGTGTTTTCTTACTTTCTGCTTCATCCCATCTCCCCAGACAGCTCCCATATCTTCATGGCTTGTGAGAGGGCTGGGAAGTACCAGCTGATAGCAGGGAAAGCAGTTCTAAATGCACACCCAGTCTGAAGAGGCTGCTTGGTCCCACTGCAGCTGAAGCTGTGGGAGGGGACAGGTCAATCCAAAGGAGTGTCTCATGGCTGTAGGCTGCAGTTTTTCCAAGCTGCACTCATTGCTTCTAGAGATTTATACAAAAATGTGCTAGATAATGAGCTTGGGCACTATTGAATGTTTTATGCAGGAGAGAGAAGTGGCTTCTCCTGGCCTCCTTTTAAAAATACAAGGAGAAGGATTTTGTGTCATCTGCTTTCTCCTGCAAAAACAACATGAACCTACTCAGCTGGTTCCCACTAACAGCCCATACTAAACAGATGCAAAAATACCAGGTTTATGTATTCTGTAGCTCTGGCAAGTTGCTGATCTGAGTGGTTTTTGCAGGTGCTAAAACACAGAACACAGGCACTGCCTCTGCAGGGCTTGCAAGCTCTTTAAAGGGAAGTACAAACCCCTACAATTCCCTAACTTCAGTGAACAATGGCAGCGATTTCTCCCTGGATTAGGACAGGAAACCTGTAAAGAGCACTTTCATGATCCTGCTTCCCTGCACTGAGAACAGAGAGTGAAGCTCTGCCGCTTTGCTGTGGTTACACTGGCTTATGTTACATGAAGATGGTCACACTCAGCCCAGCCTGGGCAATGGGAGAAGCAGGACAGTATCCAGGCAGCACCAGGCATCTCCCAGCTGAAAATCAGCCTTGTTAAAATATAAGCTGGACACTCAGCAGGAGGGAGCTGGGGCCTTGTTACTGCTGAAAGCAAAGGCCAAGGTAAGTGGGTAATGCCTGGGAGTGACTTTTTCCTCTGATCAATGAGGGGAAAGGGCCTGAGCCCCCTGGGAGCAACCTCTGCTGCAGGAGGCTTTCTGCTGGTTGGAAAGGCAGAGTATCTCCTCTCCTTCCTCTTGTTGAAATTCCTGACACGAGCAGACAAGCCTGATTAGAGTCAGTATATACTAGTCCTTTAGGAGCTGAGCAGACGGGGAAGACAGGGAAGAGATTGCTTGCAGTGGTAATTTATGCAGTTATTCTCCTTTTTTCCCCCTATGGAGAACATAAAACACTTCTGCTAGAGAGGAGATGAGCCACTTCAGCCATCTGCAGAGATCACCAAACATGGATTGCTCGGAGGCCTGAGAGTGGGTTGGGCCCTTTGCAGTGGCACTACCTGTGAATTAGCCACATTTATCTCATTGGAGTGGGGATCTCGGACATTTCGTTCTCTAGAGAGCTGAATAAAATAGAAGCTGGAACTTTACAGGGTCCAGATACATATCCTGAGAAGGAATGGAAAGACGAGGGTACTAAATGATGAGCTCTTTTGTTTTACTCCTTGATAAGCTGGTTTCCTGATCCTTGCTGAAAACACACAGTGCTCTCATGGATCAAGCCTGGCTTCTGTCAGTGCTGCAGCTGGTTGTGCAGCTTCTTCTGCTGTATTAATGCTGACAGCCATGCATCACTGAGAAGCTTGCAGAAAAGGTCCCACCTGTTTTGTGTTTGCACTGGGAAACCAGTTCAGGAACAGCAGAGAAAGCACATGGAGGGCTCACAGGGAATGATTTGTGCTGCTTTACTGGCACATATACACCAAGAACATAGTTTCAAACCTTGGTGAGCCTCAGCTTCCTTCATTACATGCTCTGGACCGCACCAAAATGCCAGGTGCTCCCACTCCTTGAATATTGGACAAGCCCAAATGTAGTAGCAAAGTGTTGCAGAAAGGCAGAATGGTTGGGTGGCCCAGAGAGCACCAAATTCCCCCAAGTCATGAGAATATCAAGTATAGGGGGGTCCTTTGTTTCGTGCCCATTGCAGCATGACCCTCCCCAGCTGGTGTTTGCTTTCCCAGTCCAGCACAGCTGGCTCTTAAACCAGGTCTCCTGCTGCCCCTGCCACTGCTCAGCTGCTAGCCCAGGACACTGTGTATGTGCTCCCCAGCAGGGAAGGGGACACCTGGACACCTCCCAGTGCTCGTCTTCAAATCCCCTCTCAGACACCAGTGCTTGTTGTGGTTGTACACGGGCAGTACCTCCAAGGAGGTAATTTAATCGTGTACCCTCTCCACTCTACTATTTCCCATAGAGGCAGAGGCCAAGCATCACTGCACAAGTCAAGACAACCACACAGTGTGTTCAGCTTATCTGGGAGATAATGTTTTATCAACATGCCAAGAGCTACAACTAATGAGGCACAGAACAGAGGAAGCCAAGTGCAGTAACTGGTGCATACCCTCTTTCCAAACACTGATAGCAGTACCTCGCAGGGAAGAGCAGACAAAGAACTAATGAGTAAACACCCAGGATCCAGGCAGAGCCAGCAGCATCCCTTGATATTTGGTCTATTCTTAACAGAACCTACAAACTGCTGCTGTACCAGCCAGTGAGAGTTTACAGGATGTCTCAGTCACCTGTTTTATTTGTGCATAAAATTTAACGTTTTCTGAACAAAGACTGGACCTTGAGGGTCCCCAGTCACAAAGAAAGCTGCTACTGGGGCCATGAGCAAGTTTCTGCAGTCAGTCTGTATCGTTTTCTTGGTAACCTTTGCTTGGTCCTGCCAGGGGATGCCAGCAGATCCCTTTGTTTGTGGAAATTCTAATGACAGTGCGAACAACCAAAGCATTTACAGGGAGCCAAATCAGTCCCTGATGCAGAGGGATTAACATATCCCAGGATACCCCTGTTATACTTGAGAGCAGACATGCAGCAAAAGCTCTGGGAAACTTCTGTTCACTTCAGTCCCTTCTCACAGGGCTGCTCTGGGGGTGCAGGGGTTTCCTGAGGGAAAGAAGGGAGCTCCAGAGGGGAGCATGGCTTACCCATCAGGCCTGGAAGTACCAGCAAGCAGAAAGCCTCAGCCCAAGAGCGGTGTGTCCTTGATAGGCAAGAGGGAAACATCTGTTTCTGTAGGAGACTCTGCTCTTGCCAAGAGCAGGAGGCTCAAGCAAGAGGGAAGAAAAGTGTTATGTGGGCAGAGAGCTAAAATCTCTTTTGTAATGCATGCCTGAGAGAGAATAGGCTTGAGATTTAAACATAAGATGGCAGAGTCAAATCTAGAAAAACCTGATCTGTTGCACCAATAAACTCCTGGGTGGACATCGACTCCTTAAAGCTCCTGGGTTTTTTGTTGGTGATGTTATCTGAGAGAAAAGAAGAAGAGCCTGATTGCCCAGCTATGGCTCTTTTTTTCCCACTGGTTTTCTGGTTAAGAAAGGAATTATTTATTACCATTGACTAAATGCTGCACTTCATTACTGGCTGCTGTTTCTCACAAAGAAATAAAGCTGAACATTAGCCATAATTTAGCAAAGTGCTGCAGATTGCAGTGCTGAGGGCAATTAAACAACGCAAAGCAGTCAATCCCTGTGCCATCCCCTCCTGCAGCAGGGCTGGACCTGGTGTTAGACACCAAATCTCTTCCCAGCCTCACAGGACCAGGACTCAATGCAATCCATACTCCCTGTACCTGCTCTGAGGAGAGGCTTAGCTCCAACTTTAAAGTGATTGTGGCTGTGAAAGGAGAGCTGTCTGTATTTTCAAGTACATTTTACCTTGTCAGTGACTAAAGCTTTAACATTGGCAGCTTCCCAAGCCCTTTCCCCTTTCCAGTTTAAATAAAACCAGAAAAACAGTGATGCTGGAACGAGAGGCTGCTGCTGTCAGTCTCGCTGGATCACACTCCTCTGCCAAGGGTCAGGTAACCATCAAATCACAACCCTCCTCCAGCCCTAGGCCTCAGGTCACATTTTTGGAAAAATCCAAGCAAGGCTTTGCACAATCCATCACACCTGGACTCAGACTTTTTTGTAAGTAATATATTTTGTATTAATATAACACATTTTAGGGATTTCTTGCCCCCAGGAATTCTGACTGAGGCCAAGAATTTATTAAAGAGTTTAAAAAAAGAGACGTTTATACCCATAGGAAGGATATCCAGGAGAACAGTTAGCATACACAAGGCTGCAGACTTTCAGAAAGTATATAAACTCAGTCAAGCATTAATAAACAATAAGCTGTTTTCAGTCTTTGCTGTTTCTTTCCCACCATACCTACTGATAAAAGGTAAAAGCTTTCATTCGGGGAGTTGGGACAGATGGTTATTGCTCCTGAAAGGGAAGGATGAACAGCAGTTTCTGGTTGAAATTCAGAAAATGTCAGAAACATTTGCAGACAGAATTTACCCTGATGAAAGTAATGGAAGTAATTTGCCTCAGAGATAGCAAAGATCACAGAATCAGCAAGTGGCTGAGGCTGGGAGGCAGCTCTGGAGATTGCCTGGTCCCTGCTCAAAGCAGGGTCACCTACAGCAGGTTGGCCAGGAATGTGTCCCATTGGGTTTGAACACCTGCAAGGAAGGAGAAACCACAGTCTCTTTGGACAATCAGTTTGAGTGGTCAGCCTTGCTCACAGTAAGAAAGTTGCTTGTTATGTTTAAGTAGAATTTCCTGTATTTCAGTGTATTTCATTGTTCTCTCACTGGGCACCACAGAGAAGAGTCTGGTTGTATCTTTTTTACTTCCTCCATCAGGTATTTGCATACACGGACAGGATTCCCCCAAGCCTCCTCTTCTCCAGGCTGAGTAGTCCCAGCTCTCTCAGCCTCTCCCCATCAATGAGATGCTCCAGTCCCTTGGTTGTCTCTGTGGCCCTGCACTGGACTCACTCCAGCATGTCCATGTCTCTCCCGTACTGGGGAACCCAGTGCCAGACCCAGCCTTCCAGATGTGTCTCTCCAGTGTGAACTGGGAGGCAGGAGCACCTCCTTCGACCTGGTGACAGTCCAGGAGACCCATGGCCTTCTCTGTCTTTAGTCACAGTGCTGCCTCACGGACAGCTTGGTTTCCATCAGGATGCCCAGGATCTCCCCACAGAGCTTCTTTCCATCCTGTCCTGGTTCAGGGGGTTATTCCTCCCCAGGCACAGGACTTTGTATTTGTTAGCCCATTTCTCCAGGCTGCCAAGGTGTCTCTGAAGGGCACTACAATCATCTGGCACACCAGCAGTCCAACCAGTTTTGTGTGGCCTGTGAAATGTCTGTCCCCTCTCATCCCTTAAGCTCCCAGCTTCCTGAACACTCCCATTTTTCATCAAGAGGGGACATTTTAATGTGGCTGCAATTGAAAGAGGCTTTCAACAAACCATTTCTCAGGTGCTGCAGCCCTTGATCCTCCTACGGACTCATCAGTATTCCCACGTTTCATCACCCCAGGTCCTCTGAGCTCTGATGCACCGGTCTGACGGAAAGAGAGCACAGGGAAAAGAGAAAGGGCGAGGGCTGCATAAGCAGAGAGGGAATCTGGAGACTACCTCTAATTAAGTTATTAGTGAACAAAGCCAAACACCTTTACAAAATGAAACGATCATCTGTGAAGCTGGCACTGAATCCAGCTTCTAAAATTAGTCCAGAGAGGGAAGATTGATGGGTAAAACACTAGCCAAGGAAAAGCCATTAATTGCCAGGACAGGCAGCTGCTCTCTCTGCACTGCAGGCATTAACTGAGGTTAGAGACAGGAAGAGTTGGATTAAGGGTACCAGAGATGATAGGAACCACCGTCCTTGAACTGAGATCCCAGGAGAACCAAAAGACCTGGATGTGAATTATTAGCAACAAAAGGTCTTTCAGCCTGCTTGGCCACCCACTGCTTTGATGAGGCTTAGGGAAACCAAGGACACTGACAATTAAGGGAATAGACTGGAAGATGAGCTCTTTTACACCACATTTGGCCAAGCACCTTCTTGGACCATGGTTCCCAAACTGGGGCCATGAGATAAGTTCACACTTCCCTTCTAGGATTTGGCAGCTGCTTACAGTACAAGCAACAGCAGTGAAGAGCACCAGATTTAGTGACTTTATGTCAAACCTAATGCTCACAGAGCCACGGGCTGTCCTTTGTTGTGCTGCAGGAGGGCTCAGCAGCAACTGTTCTTCGGGAGGAGGAGTGAGACTGCAAACCAGCTCAGTGAATTCTTCCATTTACAGCAACCAAAGAATGAAACCTATTTAATAACCTTCCTACAGGTCATTACTGAAGATAAATGCCATGCAATTATGAATATATCTGATATTAATTATAATGGCACTGATCATGATGAATTAAGTCAGTGTTTAGGTGAATTATTTCTATAGGTAATTTAAAGTAAGTTAAATTTTCCTTTACCAGATCTGTTTTAAAGCTTATAACTTTATCTTTAATGCATGATCAGTCACTTAATGACAGCTTTTGGCTGTGCATTAGTGAACTCCAGTTGATGCAACATTTCTTCTGGATAATTTTTCTGTAAAGGAAGTACAGCATTTTATGCAGTTTCAGGCAGGTCTTGAAAGAGCGGCTGAGAGTGAAAGTATATGTACATATTTCTCTACAAAGGAAGTGAAGGTGAATATTTTCAGAGCCTTTAGAGGAATTCCACAACCTTTGTTTGTATGTGGTCATGGATCTGTCTAAAGACCATGGCTGCAAAACTGGACTGAAGATAATTCTCCATCAATGACAGTGATAGTGGTGCTCATGGCTTCTTTTCTGAAATTTAACCAGCACAGAGTGAAGCCATCTTATGAGGAAGATGATCTTAAGAGGAAGATCTTATGTCTAACAGAGTTTAGGAGAGGATGACAGAAGGACAGGATTGTGTGACCTTCAGAAAACAAAATTAATTCAAGATTAGGAACTTTATTCACAGCTATCTTCAGTCTAATTAAACTATGATCAAAAGGGACATCAGGAAATGATATAATACCTAAAGTATATCATTGAAAAAATTACCTTTCTTGGTGGCTATGGCAAGACAGGCCACAAACTCCAGCTATGAGCTAACAGTGGTATGGAATTGAAAATTAAACCATAAAACTGAGATCCTTCAAATAATACTGAAGAGGGCATCTGGGATGCAGAAGCACAGAGGAAGTGCAGAGCAAGGTTTTCAAAAGTGCTTGGAGGGCTTTTCTAGGACCTCATAGAGAAGAAAAGGCACTTTTTCTGTATTCTGCACACCAATATTTAAGAATACTGATTTGGTTGAACATTTTCTAATGTACTTCAATTTCTTTCTTATCAAGAAAGAAATGTAGTTTAAAAGGACTGCTCAGCTGCAAATGTCTTCTTACAAAGAGATTTAAAATTTAATCTTTTCAGAGGAAGAAAAAATTAAGCTTTTTAGCCTCTGAAGTTACTTTCTAAATCAGTGTGCTAGACCTCCAAATGAAGCTTGTGGAGCTAAGATTTGTACTTGCTGCTGAGCAGCAAATGCCAGCAAGGTAATGCATTTTGTTAGGCCCTGATGACAAGAACAATCTATTAGGGAAGCTGGGAAGGTCAAATGTGACATAAGGAAACCTCCCAGCATGTCATCTTTCAGCAGCCCAACACTGCTCCCTGCCTGTGCCGGGGATCAGACACGCCGTGGTGGGCCCAGAGGGGATGGGGATCAGGGAATGTGTTCAGAGATGGTGTTGGCCAATCTCGACTCCCCAGGGAACTGCAGCTCCCATCCGCTGTGTCTAACAAATAATATTGTGAAAAATGTGTTTCAAAATTTGATCACGACCATGCTCTGCACTTCAGGGTGGCCAGCCCAGGGTCAGGTTCAGCTGGTTCACCTGCTTGTTTTGACTGCCAGCACGGTGTCCCCTGATGCTCCCTGCCTCAGGTGGAATGCTGCTGCTGAATTTTGTGCCTCTAAGCTGCTTCTTTCTCCATGTACTTGGGCTTTTCGAAATATCTTGAACCTTTTGCAAAAGGAAATTACAGATTCTTGCCATTAGCTTGTGTAAGTTCATACAAAGCTCCTGGTAGCATATAGCCTTTTTGGAATTAGAGAATCATAGAATGTTTGAGTTGCAGTGGTGTTCAAGACCGCCTAGTTCCACCCCCTCTGCCATGGGCAGGGATACCTTCCACTAGACCAGATTGCTCAGAGCCCTGTTTAGCCTGTCCTTGAACACCTCCAGGGGTGGGGCATCCACAGCTTCTCTGGGCAACCTGTGCCGGGGCCTCCCCACCCTCACAGGGAAGAATCACACTAGTCTTACACAGAAAGCTTATTTCACTAAAAATACCACATCAGCAAAGACACAAAGACCTTCTACATGGCTTTGGTTCCTGCTTTGGTTCTTCTGCAGAACCACGGTCTCAGTAGAGCCCTGATTAGGGCTGGGTTATAGGCTCAGCAACACAGCTGAGCCTATAACATCATGATGTAGCTACACTTCCAATATGAGGTCAGACCCAGCTCATTACTGCACTAATGAACTCCATTAGCTGGGCCGTTTATTGGAGATCTGTACTCAAGCCACGTTCTATTTTAGCACAGTAGACCCCCAGTCATGGTGGCAGGGTCTGTGCTACTTCTAAACGAAATGGTTCACAAGTGATATTGTTACAGAAATCTCCCTGCCTTCTTACCTGCAACCTTCTCTCTGAAACAAGCAAGGAGGTTTCTACACTGTGGCTCACCATCCTGGTCAGGCTCTTTCTAGGAGTCCTGATGGGCTTTGGGTGTAAAAAAATAGGATGTCTGGACAGTAAAACAAATGAACAGCTTTTAACAGGGTAAAACATTTTGCGCTTGCTGCCAGCCGGAACTCAGCATGTTTAATTAAGGTGTGTGAGCTTGAAAGAGGCTAATCTTTGCTGCTGAGGCTAATTTTTGCTGGTTTATTAGATAATACAGTAAAAGACAGATTGAGGCTCCCTTTTTCCCATTTTCTTTTCCTTGTCATCACCAGTAAGTGGTGGGGGGAGATAAAATCCCTTCACATGAAATCGTTTTAGTGAAGGACCAGAACCAGTACAATTAAGCAGAAGCACAGCTGTACACCTCACTGCGCACGCCAGGTCCCATTCCCCATTTCCCCCGTGAGGATATTTCCAGAATGACTGCTTGGGCTAAAGTTCATAATTAAAGCTGTAAATCTTGGCTCACTGCTAAATATGCCAGCACACAGAGGGAGAGAGAGAGAGTGGGAGGGAAAAGGAGGAGAGTCTATTTCCCTCCTGGGAAGCCTTGTTTACTATTATTTTGTAGGTTTTCTTATGCTGGTGGTGCTTATCAGGTATAATGAGAGGCAAGTACTGAGAGCACCCCAATATGGAGATTTTTCAGGGCCCTGACAACCATCAGCAGTGCTGGCTGGTTTCCCTTTTGCAGCAGTGACATATCAGTGGAGCCAGATGTCTTCACACAGGGCTCCCACACCAGCAGTGAGATTTGGGGGTTGATTAGGGACATCCTGATGCCACGAAGCACAGCTGAAAGCCTCAAAGTAAAACACTTCACAGTGACTGAATCATCCCCACTGCCACCTGTACAGCAGCACCCTGGGAAGAGCAGGGCAGAATTGGGACCCCAAGAAAGACCTTAGGAGGTCATTGGATACCCACGAATGATTGTAGCTGAATTCCAATGAGTAATCTGCTGCCTGTAATTAATAGCTGCAAGTTGCATGTGTTTGTAGCAGAAAACTGGTGAGCACATCCCTGCTTTCTTGATTCTGCAGTATGTGCAGGGATGAGATGGAGCACAGCTCCTGCCAGGGACAGACAGCTGGTCCAGCTGTGACCCACCCCATCCCTGGCAGGGGCAGAGCTCCCTCAGCCCTGCAAATCCTCCTCTGAAACTATCTTGACATGCCTCACTTATGGGCAAGATGAAGTATCACAGTGAACACCAGCAGAGTATTTACCACATTTGAGGCTATGGCACACTTTCTGATAGACCACCTGAATTTTAGATTTTTTTCCCCAGAGGAAATGGCATATCTAATTTAGCAGAAACTATGATCCTCTCTCATATACTTCTGATGGGGCTGCTTATATGCAAATCCCTCCTTATCGTTTGTCCATAATCTGTCTAAATGTGGCAGAATCAGGTTTTACTAATAATATTTGCATGCCCATGGCACAGGGCTGAGTCATTGCTTGCAGTACACAAAGCAAGACAAAGCAGTGGAGCATGTCTATTAATAAACATGATAAATTCATACCTTTGTGAGTAAAAGTTGCATGTCTCTGCTGAAGAGACAGCCCTTTGTTGAAATAGTGATTTATTGCTATTAAAATTGTGTGATTAGCCAACCTTGGAAAGCAGACCCAGAAAATCTCATGGCTGCCTACTCACATGATGAGTTTCACCAAGCATGGAAATGCAGGAACATTTTATCAAGTCAGAACTTCAGAGGAAAACATTTAATTCCAAGGTCAGTTCCTGATGATACGGTTGTAGCTTTTCAGTCGCAAAATTACGACATGGTTTATAATGAAGTTTATATTTGAAATGCTAAAAGATTCACACACAGACCCCAAAAAAAGGAAAGTCAGGAGAAAGGCTGTGATAAAGCCGAATTATCTGGCATCAATCAGCTATCTGTTGTGCACTGTGGTTTCTAATGATCAAGGTGAAAACTTCAGTGGGCTGTCAAAAAAGGGAGTTACAACATCCGCTCTCCCTGCAGTTAATGCTTCCAGCATATTCAACAGGATATAATGTACCCTAGAAGTACCACCAACTTCAGCGCTATCATGCACAAACCCAAGCACCTGGTGGCCCAAGTGGGACTTTCAGCCAGGACTCACTATTAGCTGTGGTACATGACGTAGGGCCCAGTTAGAAAGATCTGATGAGTCACAGATTACAAAGAACAATCTTTTAGTGTGAAGATCATCCTCCCCTGTTGTGGCGGCTGAACCAGCTGCTGTGTTTTCCAAGGGGCCAGAGAGCTCAGGAACGGGAGAGGCTCACTGGTGGGCTAGCTCCAAACTCTAAGATCACCCCCGAGTTAGAGTGAGAAAAGCCTCTCCCACCCGGCTTCGTGGTTCTCTGCAGATTTGGTCTGTCTGGTTGGCCAGTTGGCCACACTCCCCTTTTATCCCTTTCAAGGTTGTAATCCAGTCCCCACCC
Organism: Platysteira castanea; assembly: GCA_013397175.1. Classification (NCBI taxonomy): domain Eukaryota; kingdom Metazoa; phylum Chordata; class Aves; order Passeriformes; genus Platysteira; species Platysteira castanea. Next base: position 26,559 of record VYXC01006441.1, read on the forward strand.
TGCCCCTTCCTCTCCCCGGTGGTGGTTGTTGTGTTACCCCACCTCCTTTCCGTACCCCCAGGGTAGGTTTGTCATGGCCCTCAGCTCGCCCTCTTTGGTCCATGGATGCTTTCGTTGTGGTTTGGCAGTAAACCCCTCAGAACATGATACGAGGAGCCCCTCCTGACACGCGAGCTCCGCGGCTCAGTGCGTGTGCTGCGTGCTCACACCTGCACAGGTGCGAGGGCCGGCCGGCGAGTGTGCCAGGTGGCACCGCCGGAGTGTTTCCTTGCCAGGGACGCTTCAGCAATAACACAGTGGCCTTCCCACCGAACACCCACACAGGGATTCTCCTCAGAGTGACCCTGCAGAGCCCTGGATTGTGCCATGTGCTCTCTGATAATTTTACATAATTAGTAAATGAACTTTCATTTGGAGACTCTCCTTTATGTGACCACCCACCCTTTGCTGGCTCATTTTATTTATCTCCAATACCTCAATAACAGAATAGTATGAACCCATCAAAATCCTCATGTAATTAAAATTCAGTGAAACCTATTTGGTGGCTACGTTCATGCACCCATTTAAAAAGTCTCCAAAGGCAATGTTCTCTTTACTTTTCCTCCTATAGGGTATTTACCTTGTCACCTTTGTGCCAAATTGGAAGAAAATGTCTTGGATTTTTTTTTTTACAGAAATGGTTGCTCTTTCTGTGTCTTCTCACTGGGGTTGAGCTCATCATTATGGTTTCTTCTTTTGAAGTGATCATGGAGACGATTTAGTCATGGAGGAGTGAGGCCCCTCAGGCTTCAGAGAAAGGAGCCAGGGCTTGTTGGTTCATAATGAGCAACTCAGATTTTTGTCTTCTCCATTACACATATGTGGAAGCAGGGAGACATAAACTCTGCAGTAATTACCCAAGTACATGGCCAGGAGGAGATCTTTTCTGTGAAGATACAGCTATTCATTTGTCTCATTCATGGATGATCTTTTCTCTTTATTTTACACAGGACACTTTCTCTGTGAATGTCTGATAAATACAACTTGGAATTTGTATGCTGATTCCATGAAGATCATCAAGGTGCACTGGATGGATGATTACCAGCTCTTAGAAAAAGATAGTGATGGATCTGCGAGCCTGAGTTCATTTGACTTGTTGCGAGTATTGGGGCCAAGGTCAGCAGGCGCAGATTGGGTCAGATTTCATGAACATAACTGATTAAATCCTGCCAGGCAGCTGCCAGCCAGAACACTGCAAGAGCATGCTCCTCATGCCAACTTCGCTGCTTGAAAGCACATTGCAAACCATAAATCTGAATCTGTGAGAGAGTCAGGCTTGGCTGCAGCTGCTGGAAGAGGCTGCAGTTGTGGGGTGCTGGACGTGGGGTGCTGGGGTCAGCATCTGCTCCATTACCTGAGAAATAGGAGGCTGCTACTAGTGGAGCCTGTGGTATTGCAAGGGCTCCACAGCATCCATAACTTAATGTGGGAGCCTCATCTGCAGCTGGTGAAGGTAGAAATCAAGATTGAGTGGACAACTGTCTGTCCCTCCCCAGTCCCTGCTGGGCCCACTGGGCAGCATCAGCCAAGCTGAAGAGCAGTGAGGAGACCTCAGTGGTGATACAGGATGTAGGTCTCAGGCTGAGCAGACTGACCCAGATTACCCCAACAGGAGCCACCACAGCAGGAGGTCAGCAATTATCTGCTTCATTTGGCTTGGGCACAAGTGAACAAGTGTGGGCTGCTGGCCAGGCGGAGAGTCACAGCTGGTGTGGCTGCTCCAGCCTGAGCCAGTGGAGCTCAGAAGATTTAGAAGATGAGGGAACTGAGGGTTTCCAGGCTGCTGGGCAGAGGCTGTATTGGTCCCACTGCTCGTGGGCTGATGTACCCTGGGGCTGGGGTGAGGCTTGTGTCAATATGCCCAGTGCACAACAAGATGATCCCAAAACTCTGCATGGAGGAACAGCTGAGGAAGGATGCTGTGCTGGAAGAAAGAGAGAGGCAGTTGCTGTTTGATCAGTGCGATACCCCAGGCTCTCATCCCTGCAGAGTGCTTTGATTTCATCCTTGTTTCTCCCAATATCCTCCTACACAGGCAAAACTGGATTGGGGCCATCAAGCAGAGCAGCATCACTGTTTGGCTTTCTGGTCTGATCACTTCTGTTGTGCTCCTCAGCCTGCCCTGTTTCCTTCACAGCATTCCAGACAAATGGCCCCAAGAAGTCAAGGCTGACCCCAAGATGGAATGAGATGGACAGGGATCATTTCTGTTGGTGTGAAAGAGCATCCTCTGAGTGCAGCATCCCGGCAGCTCAGCTCCACAGCCAGGCACTGTTTGGAAAGCCTGCAAGTGTTAGATTAAAGGCAGATGCTCCAGGAACAAAGAGAGAGGTGAATGATTATATTACTACTTCAAAAGGAGCTGATTCTGCAACTAATTAAATGTTTTTCAGGTGATAGCTGATTTTTTTTTTTAATGTACTCATGAAAGTGTTGCATTCAAAAGGTGCTGAAAATTTATGCAAGGCTCATGAGCTGGCAGAGAGAAAGGCTGAGCAAGGTGGGGTTTGCTGATGAACGGTGCTTCACAACCACTGCACAGAAATGCAGCAGGGCACTGCACTGTCTTGTGCTGGATCACAGGAAGGGCTTTGAGCTTTGAGCAGTGCTCAGACTCCTCTGTGTGCCCTGAGATTTTCCTGGCTGTGATGGGGTCACACTTAGTGGCAGCCCACCAGCTCCATGGCCAGCAAGCAGCTTCTGACCAGAGGCTGTGGTAGGTGCCTGCAGGAAGGCAGAGCTGATTTTGCTGTTTTCTAGTGAATTGTTGATTAGGAGAGAGAAAATCTCCCCTGAAATCCAGCCGTTATCTGGAGTGTGGGCCAGGGAGCCAGTTTGCTGCAGAGCATTGAAGCCCAGAGCAGCTCGTGCGGCCTTGCAGAGCAGCCCTCCCTGCAGAATAACACCACAGTGTCCCAACCAACAGCCTCAGTGATAGAGCTGTTTTTTAAATGGACCCCTGCACAGCCATTAGTTTCTGAAGAGGATTTACATTACAGCCAGCTGCTATGAAGATAATTTATTGGTATAGTATATACAGAGAGAGAAATTGTGGCTTTTAGTCTTTGATTGCTTGTGCTTTCCTGTCCCGTAATTCACAACCCGTTGTGTCAGAGGCTAAAGTCTAGCTGGGTGTATGCTCTGAGGTATCCCCCTTGTTTCCCCAACTTGGCCAGTCTAAAACCACCCTTAGGTGCCTCCCAGCCCCTTGATTGCAGAGTCTCCTGCTTCGGGAGGGGTGGCAGAAGGACACCTGGCTGTGTGGGGATGGACCCAGGCACAAATTACCACAGCAAGAGTGCTGGGAGCGCTGCCTGCCTGTGTTAAATGGCCACGAGGGCACTGACAGCAGTGCAGCAGCATATGGGCTTTTCTCTCTGCCCAGCCTCTGTGGCCACCGTTTGGCACCTCAGGCAGGAAACTTGGCACAGGGTGTTCATCAGTGTGGGATGGGAAGCTGAGGGAGGGTTTGAAGTTGCTCCCATTCCCCCAGGGCATATACACAGAGACCTGGGATGACTGCAGAGGGTAGGTGCCATGTCTGCAGCTCAGAGCAGCATCAGAGGACTCCAGACACTGCACAGATGAGGGAAGGCTGAGAGCAGAAGCAGAGCTGGAGAAAAATGTCTTCTGTGTCTGCCCACTGAGGTGTGAACCATTAGAATCACACAGGGTGTTGTGTTCCCTCTTGCAAGTCATGCCTGAAATCTGGTCTCATAAATGAGCTTGTTTTTATTAGAGGGAACTCGCCTTTACTGGGTTATAAATCTGAATGTAAATGCTAATTTTATAACCCTGCACCTAGAGAATAGCAGAAACACAAACATTACAATCCAGATAGCACGGCCAAGAGCACAGACACCACATCTGAGTGTGTTCCTGAGGAATTTCAAGCAGGACATGAGCTCTGCCTCCTCCCTGGTTGGCTGCTCTAGATCTGCTAGAGGCGAGCAGGACCTGCCTGGCAGAGCTCAAAGCACACATCAAGCAGTTATGAAGAATCAGTAGAATTAGGTGCTATTATCCCATAATTTAGGTGTTTTTTGGAAATTCCTATGGCACTTGCTGAGGGTGCAGGTTATGGCAGTAGGGAAGGTTGTCTCTCATTCCTCTCTGCTGTAGCAGAATCAGCTGTTCCTGCTGCTGCAGCTGCTGAGTTTGGGCACAGGGTGCTGTGGATGGACCTGCACTGAGCATCGTCTGCTGTGAGGAATGTGCCCAGTGAGGCTGGTGCCATTTGCTGCCTCACAGCTCTCTGACAAATTTTTTCCTCATGCACAAATGAAGTGGCTCATCTCCTAAATTATTTGCTTGGAACATAGTCTTTGATGCAGAGACGCTCTGGCTATATAAACCGAAAAGAAAATTACATGATGTTAGAGCACTGCAAATAGCACAGCCTTGCACAGAATAAAAGCTCTGGGAGGTACCTTGCCTACCTTGCTGAGAGAAGTGATTTCAAATATAGTAGATTACTCTGTCCCCAGTGCTCAAATTACAGCTGAGTCTATGCTAGAAACTTCTCCTGGGAAAGCAATAAGAGTTAAGAATTTTAATTTTTTGGCCAACGCTTCTTTGCTGGCAAAAAAAGTTTTATGCTGGCATAACTGCCTTCACATGACTTGTGCTGGCTTAGAAATGTCATGAAAAAATGGTATCCCTAAGGAACATTGCTGTGCTGCTAGAACTTTTATCTGTAACTCAGTCCAGGAGATAATTTGTGGCTGTAACTAGAGTCAGTGTGTTTCTTGCTGTAGCTTATGTCATTTCTTTGAATAAACTAAGCCATCATTTCAGTGTTACCTTGGCAAAGCTTTCCAGTGCAGACAGGACCTATGTGTTGATTAAGAACAGATACAGGGGCACACAACACTCACTAGAAAGGTATTTTTCTGATGAATGTTAGGGACGCTGACTAACTCCTCTGGCAAGTGTTGAAGCTGTGAAGTGCACTGACCCTGAGGCAGGCAGGTACCTCAGCAGATGCTGCAGATCAAAGGGAGGAGCAGAGCTGTTCAGTGGTTTCTTTACTGACCATGGCAGGCAGCAAAGTGCTGCCTTGTCACGTGTGGAAAGTGGCTCAGCCATTAGGCAGGGTACAGATTTGTAGCTGCGCTGTCTCTTGGTAATTATTTCCAAGACTGATTTAAAGAAATAGCTTATTGAAGTGGTGTTGGTTCTTTCGAGATTACCTTGGGGAAAGTCAAATTTGATGCAATCACTGCAGACGTGAGCTAAGACAGAAATGACTTTAACCAAGGGCCAAAACTGTGACTGACCCAAGGGGTGTTGATCAGTCCAGCTGCAAGACCTCAGCTGGTCTTGTAGGGTACTTTGTTTTTTCCTTTGAAGACCTGTGTAAAAGTGCTGAACTCAGCTGGGATAGAATGATCTGAATGTCCTGGAGACCTGTCTACCACTATGATTATGTAACTCACCTCAGAAACCCAGGATAAATGATTTACACTTCCATTTAGAGCCTATTTGTAGCTTCTCATCCAGAGGCCGCCTAAGCCGCCTCCTTCCCCATCTGCACTTCAAATGTCTCAGAAAGGAAAAGTGTGTGGAGCAGGATCTTCCTCCCAAGACAGTCCTGAAAGCCATCTTAAATTAAGGTTCTTGCGTAAAAAAATGAGTCATTAGGAACCACAACATAATCTGCCTTCTCTGAGTAGTTTTAAGCCAAATTTTCATGGTATTCTCTTTTTCTTTTATCTGGAGGGTTGATATGCACTTATTAAAAAGATTTCCCTTTAAAACACTGTTTGTGCTCATCACCAGACTTTATATATGTTTAGGGGGAGAGGGTTGGAACAGACAACTGTGATCTGGATACCTCACAGTGTCAAGTACTTGGTATCTTGACGGCTTTTTCTTCTAAACCCTGCAGTCAAACCAGGGCTCCAGTGTCCAAGGCAAACGTCACACCAGTCCTGGAGAGCCAAGGGCTGAACGACCACCACCATCCCCCACTGCCTTCCCCTTGCTGGAGAGGGGGAGCAGCCATTCCAGCAGCTCCAGGCTTAGCTGTTGAACTGACCTGTGGCATGTTCTTGTCCTGCTCACCCTTCCCAAGGAGATAGCAGGTCTGTGTAGAATGGGAAGGATCTGCCTTTCCCTCTGCAGGTGCCCAGTTCAGCCCAGTGCTGCCAACTTCTGCTTGAGGGGAAGATCCAAAAATCACAGACTGGAGCCCACCAGAGAAGCAGTCAGAGTTAGGGCAGGGCACAGGTCAAATAATTCCTCCAACCTCACTGGAAGGGAGACTCATGGTCCAGAAGTATCTCCTGCTGGCCTGCTCTGTGTGCAGCCACTGGGCCACACAATCCATGCATCCAACACACTTCCTTGGGGGAGGATGTTCTCCAGGTTCAGCCGTCTGTTCCCAGCCCCTGTTGGCATAGAAACACCCTTTCCAATTAACCTTCTGCAAAATACAAACATACAGAAACATTCTGCAAACAAATCACCTTCTCTTTCCTTTCTGTCTTTCTTTTTCTCTTTCTTTTTTCCTTTTGGCCTGTGAAAATGAGGAGTCAGGAGGTGTGAATCTGGGTCTTTTTAATTTTACAGCATTTCGGACTCTCTGCAGGCTGTTGCCAGGCTGTGTTGCTGCTCCCTACAGATAGTAACAGGCAGACAAAATACTAAGCAATCAAATTTCCCTCTCATTCAGTCGTGTCCTCTGCATGTTTTAGAGAAGAGAATGAGAGCTGGGCCTAATAACTATGCAAATTGCTCTAAGCAGGAAACAAGTGAGGATAAGTAAGCCCAGGGCTTTGAAACAGGACAGATCCAGTACAAAGGGAGCTGAATTGCTGCCAAAAGCCTCATCCTGTTGGAAAGAGTGAGTCCTGCATACCTGTCATGGCCCATCAGCAGCAGACTTTTGATGGGCTCATACTGCCTTTGCCAAAGCTGGAAGAGAAGGTATCCAGGGCCTGCCTCATCCCTTGCTGAAATTGTTGAATTCAGAAGTCAGGAGGGCAATCCCCTGGATTACCCATCTTCTCCTCTCCTGCTGCCTCTATCCAACCCCTTTTCAAGGCCCATCTCCAAGAAGCAACCTTGATATTCCCCTGGAAGGAAAGGGAATATGGTTCGCCTCCACATAGTGGTGAAAAGAAGAAGTTCTCATCTCCAGAGGATTGTCCTGAAATCCAGCAAGGGAAGGGCTCCCACTGATGAGCAAAGCTGGTTTGCTGGAGGGAGGGGAGCAGATGAAAACTTTATGCCTCACCCTGGCATCACACTGCCTTCTTTGTTCCTCTATAGCATTAATCACACAGCTCTTCTTTCAGGTGAAGGCTGTTCCTCCTTCCAGAATGGATTTGGGCACAAGCAATGTCTTCGAAATTCACAAAAAGATGTACCAGCAGAGCTAAAGTCTAAACCAGCTTTTCCTAGGTTGTTCCTAGGACAACAGCATCTTAACTGTGTAGTATCCAGCTGTGCCTTTGTCTTGACAAAAAGAAATAGTAAGATTTGCCAGGGGATACAGAAAGCAAAAACACTATTATTTTTGCTCCTGAGAAAGTTCACGGAGGATTGTGGTATCCTAAAAGCTAGAACAGAGGAAAAGGTCAGTGAAGAACATGCCTGTGGCGTGACAGCTGAAGATGTGTGCAATGCATTTCATTTCTTTTTTTTTTTTAGCTGGTATTATATATAAAAAACACATGCATCAAAGGCTGCTTACTGATTCTGAGGAAACAAACACACTGCACTTGGTGTCTCTGCCCAATTACCTCTTTGAAAAGAGGATGTGTGATAAAACTTGTGTGGTGTAAGGGGCTTGAAATACCATCTAGGTGATGGCAAGATGCTGTACATGGAGTGACAGGCATTTTTAACCCAAATACCTACAGACAGACTGCTGACTGCTTGCAGTGCCAGGGAAGGGGCTGAAATTACAGCCCACCACAGGGGTATGGTGACATTCCAGCATGCTGTCATTTTCATTACAGCCTTTGTCAAAACGATAGATACAGGTTCTGTGTACTGTTCTTGGTATTAAAATAAGAGAGATCTCTTTTTTCCATCTTCTGTTCTCATCTTAGCATCAGCTCTCAGAGTGAGCCATCAGTCAGATGGCAGTGCTGATAGATCTTCATTTTCACTGCATGCTTTCCCTCACTTTTGTGACAGAGATTGCTAGACTAGAAAAGAGTATGCCATTAATTCATTCTACTCTCAGTATTGGGACTAAAATGGAAGGGGGGAAATGGCACAAAATGTGCCTTTCCAATGAGCAAAGATAGCAGCATGAAAAAATGAAATGACTGGAAAGGAAGCAAAGTGTGGCTGGAAGGTCAAGTCCAAGCCATCCTACCATGCTGTGTTACCTGTAGCTCTGCCATTTGGGTCCATCTCTTCAAGTCTTGGCTCTATGGTCCTTGTACCATGTCCAGCACGGTGGGGCACCAACCCAGGCTGTGCCCAAATATGAAAATATGCTGAAAATAGATCCTGGGTAATACATCTGAGCAGATATGCCTGTGACTCCATGGGTCTGGAGGACCTAGCGTGGCTGTAAAATGCCTCATGGCAGGGTTTGAAGAATGTATGAGCACAGATCGTGTCCTTCCCTCCCTCAGTCCACCAGGGACCTTCTCTGCCGATTTTAGCAAGGTTATCTGGGTTTCCTCACTTTCCTGCCTTCCAGGGCAGCATTAGACAAGAAAGTACAGCCTGAAAGTGCAGCACAGCACAAGAAGCATTTCAGCCAGCAGCTCCAGTGGGGTGCTATACCAACCTGGTGTGTTAAAGGCATGTGCATGAAATAGACAAAAGCTTTACAGTGTCCTCAGCAAATGTGACATTCCTCTGCCTTCATTCTCCTGCAGAAAGGTCAGGTGCATGTTCAGCAGGACTGGCTGGGGCAGGGGCTGGGATAGGGCTCAGGCAGAGCAGGACACATCAGCTGTTGTCAGCGCTCCCTCTCCCTGTGAAATCTGCAGCAAAGGGTCTCTGAATTGTAAAATGTCAGTCTGCTGTTACCAGCCTGTCACTTTACCTTCCTGATGGTACCCTGCTCTTCTCTCACAGGCCACTTCTCCCCAGTCATTCTTCTAAATGCATTAAATATTTATTCTAATACATAAAGGGGCTGTAAACATTCAAAGAGGAGGTTTTTAAATCTTAAGGCTCATATCAAAAGACATGTGATCCAGATCTTAGGTCTCCCCACTGAGGTCCAGGAAGAGTTAAGGTGTGGACTCTAACACCTTAAACAGTGAAAGACTCACTTCCCTCTTGAGGTCTTACTGCCCGTTCTGTCAGTCCCACTGCAGTATCCATGTCTCTCTCCTGCTGCTTTTATAAACAGTAATGAGGGAATAATGCTGCTGTCTAATAATTGAATAATCATTACTCTGTATTTGGAGGGGAAAAACAACCTTTGTAGCAATGAGTAATGTCATTGCAACATACAATGTCTGAGCTAGAGATAAGCGTGGCTGAGAAATAAGCTACAACATCAGATCCAAATTCAGCCCAGATGTTCTTCAGGACCTTTAGACCTGGAGATGAAAAGACTCCAGCTCTGGGGACAGTTGCTATTGCTCTTGCTTCGCTCCTGCTTTCTGGTTTTTGCTGCCTCCTTTCACCAAGTCCACTGAATTCAGTGAGAAAACACTAGGAGGACTGAGTTAGACTTGCTTTTGATTTGTTCTTCTGGCCATCTCCCTTGCTATCTGTTGAACTGTAAATAATGGCAGTTTATGGCTTGTATTGCCATCTCCAGCTCCAGGAAGAGGTACTCCCCACCTACCTTAAACTGCAGCGTTGCCCACCCTGTCTCTACCCAACACCAGCCCTGACCTTGCCCCACTGGCATTTGAAGCGCTGCTGGCTGGGGGCCATTCCCACCACGCCTGTCTGGAGAGAAGGAGATGCACCAGTGTCCTTAACACATTTCCCTTTCTGGATCACTGGAAACTGCCTCAGGAGCTGGAGCAACATCCAGACCTGCAAATGGGCAATGTGCTCTCTAACCCAGATACTCTGCAAAAGCTGAGATGACTGGCTCAAGTTTGGGCATCTGTCATGTCCATCCTCCCCTTGCCGCTCCATTTCCCTGCACTGCAGGAGGACCAGGGGTACACAAAAAGGAAGGGACTTTTTGGCAAAGGCTGCAGAGTCCAAGTCTTGGTGTTTTTTTCTTCAAAAGATAGGCAGGTTAGCCCAGAAACAGGTAAAGGCAGTGGAAAGTATGTGTATTTTCCTATTTCTAGCCCCCTTAATATCAAAACCCAGCTCACAAAATGAGCCAGCAGACACCTTTCTCATTTGCAGATCCTTCCTCCAAAGGTAAATCTCTATATACTCACGGGTATGGCTATTTCCTTCCCTCCAAGCTTCTGCCTTTTTGCATTTTGGCTCTTCACCCACTGGACTCCAGTTCTGAAGTCAATAAATTTCCTCCTATCAGTGGCCTTCAAGTCAATCCCCAGGATGGTGCATTCTCAGGAGAACAAGCTGGAGATTCATTCTTTATTTTAATGGATGTAAACTCTAGCAAATTTCTAAACTTTGCTTTTTTAAAATACACAGGCTGATAAGACAGGTTCTTAATGCAGACGTACCCACATGCCTTGCTTACACAAAACCACCCATTATGATCCATTAGTATGTTACCAGAGTGAGGACTGAAGATCTTGATCTTCTGTCACTTCTCATTCCCAGGCTGACCTATAGACTTCTCTAGAGATAATTTAGTAAACATACATGACAGATTGCTGAGAATGTGTATTCCTTAAATCAGTCCATCCGGGAAGCAATCACAAGCACAGAGCAGGGAAGGGCTAGCAGGTTATGCTGCTGAAAGCCTTGTGGGATTTCTCCGAGCTCAATACACTTTATGTCATGTAATTGGTATGCTGGTGGTGTATCTGTTATAAAGAAACGGGCTTAAACATTTTCAGGCACAATATCTGTATGTAAATCTTTGCCAGCAGTTATCACACGTAACCAAGGAGTTTTGATAATGATGGAATAAAGTAAACGATCCTGTTTATTTCTTTCACTCTGTTCATTATAATGTTTTGGCCTCAAAATCCAATTACAGATAGTTTGACTGTGTGCTAAGTTTTTCTTCCAGCCTCTTTTGTAGGTCCATTCTCAAACCATATTTCAGCATTCTGCTGACAATGCTGCAGTTTCTTCTGGACCACGAATTTATAGGCAAGGAAACAAATGGCTCTTGCAGACAGTGCGAGCAGAAGAGTAAGCAAATCAAAAAAGCAGATGGTAAGTGAAGCACTTAGTGTGATTCAGGTTCTTAAAGAGAATAAGTTCACTGCATTGAGCAATTCCAGTATCTTATGAGAGGCATCTATCCTGAGCAGAATGTGGGCAGCGCACGGTAATGACACTTGATTGAAATTCAGAGGGAAACAGCAATGCAGGCAGCTACAGCAAATGCTGGGAATCGCTGGAGACTGAGCACAAGTTAGTTTGATGACTTACAACTCAGCTGAAACAAGCAGAGTGTGTTTGGGTTCCTTCTTTCATAAATCAAAAGTCCATATCCAAGGCAAGAAGTGAAGGTCCCCCAGGAAATCTTGCATCTACATTCTCCTATGCAGGGACTCACAGCTCCTTCAGCCACAGGCTTAGTTAGGGCAGGTGCAGAGATGAAATAGCAAAGCACTGGGCTGGTACAACTGAAGAGCAGAGGTCATGCCTGCTATTTCTCCAGAGCATCTGAGTCATCTGTTTATTCCAACCTCTTTGCTGTCCAAGCACTCCTGCAATTACTCCTGCTCCTCCTGAACAGCTCTGTGGTTAAGTAGCCAGGGAGTGAGATGGCAAAGGTGAGTTACCAAATATTCCCTGCAAACAACCCTATCCTCTCTCCTCCCTTCCATTGCTGAAGAAAGACAGGAGAGAGGCAGCAGTGAAATACAGGTGTTAGTAGGACAACAAAAGAGTTAATTGTAGAGAAAGAGGAGAAGTGATGGAGAAATGCACACAGTGGAAAATCCTAGAGGGTAGAAGAAGTGGAAGAGGATGTGAACAGTTTCCAGCCTCAGCATGTCCCAGGTATCAACACTTGCAGTCAGCACATTTCTGTGTTTTACAGAATCTTCTTCAAGTCACTGGAGGTATTCCATCATTCTGCTCATTATCATCTTCTTTCCTAACCTGGATGTGGCTGAACTGTGAAATAAGGGAGCCTGGACTTCTCATCACAGAGTGGTGAGAGCCAACAGGTAGAGGTGGGCAGGAATCTCTCCCTAGCTCTCATTTAGGATGTGCACAGTCAAGGATGGGAGTCTCTGCTGGAGCCTACTCCTCTTTCCAGCTCCATGCCAGCTTGTGGCTCTCCATCCACCCCAGGTCAGGCACAGCCCCAGAGTCTTTAGGAGGTCCTGTGACAGGGACCTGCCCTTGCAATGCCTGCTAAAGAGGAATTTTCATCCAGCCAGAAGAGTAAGAGGTGGGACAGCTACAGCTCTTTTACTCTTCTAATGAGAAAGAATCCACATCCTGCTGCCACTGAGGTCACCCACAAAATAAGGCTTGTCAGTAAAGAAGGCACATGGTATGATATTTGAACCAGACTCACTTTGCTTTAAACAAGGTTGATGCCAGTTTTTACTGCCTTTCTTTGAGGCAATGAGGGGGAAATTGAAGTTTTCCTATCCAGAGAGATTTGATGAAGCAAAAGATCTGTAAAGTAGAGGGATAGAAGAGTTTCTCCTTCTTTCTAGCCCCATTTCAGCTCTGGCAATACTGCACAAAAGCTCAACAGCAGTTCTGGCAGTCAGAATCACTGCCCTTGGTGCTGGGCTGTTCAGGACATTCCTTTTTCCTACTTAACTTGTCTGCAGCTGAGGCCTCTCAGAAGTTATTGATTTTTTTTCCCCCATTCTCTTCTTTCTCAAGTTCTCCCAAGGCAGATGATTTAAACATTGTTTTTAAAACTTTATGGTGAGACAATTTAAAAATGTCGTTGAAGGCTCTGATCTCTTGGCAGGGATGGGAGAACTTGCTTATGGCTTCTGCAGAGAAAAAATATTGGTGTGCTAATCCCCTGAACCACTTCTTTCACCACAGCAGTTGTTACTCCACAACGACCACCCTGAATGCAGAGCATTTGCTCTTCACTGGTGTGGGCAAAACCCGGAGTCCTCAGGGGTCTGAGGTAAAGCTCTAGGATATGGAGCAATTTTAAAGCTATTCTGTTGTTATTACTTAGCCAGTTCCTGTGCAGCTACACTTCCTTGACCATTTTAGCAGCAAATTCATCAAGTTTAGAGGATCTCGAGGGGTCCCAATGGTTTGGCTGTGTAAGCAGTGGTGAAGAAAATGCTCAAGAGCCTGGTTAGCTCCCACTGAAGCAAACCCTACTGAGACACATCCACAGGCTTCTCCATCCATCCCAAAGTTCTTTCTAAAATATGAGTCTGTCCACTGTGCTGGCCTTGTGCACATAGGTCTGTTAATACAAAATTAGGCATTCAGCACATCCATATCACACATATCCACCCAGGGTACTCCAATCACATCAGGAATTTCAGAGGTGACCACCAAGGTGTTGTGCAACCCTGACAGTAGTCCAGCCAAAGCTGAGCCATACCTGGCCATGGCTCTGTGCTACCCTCAGTGCTGGCCACATGCTCTTACAGAAGAGGAAGACAGTACTGCTTTCAAATATCTTCAAAGTATTGAATTATTGCAGGATTTAATGTTCAGTAGATGAAATTACCCTTTCAAGTGACCTCAAATGTAATAAAGAACCAAGACTAGTCAGTGCAATGGTTTTATTGCAGAAAATTACAAAATGATGTACTGTAGCAGCATAAACTTGTCATAAATTACCTTGAGTAATGACCCGTGAAAAATACCGGAGGCATGTAAACTGTGTATTTCTGAGGGAGGATGCTTGTGGTGGATAAAATACATACAGAGATCCCATAAGAAAATTGTAGGTGTGATTTGGTTGGATTTGTTATTTCCTGCTTAGACTTGATCCTGGTGAGTTGACCACAGTGATGTCAGTGGCAGAATTCCTGTGAATGTAGAGTGTTGTTGTTATAAATTAATGGAAATGAGCTGACAGTATCAAAAGGTATCAGAACCATAAGGGGAGATATTTCTTTGGTTCATGCTTTCTGTATCCTCTACATTTTGGGGTTTTGTTCTAGTTCATTCATTTAGACCACGCTTCCTTGTCTGAAGTCCTGCTATTTCTCTAGAAAATATATATAGGGCTAGCTCCCCAGCTGATATAAATATGGAGAGTTCCATCACTTCAGTGGAGCTACACTGATTTACATCACAGCTAGGAGCTTCTTGGTGAGATTCATCAGTGTAACTGCTTCATATTAACTGGTACAAGGGAGGATAAATTGCACAGTGACTTTAGCTTCACTGTGAATCACCGTTTTCAGGCAGTGGAGCTTCTCACTGAGAGACACCTTCTGCATTAGGAGTACATTTAGACATTTTGTCAGGACTTTTGTTGGCCAGGTCAGACTATTCCTTGTATGAGGGGATTTAATCCCTCCTCAAAGGGATGGGCAATGGTGCAGCTGCCATGATGCTGCAGCCGAGGGCTTCTCTTGGGTTGATGTGCACAAGCACACTCACAGCCTGACTCAGCTGCACAAGTTGGAGTGACAATACTGCGAAGCCAAATAGCTGTGATAGAAGGAAGAGGGGAAAGGATAACATCCTATTTGTACCTTAAATAGAGCTCCGTGTGTGGAGAAAGTTCACTGCTGAGCAGGAAGGGCAGAGGGCTGAAAAAAGAGATGTCCTCACTCTGCCCTCATGCACAACCAGAACACACTGGCTGGTGAGAACATCTCTGTGCAGCCTGGGTCTGGGGTCTTGCTCCTTATCTCCAGCTGTGTCCTACGAGCACTGAACTCACAGTGACTCCTCTGTAATTAAGGGAAAATCTCTGCACACACAGGAGCAGCTGAGCAATGGGTGTCTGGTGTCTGGTTTGGAAAGGTCTCCTACTCTCCGTGCCACCACTCACCACAGGGCACAGTGCTCTGAACCTGGAGTTCTGTGAGAGCTCAGTTGCAACATGAGGTGAAGCCCTGGACAGAGTCCTGAGTGCAGGCAAGAATACACAGAAAATGCACTGAGAGGTTGCAGGGGAGTGAGTTATTTACTTTCCCATGCCATGGTTGTGTACTTCTGGGGTAAACTATGGGCAACGTGGGAATTTAGACATGCTGGCTGTGCACAGTAAAGTCCCCATATGACTCCTGCTCTTACCATTACCCGCTGGGAAAGTGCCAGTGAGTATTTTTGTAGAGCTAATAGGGCTTACAGCCACCTCCCAGCCCTTTCAGAGGATGTGCTCTGAATTACACTCAGAGGGCTGGCTCTTGAATTAGTTAACTGAAATGATAATAATTTTGAATGCAAAAATATTGTAATTGATATATTATTTCTGTTTGTAAAAGATGAAGAAACAGTTCTGAACTAACACATCAAATTTGAGTTATCTCACAGCTAGGTGGATTTGATTCAACCCGTTGGTGAGATTAAGTCCAGCATCAAGTCCAGCATTTAAATTGTTATTAAATATTTGTATAGCAAATAGAAGTCATGGTTGATAGCAAATTGCTAGCACGTGAGTGCCATGTATCTGCAGGAAAAGCATCAGCTGGAAGAGAGCTATGATGGAACCAGACAAGGCAAACAAAGGATGTGTTGTTGGGGCAGATGGCAACAGAGGGAGGGAGTTATTTGCCCAAGGTGACAGAGGATGGCTGGGGCAGAGCTGGGGGTTGAAATCAGACCTTAAGGAGAGCAAGGGCGTTCAGCTGAGCAAAGCTTGGCCTAAAATAAGTCTGATTTTTTACTACCAAGTTAGTCAATCACTCAAACCATTTTCAATGGATGTGGTAAATTAACAGGTAACTAAGCTCTGGGACAGCCCCTTATGAAGGGATGTGGCAAATTCTGTACTCACCGTAGTCTCTGAGTTAAGGTGGGTTTCTTTCTCTTAGACATCCTCTCCATCAATCACAAATTCCTGGATTAAATCTGGGAAGTGCTGAGTACATGTCAGAGGTCTTGTTACATGACAGCTTGAGCTGGGTGACAGTGATGGTACCTAGGGGCCTCCAGATGTATGAACTGGAAAATCTTCTGAGTCCTGAGCAAGACCCTGAGCATGGACTGTCTGAGCTTTCGTTTTCAAGATCTTTGACTTCAGTTTAGGACTGGTTTCTAATAGTAAATCAAACTTAAATGAATATAAACTCGCAATTTCCCAGTTGTAAATCACTAAAATAATAAAAGAAGCTGAAACTCTCCAAGATTTCAGTTCTTTTGAGAACCAGGCAAAAGAATGTAGAATTTATTTCTGGTTTTACTTACTGTGAAACAGTTATTGTGAGCGCCCAAGAACAGACAGCAAAGTTTCAGGCTTGCTTTATCTTTGAGCTTCGCCTCGTGTCTCTGAGTATGGGAGCAGAGATTGGGATATGGACCAGACACATCACTGCTGCCTGCTTGCCACAGAGTTATGAAAAGTATTCTTGCTGATCTCTTTTATCCCCACAGCACATGATTAATTACTGGCATTTATCTCTCTGGCCATAACAGCCTCAGAGCTCACAAGTCATATGTTCATGCCACTGCCTTTTGTAAACATGTATTTTAAGTATACATTGATTGGGTATGCACTGTTTTTATTCATCAAAATATTCTCATCTCTTAACACTTAATAACAATAATAAAGATTAATGCCAAGCTCCAACATGGAAAAAGGCTGCATGACTATGTATTTATTTTGCAATTTTAATTAAGGCTGTTTGTTACAATAAAAATTAATTTTATTGTCTTTCAAGTGCAGCACAGACAATATGAAATAACTGGATTTCACACCGCAGCTACTTGAAATGGCACTGGGCTGGAATCAGTCAAAGGAGATGATACTGTGGATGTGTTTGTGTTTATATCTTTCTGAACTGATGAATAATAAGAAAACACAATCCCTCCAAAAGTTTTTTTTTTTGGTGAGGGAACAGAGGTGGTCTGAATCCCTTTGCTTCATCTGTCACTGTGTGAGTGCCACTATGGGTGACCTTTGATAAACCATACGCTCCTCAGACCTTGTTTACCCTTCAGGAACTTGTTGGATTGGAACCAAAATTAAGGAAGGTCTTTTAAACCAGAAATGAAAGGGGTGAAATTGTTGATGGCTATATTGTGAATAGTCCTTGATGTTATTTGAAGCAGGAATCTGGTCTTATGATGGGCTGCAAACTGCCAGGTGGTGAGTCAGTGCATTTCTCTTTCCTCTGGGGGTCTCATGGTAGCGAGGGATGTCAGCCAGTCAGATCCCGTGCGAGGGACAGACACAGACGTGTTCGCTGCCACCAGGAGAACCAGCCCTCCCCTCCAAATCCAGCCAAAAGTGCTAGGCTTGATCAATGCATTCAAGGAGAAGGAGAATGCTTCTGCTTCAGGGAGTTATTTCCCATCCAAAACTTCTTCTTAAGCTCCCAGCGCTGGTCCCGGGCACTGGGTCATCTAATGGCCATTGTCCTTGGCTGTGGTCTCTTGTCCCTGCCAAGCCACCAGTCGGTTTCAGACAGCCCCAGTGCCTTCTCCCCCATGGCCACCCTCAGCAGGATTCCAGCCAGGGCCAGCCGGTGAGCGCTGTCCCACCGGAGCTCCCAGCACCTCATCCCCCATGGGAATTTGAAGGCAACGGCCTCTGCTCCTGCAGCTTCATATCCAAAAATGAATAAAGCCCTTCACATTTTCCATATGTCTCTGGAACTGAAGTCTCTGGCTTTACCACTGCAAGAAGCAGATGGCACATCCTGTTACTGCAAATAGGTTTCAAAGTAAAATGTATTTGAGTTGCTTTATTTGAATCAATAACTCAAATATACTTTGGATTTGCCATTTTAATAGGCTCACTTGAAATTGGTGTAAGTATATTAGGTTACAAAGAAACAAGGACGGTCACAACAAAGCACAGCAGACCCAGCAGACCCAGCCTGCTTTCTCTCTCTCTCTCTTTT
>VYXC01006441.1:44652-60973 GCA_013397175.1 Platysteira castanea
ATTGTGCAATGCAGTGTCTGTCTCCCACTCCCTTAACTTCCATCCTAGACCCACTCCTTCCCAGCCTATTCTGACCTTGGATGCACATTTTCAGCTGCCTCAACAGAGTAAGGTAGTAGGTTTGAAAATATTCACTGGGCTGAACTGTTTTCTAAATATGGTGTTCCCCTTGGCAAAAATATCTGCTATCAGGACAAAATCAGCAGGCCTGGCTTCATCCAGCAGAGGGCAAAGCCACCCGCAGGCTGCCCGGGCTGGCAGGCGACTCTTGCCGGCTTCCCACCGCTTCTTCCCTCCAAAGCAAAATCACAGAATAACTTAGGTTAGAAAAGACCTGCAAGATCATCGAGTCCAGCCGTTAATGACACATCCCCAGAGTCCAAGGATGGCACATGAAAAGTGCAGTTTGGAAAACGGGCCCCTTTCGTAGGTGTGTCCCTGCACGTGGGGTGGAAGTACCCTTGGTAACCAGGCAGGGTGTTTTCATCATCTGTCATTTATTAGCCTTTTCTCTGTGTGCTGCTTTTCATAAAGGGTGAGATTAACGACCCTTTCTGCTGTGAGAGCAGGGAACTGAGACAACTTTTGCTGGAGGGAGCTGTGAGTAGCGCAGGTAAAGGGGGGAAGCACAGGGAAGAGCCAAGGGTGCACCCAAGGAGGAGCTGTGTGTTTCAGCCCTTCTGCCATAACCCGCTTCCCTAAAATACCCCTCATTTTATGCCTCTTTACTGCTTATTCCCTTACCCCAGTCACCGTTATATGTTTGAATATATATGTGTGTGTATATATATGTATGTATGTATGTACACACACACATATGTATGTATCGTGTTCACTGTGTCTGCCCACTGAAAGGGAGGTTTCAGGGTGGAACTTCCTAGGGCCAGGCTGGCCCACTGCTGCCACTGAGATCCACAGGAACAAATGATGTCCTGCTCACCATGAAAGTGTACGTTTGTCTGCCATCCATTTGCATTGCTAGCATTTGGACAGGTACATGGTGTGATTGTTGAGGTTGCTCTCTGCAGGGCCAGGAGCTTGACTCCATAATCCTCGGGGCTCCCTTCCAACTCAGCAGATTCTATGGATTCTATGCCAGCTCCAGCTGTGACCAAGAGCATTAGAGGGTGCTCCAGCAAATTGTGCTAGGAGGGTGCTGCGCAATTAGCTGACAAAATCCTAAATTGTTCCAATCTTAATTGTTCCAATTCCAATCCTAATTGTTCCAATTCCAATCCTAAATTGTTCCAATCCTTGTTCCAATCCTAAATTGTCAGGGATCGCCTCACTCTGCTCAGCCGTGGATTTTGATCCTTTCTAAAGCTCCTTGTAGAAAGTCTTGCTAAAAGTTATTCCTTTCTCAAGTCTGTTGAGTTCTTGGCTCAAAAAATGAGATCATTTTTATCTGTGTTTTATAAAGTTATGATCATATTCTAATCAAAACACTAATCCCAAGGTATCTCCAGATGCCTTGCCAATAACTGAGACAGTAAATATGATTTGATACCTTAGAGCTCCTCCGAGTCTGATTCTCATTGAGATGAAGGCCTTCAGGCAACTGAGAATTTGGCTCCTACACTGCTGACGAAAACCTGATCAGAAATAGGGGTGGGATTCCCAGCGGTTCCTGAGAGATCCCTGCCTGGCTCTGAAACGAGCATTTAGGGTTTCATTTCTGGCAGTTGTCTTTTGGAAAAATAAAACCTGACATTTTAATGCAGGCCCTTCATACAAAAGGAGTTTTTAGAAAGCAGGGAGATCTGCAAAGCCACACACAAAAAGAGAAGGGGGAAAATTAGATGGAGGAAACATCTGCTAAAGTTTTCCTGTTATTTCAGGAATGTTTGTATAACTCACGCATTCCCTACCTCTTTTTGTATCACAGACAACATCTTCTCTGAAAGATTGTCTCATGTCCCACTCGCCATCACACAGCCTCTCACCCTGCTTGTGTTTGCTTACACAGAAAAGCAATATTGGGAATGTACTTAATGCATCTGGGTTTAGTTTTAATGGGGCTAAGCAGCTGGGGACAAGAAGGGCACTGCAGCTCACTCATCTCCAGCACCAACTGGAGACCCTCTGGGTCTCTCCATCCCCTCCTGTAGCTGTTGAAGCACACGGAATGGTGTGGGATTCCATGACCTGAGACTAAAGCCCTTTACATCCAGTGCAGAGCAAACACCCCAGACCTGAGGCAACCTTGTGCTTCTTGTTATACAGTTAATGCAAAAGGCTGGTCTCATTAAAATTTTAGTAGCAATTGGGTTTAGACCTGTGCATAAAAAGTGCTGAATACTGGTCTGATTATAAAATTTTCTCAGACCTTGCTGAAACTGGAATACACGGAGCGCATTACATTGAGGATAAAAGGTAAAAACGCACTTGGATTGTCCTGGTGCCATCATAAATGAATCATCACTTAGCTATTAAGAGCCATGCTTGATCATGCAATTTAGAGCATACCAAAAAGAAGCACTGGCTGATTCATGCAGTATCAGAGCACAGCACATTTCCCTGTGAAACATCTGTGAGGTTGGGCAGAGTCAGATGCACTTCAGTTGCGGAGCTGGGAGAGTGTTCCTGATGGATATATCTACCTACCTCCAGGCAGACTGAAAATCTGTCTTCTGTCCAACCAGAAGGAAAAAAATGTAAGGAAAGCTTTGGTTGTACACTTTGGGATAGGCTGTCCCCATGGGTGATCTGGTACCTGTCATCATCTCCAGCTCTGACTTCTTCACTGGTGCTGTCACCTGCAGTGTGGACACCTACCCACAGGACTATGGATCAAAACCACCAAATTGTCTCAGTTTCAAGAGCAGCTTTCTGAAACAACCCCCCTAGCTGGGTTTTACACAGTAACGTGGAGTCTTGGTCCTGATCCTAATCCTCTAAGGCTTTTCCCCTCCTCCATGCCTGTACAAGAGACATAACAAAATCCACCCTGTAAGGAAATTATTTTTTTCCTTGCTCAATCAGAAACATATGATATTAACCTTTGGAGAAAAATACATCACGTTTCATGTTCGGTCCTACAGTAACATTAGGAATTGATTTCAGGACAGACTACAGCAGTACTATCTAGTACTTTAGCAGGACAGTAAAAGTAGGTATCAAGTTACTAGTATGAGAACCATTGCCTAGATACCATAATAGCAGGCAATATGGGAAAACCCTAAATAGACAGTGATTATGTATGTAAGGGAGAGCATGTAATTTAGTGTGGGCATGGCTGGGCTTAACACCTGTATTTAGTCTTTAAGTTCAGCAAACTAATTTCCAGAAGCCTAAATTAATAAACTGTGTGGTGTTTTCTTCTCATTAGAGAGACTTTAGTCCTTGTTTCCATTACCTTTACATGCCAAGTAAGGCACTTCTCTCGGGGCCAAGGGCTGAGTAACAATTTCATGTATAAATCCCTCTCTGAATGCTCTTCCTTCTCCCCCTCCTCTCCTCATTTCCAAGGGGGGAAATGGAATGCAAGGTCTTGTCCAGAGCTGCTCTTCTGATCATGGGCAGTACAGAGGCTGTGGGCATCAGGCTGCCTGGACAAGGAAGCATGCCAAATATCTTGCTGATAGATATCTATCTATATATAGATATAGAGATATATAGATATAGATTTTTTTTAAAAAAGGGAATTTCAGCAGATTTATGCCTCCCTTAACTCCCACAAGTTTCAAACAGCAGAAAACACTGTCTGCTAGTAGTTGTAAGCCTTTTTCTAGCACAGACACTGCCCAAACCTTCCATCTTTCCATTTTTTCCCAGCTGGGATGTTACCTGTGCTCTCTCACATGCAGATGAGAGATATCTGGCAGATCTGCTCACACAGTTGCCTTCCTGCTTCATGTGTAACCTTTGGGCACTGGTTCCTGTTCCAGCTCCATAAGGAGCTAAATGATCTTATATCTATCCTGAAGCAGGGTGGTTTGCCATGCCACCAGTTTCAAGGGAACTTTTCACAAACCTCAGTTTAATGGGTAGCCAAATGGGAATGACAAAAAATCCCTGCAATGTGGGCCCAGCCACTTAGGCTGTACAACAGAGCATAATGTAAAATAGAGTAACAACTCTTAGTTTCTTCTGTGTGCATGTGTATGGATGTACCAGTGCACATGACTTTGCATTTCTCTTTATAAAGCAAGGTCTGAGAACATCAGTGAAATAAAAGCAGTAATCCACTGGCTGAATTCATACCTTTAGGTGAACAACAGAGACCCACTGAAGCCAAAAAGAGCTTGCAAAGTTTTCTCCCTTTTATATGTCTCTGACTGCACTCCTCTGGAAATGACAGTGTGAGCTAGATATGAAGAGCAATTAACGAGCATAAAATAATTCAAATCCTTCATCTAGGCAACATTTTGCTGTATTTATTTTTTCCCATAATCTTTAAGAAGCTGTCTTCTGCTTTCTGTCAGGAACAAATTAGTAACCTCAATTTCTTCCCTGCCTGAGGAAGAAGGTTTGTGTCACTAACAGATCAGAGAATGAGCAGAGGTTTCAGATCAATTTGCAGCTGATGTTTGTTTGCATTTTTTCAGAGTTTGGTCATTTTATTAGATATCCTTCAGCTATCACATGAAATATCCGCCGGAGCCCAGGGGAGAGCTTGCAGCTTGCCTCTGCAGGGGTTCTGTTCTCCTTGAGAAAGAAAAACCCTTCAGCAAAGAGCTGAGTGACTGTGCAGTGCCTGCCCACGTGTCCTCCTCCAGTTCTTGGCCACTGATCCCAGTGAGCCGTATGCTTATTGACTGCTTTGAAATATGCAAGGCAGAAAACAGGTTGGATCTGTAGTTTAGTGCACTTAAGGTTGTCTACTGCATTGGTCTGAAACTGGGATGAAGGTTTTAAAAGAAATTTGGATCTGAAAAGTAATAGCCCCACTTAAATTCATGAATTATGCCTCACGAACTGATTTAATGTGCACCAGTTTGGAGAGATGCAGTGGCCTCTCTGGAGGCTGAGCAACTCCACACCCCTGGAACTGTTCAAGGTCAGGTTGGATGAGGCCCTGAGCAACCTGACCAAGTGGGCCTCTGCCCACAGCAGGGGGGTTGAAACTAGGTGATTTTGAAGGTGCCTTCCAACCCAGGCTTTTATATGATTCTCTAATTCTGAGGCAGGAGTCTGGACAGGCCAGAAATATGGGAGCAAGAGGAGCTCAGGGATGCAGAGCTGGCAAAGACCCAGTGTGGCACTGCCCCTCAGGATGGGGGGACAGTGAGGCCCCCGAGCCCTTTGCTGGTACCACATGAATCCAGAGCTGGGGCACTCATTTGGTGAAGAGATTTGGTGTTAGCAAAGCTGCTGAGCAGCTCATGTCAGATTCTGTCACCAGAGAAAGGTTTTTAGACATTGCAGAAGAGTTAACAGATCAAGAGACAATTGTTACATCAGTTGTTACAGCAGCAAATTTTGCTAATTGCTATTGATTGTCATGAAGTTTTATTAGACCAGGATGTCAGCTCAAGTTTAGCCATAAAAATGTGTATTTCAGCTAAGATAATAATCAATGGTAGCCTTTAAATGCTACAAACACTTTTCTGATTGAGCAGATTGAACGCTGTGCTGCTGAAGTTGCTAATCTAACACATTACTTGGCGGGCATAAATCATTGCCTGCATGAACACAAACTTCTCAGTCCTTCAGCTAAAGGCAGTACTTTTTTGGAGGCATAGTTTTGGACACTTTATACTGATCATTAATAATGCAGAAAACTAAACAGCAATTAAAGACAGAAAAATATATGTTCTGGTTTGTAGGACTGCTGAGTAACTGCAGTCCTAGTTAGAGATAACAGATGTTGTGGGTGTTCTGCACTTAAAAAATATCTTTCTAATGGTCCTCAGGAAAATGAATAGGCCTAATTTAAATGAAGACATTCTTCTGGTTTTGGAAATATCATGTGGATTCATTTTATTGACTCATTAGTAAATTAATTCCTTGAACCTTAAACTTTTGGATCAATGAAATGCATGCCCAGGAGTGTTTGGGGGTTTCTATGACTATTAAATTCAGTACAGTGTTTGGGCTGCTTTTGTTTTTTAATGAATATCTTTGCTTTGGCTGTAAACAAGGAACACTTTCTAGTGGGCATGGAACAATTTTGGGGATATGGGGGAGACAAACAAATGCCCTTGGCCACTTGCACCATGAGTACAGCCACCTTGCAGCTCAGCATATGCCATTCTGTCATCGTGGTGGGCATAGCTGAGCTTGGCTCCTCCTTCTGAACTTCGGGATTTTCTTATTTCCCTCTCCCATAGTGTGTCCTTGCCATATGCTTGCCTTCCTTTGCCATTTCAAGCAAAGCATTGTTTTTCACAGCAGTCGTGTGATAAAGAGTTATGTTTTGCAAAGGTTAAGCTGTGTCCTCTCTTCTCTCTCTGTCAGGCAGCAGCAGAGGCAGCTGCTTTCTCATCCCATGTCAGATTCTGTGGTAAAACATGACGGGTCAAGTTCCCTGTCTAACCCAGCTGCTCTCAGCCCAGCTCTGAGAGCAGAGTGGTTGGACTGGTTTTAGGTCACCCTCTCTCAGCACTTTTCCTTTTGGCTCAGCCTTAGTCTGAGCTCTGGCAGAGCTGAGGGGGTCTTGGAGGCTGCTGGGGGTGCAGGAACCTCAGCAAGGGTGTGGGGTGATGGTCACAGCTCTCCAGGGAAGACTGGAGGAGCTATGGGCGTTCCAGGCAGCTACAGGAGCCCACGGTGACCATTTCTCCCTGCAGGTGTTCTTCCTAGCCTCCCATCCAGGTCAGAGACACTTTACTCCCGTTTGTAGACCTTTGGTCCAGTTCAGAAGTGCTGCAGAGCTTGGATGAGATGCAACTCTCAGTTTGACACACCACAGTCTGGGTTATGTTTTGGATTAGTCTGGAGTGAAGTCTTAGGCACTGGAAAGGCATTATGCTCCCTCCAAAAAACCTTCCTTGAGAGCTCCCTTCATTTCCTGGGTCTCAGCCAACCTTAGGACATTGCAGGTGTTTTGCCTTGTGTAAGGACTTTTGCTTTTTAAGGTTGCTCATGGGCAATGAACTGCTTTATGCCAGCTTTGACATCAGCTTTACTTCAAAAATGCCTGTTTTATTCTTCTTAATAAGATAACAGAAGACATGATAAACTGCTTTACCACCTGGAGTAAAGAAACCACCATTTCCATTTTTTCCAAACCCAATGCCCTAAAAAAGGGCTCGTTACACCCGTGCCTTCTGCAGACCAACATCCTGCAGAGCTGTAGCTAACCCAGGCTCCTAAATTTCAGGGAATTTCATGTTCTCTCAATTTTTTCCTTTTATCACAAATGCTAAGGAAATTGGGTAGACTTAAATAAAGCTATGTTGATTGCTTGCATTATTTTTTCAGTTACAAATGTTTACTACGTGTTGGCTAGGATATAAAGTCGTATTTTTTGCTCAGTGTTTCAAAGATAATGATCAAGAGTATTTCCTGCAGAAGGATGGCTCTCCTGTCTTCAAAAGGGAGCAACAGTTTCAGGCTTTAATCCACTTTATTTGGAGATCAGGGCTGAAAACTGGATTGTGTACGTCTGTTGAATGCCAAAGTAAAAGCTGTAAATCTTTGTAGTAAGCGAAAAGAACTGATTTAAAATAAGGCAGTTCCATAGGAAAGGAGTCCTGTGGTCTTACTTGCTGTCCCAGCAGGGTCTGGGAAAGTTTGGTGCCCTTATTTGTGTGTTGTACTGGATAGAATAAAAGCTGCCTCATTAGCTCCATATGATAAATTATAGATCTAAAAATACCCAGCACATTTAGATGCTGCAATGAAACCAATTTTCACTCAGGAGCAGAAAAAAGAGAGGAACTTGCTAAGAATCAATTGGATAAGACATCTGCTGAGACTGCTGTGCTGTTTCTGCTGAACATTAAGCACAATTAGTTGCTGGTGTAAAATGCCATT
This sequence comes from Platysteira castanea, assembly GCA_013397175.1. Lineage (NCBI taxonomy): Eukaryota > Metazoa > Chordata > Aves > Passeriformes > Platysteira > Platysteira castanea. The sequence continues at coordinate 52,573 of VYXC01006441.1, forward strand.
TTAACCAGCCCCATACCCAGGAGTGCTCCAGGGCCTGTACATGATCACAGAGCTGCCCAAACCTGGGGGTGACACAGGGAATTCTTGCCTTCCACTCAGTTTTACAGTCTTGGCTTTTCAGGACAAGGACTACAAAAACCAAGCTGCCTGTGGACACATTCTGTGCCTTACTGCAGATATTTCAGGTCATGCATCATACTTGGTGGAGCTGAAACACTTCTAGACACTTTTCGATTGGGCGTGCCTTTGCTGTGTGATCTTTAGAGATTTACAGATTCACTTGTTGTCTTACTTTGCATGCGAGTTGCTTTCCTGAGAGAGAGGATAAGGAACAGGAGCTGTGTGGTGTTGGATATCGCGTGCCAAGGATGCCATTAGAAACTCATGAAGGAAGGCTGGGTGGCCACAGCGAGGACACGGAGCCACAGGGCGTGCTGTAGATAAGGACTAAACAGCTGCTGGATTTTGAAAAACCTACTGAGTCAAACTTTCACCCAGCAGCTTGGTAGGCATTCCCAAAGCAATCTCTTGGACTGAAAAGGGCTGAGGAGCTGTAGGCACTTGGAGAATGGAAGCTTACCTTAGCTGTGACAGGTACAGCAACAACAGGCTGAAGACACTGCCACTGGAATCTCTAAGGTCAAACAAAGCCAATGAGATCCCACATCTTGTTCAGGAGCCACATTTCACACAACTGCCTGTTACTTAGAGCCCTGGTGGTTGCTTCAGCCAGCTCCTGCCATCAGCAGAGGTTTGTTCCTGGAGACCCAGACATTGACATGGGGTTGGCTTTGGGTGGAACTGTCCATGCTGCTTTTCTAGCATTAATTCGTGTTAAGAAATGCATCAGATATCACACCAGGTTCCCAGACTAACCCTTCAGGGCCAGCAGCCATAGTTCCTCAGCTTTATTAACTGTACGTGTTATTTTTTTCCATGTGCCTCCTACAAGTAAATGGTTTTGATCTTGCTCTCAATGTGTGCCCTTCGCTTCAGTCCAATGCTCCCATGCTTAGTGTAAGGCATAAATCAGCAAAATTAATTAAGGATTCTTTGAGAACACTAACACTTCCAAGTCTTTTAATGCCTTCATTTAAAGAGTCAAGGATGTGGAATGCTTTTCAAACCCTCTGAAGCAATGGTGGTGTGTGCATTGTTTATGTGGGTGATGGCAGGCTGCTGCCTTTGCAGTTCTACTCAGTCTTCGGGCATTTACTGCAGGCCAGAAGCTGTAATGACTAGGAAAGAAATTTACTCGGTTTCAGACAGAGCTATTAAAAGAAAATTCTTGTCAAAGTAATTCTTATCTCATGACAGGATTGCTGAATTACTGTGTATTACGGGAAAGGGAATTGCAAATGTGTTGGCTCTTCTTCCCATTAGAACTATTGTTTTATTACAATTGCCATAAACGCACACACACTTTTTAATAAAATCTTTTAAAATATGAAATCATCCTGCATTAGGTACTGAACATAAGATAATGTTATCAAAATTGAAGAGCAGATTGCTCAGACAGGTTGGCAGAGTGAGCAGTTCCTTTCTTTGGCTGTGTAAGTGCATGTCCCAGACAAAAGCAAGAGTGAGGCACTGAGGAATAACACCTCCATTCCTCTGGGACACCCCGAGAGGTAGTTCTTCCTAGGACAGACAGCTCGAACAGTCCCTTGCACTGACCCCTCTCTTCATCCCATTCCCATGTCACTGGGGTGCAAATCCATGAGCACAGAGCTGTCTAATGTGAGACTCTGCAGGTCAGTCCCACACGCTTATCACAGTGAGAGCTCTCTGTCTCCAGTTAAGGATCCTGGATGAAAAGAGATGACAGTGCTCAAGGTTTTATGCAGCCTCACAGGCAAAAAGGCCTTTCTGGTGCCTTCTCATCTCTGGGTCATTTTGTATTTCTGTTCCAGGCCAGTTCATGCCTCCCTCCACTGAACCCCTCGCTTGCCTTCCCTTGCCCATGCAGCCTCAGGGGACGTGGCAGCCCCATCTGGAGATCTGCAATGTAACAGAGCAGCATGAGAAACCATTTTCACTTACCTCTGGTTTTAGACCAAAATACTAAATCTAAATGTGCTTCAATTTCTATCACAAATGTCCAAGGCAATGGTGTGGAAATAATATGTAGCTTAACAAAGAAATCAGAAGAAATACTTTTCTCAGCCCTTTGCATATTACAGAACATTAGTCTACTGACACCCTCCTGCAGAAGCTGTGCAGGCTGGGCTTTTTGGTATGATTCCCAAAGTGTGCCCAAGTGCTTGGGATTTATCAGAGCTGGAGTGGCTGTGGGTCCGTGTCACCATTCCAGGTGTGTGCAGCAGCACAGCCTGTGCTGACCCGGAGTCTGCAGCAGCCACGACACTGAAATCTCTTCCTGTTCACCAAGGGCGTCCTCATCTCTTCTCCCACCTTTGGTTTCCGTCTCCTACAGCTTGTGCACGATAAGAGGACACAAATGTGAAATAAGGAAACTGCCTGATACACCCTGGCTGACCAGTTAATCACTGGTCCATGTGCCTGTGGTGATGTGCCCTGATAAACAGCAGTGCCACTAAACCTTCCTCTTCCGACTGCTTCCGTCTCCCAAAATCCCCCGTCCATGAGCTCACCGTGCCCTCCCCAGCACAGCACCACACTCCAGCCAGCTCAAGGACACAGCCTGGAGCGTCTCTCCAGAGGTCCCTCTGCTAAGACCATTCTCTTCCTTTAATGTGCATTTTTGTCCCTAAACAAACACCCCCCGCTAGCTCTATACGTGCAGCTGCCTGTTGCTGGCTGGGGCGGGGTCCCCTGCAGCCGTGGGAGGCAGAAACCAGCTGAAGTCGAGTGTGCACCAACCCCTTGGGTCATGTCTTGATCTGCCTCCTGAGATGAGGACAAGGACCCACCTCGGTACAAAGCCTTTTTGCTAACCTGGCCCCTCCTGTAAATGGTGTAGGAGCAGGAACCATTTTCCTCCTCTTTAAAGTTTTGGTGTAACTTGAGAGTCAAGCTTTATGCAGATCAGAACACGTTAGTAATGTCTGGAAAGTAATTATGGCATGTATTATTATTTTAATATTTACCAAGTGCTGACAGAGTAATGCTTTTATTAAATCTTTAGGGAGGGTGAAATACATACCACAAGGCATGGGAGATGAAGATAGTCTTCTGAAATCATTAATTTAAAATTCAGTTTTAGTGTCACTTCCCTGAGATCTACTTTTAATCATATATTGGTTTCTTTGCATGGTAAATTATATAAGGTGGCTGATGATCTTAACTTAAGGTTCTTTATGGAAGAATGCAAATAATATTTCTGCCTAGTCAAGGCATACTGTGAACCTCTTACTGAAAAACAATTTATTGTTATATTGAAGTGCAATGGAACTTTGCTGCAAGCTTGAAGTCTTTCTTTCACTTATTGCAATTGTGCAAGAGCAATATGCCAAGGGTTATCAGAAGATCTCTATTTTTAAAACGGAGACTATGAGATTGAATAACTTTTGGCCTCTGTTTTATTTTTCTCTACAATGAGGAGAATCCATTAAAGTAATCTTGCAATATCAAAGAGCAGAATTTCAATATTTCTCATGTCTGATAGTTTGGATAATCCAATCCAATTTAATCCAGATTGTCAACCGTTTTTGGGGGTTTTTTTTCCCCTCAAAGAATATTTATCATAACCAAGCATTAGGGTTAGACTTTTTAATCCTGCTTGCTTCCTTTTCAGAGAATGTACAGTCTTCTGTCACTCGTCACCTAAGGGAATGCATTTCTTTATGAAAAAGCATTGAGTTTAACTCATTAATTGTCTATCAAAGTGATTGTAAAAATTAGTGAACTTGATTTAGATGCTCCATGAAGATTTGAATCACAATGTTGGGTCCTGGAATAAATGTTTGTGATGTGTCCAGTCTAGTCTTCACTGTAAGATTTGGTAACTCCAACATTTGGTAACTTGATTATTTTAATTTAAAACATGTCCACTGACTTGAGAGGAAAATCTATAGCAATATAATTATATGAATATATGAACTTCAAGACAGATGAGGGACATAAAATCACTGAGAAGCCCAGTCTAAAGAAATGAGTATCTGATAGGTGGAGTTCCCTGACATCTGGATTTCACTACAGCAAAGCACTGTGGAAACCTGACTGGGTTTCATTTGCTCGTATCCCATGGCTGTAGCTACAACTCTTAAGTTTTATACTTTGTTTTAATTCCCAGGTTATTAATTGCCAATACAGATAAGATGTCTTAATGCGTGCGAGCTCTCCTTCCATTGCATTTCATTAGGAAGATATCATTCCTTTTCAGCCGCACATCATTAAACATTTCAAAGCATATCCAGAAAGGCAGTTGTATATAAGAGACACACTATTACAGGTAATATATTCTGCTGAGCTGCACAGCCCTGCAGATAAAGAGGCAGCGCTGCCCTGGCCGCTGGCACCGGTGTGTTCAGGGCACACGCAGCATCTATCGCTGTTAAACACAAACTCTATTCCTTTTTCAACTTCTTTTTCTTTGCCTTTCCCCTCCCACCCTTCAGACACCAAGGCTGCGTGCCTGCCTTTGCAAGGGAAGAGAACAGACTGCAGCCTGAAAGCCAAAATCTACAGTCAATACAAGGATGAATGCTTCACAACCAGACCCCTTGTGTAGTTATTTGTGTGAGAGTGAAGTTCAAAGGCAGTGAGCTACAAAACAGTGCCAACCCCCTCGGTGTGAGAGGATGGAGAACTGAGCCCTTAATCCACGCTGGGCTGTCTGGGCAGCACTCGCATCGATGGATTTCAGCTTTCCACGGAATTGATTAGCACTGCAGCGCTGCTTCGCTGCCTGTCTGGGTTTGAGCGAGCCCTGTATCTATTACCAGCCATTCTTATCCTCAGAGAACCTCTCTCAAAGTTCAGCACAGTGAAGTTGCCCACAAGGCAGCATTATTCTAGTCAATACAAATATAATAAAAGCCAGCAGGAGAGAGGGCAGGCTTCTTATGCTGAACGAGAGCTCCTTACACTGAACAAAAGCTCAGGAGAGATGTGATTTCTTAGAATAAGCAGCAAATACACAACTGCCCTCAGATATAAAAATCACCAGGCAGTCAGTACCATGCTGAAGGTATTTTGTTTATTTTTTCCCAGCACTCATGCATCTGAGCTTCCTCCAAGACCTTTTCTGCAGTTATAGGTCACATTATTCTTAACACCATTATCATGGTAAAGGCAAGAAGTCTCTATTAAGAGACTCCTAGCTGGCCACACATGCTGGCATATTAAATTTCCAGACACTGTGGTCCAAGTGCATTAAGCCACTGAGCTGGCTCAGATATGTAAGGTCTTCCACAAGTCAGAAGATGCTCTCAGGTGCTTCCACCCTGCATGGTGCAGGCCCACAGGGACCAAGGCTCAGTGGTGCAGAACTGGTCTGGGTAATCACAGGAACAGCTGACTTGGGAACATGAATCTGTGCCCAGCTGGAGTGCACGTTCTTACAGTCGTAGGATATAGAAGGGACAGAGCACAGGGTTATTGGGAATAACTGAGCAAACTGGCTTTTTAGAAAATACCATTTTTAAGGAAAGGTAAAGAGAAGTTTAGACTTGACTCATTTCCCCCAGTCTCCTTTCCTGCGATGGTGAAGTAAGCGCTCTGAGCTATTGTGAGCTTTATTAGATGGCTAATCACACACTTAAATGTAATCCTTCAGACAGGAGACATCTACAAATCCTGTTCTTTAAACATGCTTTGGCTCCTTGTAATTTATTCTTTCTCAGCCATCCATGAACCTATTTTTCACATTTATCCACTTTAAATTGCATTAGCACCAACACTACACCAGTGTGCAGCTCCTGGTCTGGCTGTGCCCGTCTGTCTGCCCCAGTCTCCCGAACAGAGCTTCCTGCTGGCTGCCTGCAGCAAGGCAGCAAGTGGGATTTAAAGGAGGTTTTTCTTGATCCTGTTACTGTAGCTGGATTAAAGAACTGACATAGCTATCACTGCTTATTCTGGCCTGATAGATTTACTGTGATTCTTTTTCTAAAAGTCACATTTAGAAGGAACCTGGTGGGGTGTCTTTGCACATGTCTAGAACTGCAGCTGATACAGAAACACGGGGTGCTTAAACGTGGTGCTCTGGGTATAACCAGTGTTGGCCCAGTTCTGGGAGGAATTTTCTCCGCTTTCTAACACACAGTCTGTTACAGAACTGTCCTTGACCTCATGGGGTATTCACCTGCATCTGATGGACTGAACATCGACTATCTCAGAGTCAGAAAACAGGATTTTGATGGGGGAATTATTTGAATGGGGTTATCAGATCCTGCTCCTTCTGCCTTTAAAAGCTCTCTCCATGTCTGCATTACTTCCTTTCCATTTGCAAGTACAAAACAGCAGCAACAAGAAACTCTCAAACCAAATGGAAAAGGAATAGCATTGACATGAGGCAACGCATTCAAAACCCAGCCCTGATCCATGCAAAGCAAGGTCTCCCCTCACCACATAGCCTAGCCAGGATTAGAGAAAACCCTAGGATTTTCTTTTTTAATCCTAAAAGCTGTTACTTGTATTTGATAAATAGTCAGTTTTATATACCAGTGAATGGTGTAAAAGATAGCAATAACACCCCAAGGTGCTGGCAAACAAATTGTATATTGCAAACGGTGGGTAATGAGGGAACTGGGGAGGAGCTTAATCAACTCTGCCACTATGCAGCAGCTGAGTTTTGTCAGTCCAAGACAGAGCAGAGAAGAAGTGCATGCTCCCGAGGGGGCCACAGGATGCTAATAGTGACGGTACAATTCGTGTGGCTTCGCACCCTGGGCACCATCACCCACCAGGGAACACAGCAGGAGCGGGGGAAGAGAAGGGACCCACGGAGGAAGCAGCAGTGGAAGGAAAACTGTGATCCTCAGAGAGTTCTTGGAGGCAGCAGAGGGAAGAGGAGCATCCTGGAGAAGTCTGAATGTGGCAGGAGTAGAAATGGGTTGCATTTCACTCCTAGTTTGATCACGCAGGAAGAATTGCTTTGGCACCAGCGTCTGTGTGGGCAAAGGCTGCATGGTGTGTGCAGCTCTCAAGGTTCCAAACCCTGGCCACGGGCAACAAGGAGCAAAAGGGGAGACACTGGTTTGGCAGGAGTTTGGGACACATACCTGAGTGCAGTTTGCTGCTGGTAGCACCCCATAAAGGCAGCACAAATATGCAGTTTTCAATGGAGTTTTCACAGTTAAGACTGAATATAGAAAAAAATCCTTTAATTTCTCCATGAAGTCAGATAACGCCAAACAAGAAAATTCCTCTCCCTCTCTTCTAGAGCAGCTGCTTCATTTAAGTAATTCAGACACCTCAGTTCTCGCTCTGTAGGATGCTAATGGATGGAGATGTTTTGCAGAGGGGCTGAGTCCCAGCACATGCCAAGTCCCACCTGTGCCAGCTCCCCTGCAGGCACCGACTATGGGCGACTGCCTGGGGAGGGAGATTTGAGAAGCCCAGAAACCTCCCTGCTCTTCATTTGCTCTTCTTTTCTGTGCATGCTGCTGCAGAGGAAAAAGCCATCAAGCCTTTCAGAGGGCGCAGGGGTTGATGCCACACAGATCAAATCAGCAGTTGGGAAACTTTGGGTGAAGGTGCAATACTGTGAGTACTTCCAGCTCAGTTTCATTCAAGTCCTGATACTGAGGTTTTAGTGTGATGCCAATTTTAGCTTGAATTGTCTGAAAGCTTCTCTTTGTGAGCAGGAGCAATATTGACAGGATGGTACTTTTTAAAAGAAGAGTGATGTCTTTTTTTCCCCAGAGAAAATACACTCCATATGTAATGGGATGATGCTGTTTCTTTTCCTTCTGAACTACAGCAGCTTAAAAAGAAAGTCTGATAGCTGGCTTTCATTACAATCATGGCTTTGAGTTTTCTGGGAAAATAGGTATTAGTTACAGAATCTGAGCTTATGCTATTTTAGGGACATTCCCCGTGGAGTTACTGTTCAGGTGCCTTCTCTGGGAAGCTCAATGGAGCACGTGCCCTGGGCAATTCCTGGCCAAATCCCAAGGGTGCCAGGCTAGGAAGGATGAAAATCATCGCATTTTAGTGGGGCTCTCATTAGTTATTCTCTTGTGCTGAAGGGAACCATGCGAGGAGAGACGCCATGTGCTCACCAATAGGAGGGGCTGGTGGGGACTATGATGCCCCAAGGCAGCCTTGGCTGAAGTGACCACAGGATGTTGGAGTAGGAGATCCTCGGGATAGTGAGCTGGCCACCCAGTGAACTCCCTGCCCTGGACTTCAGAGAGCAGACTTTGGGCTCTTCAAGGATGTACTTGATAGAGTGCCACATGACAGAGCCCTGGAGGACAGAGGGGCCCAAGAATGTGTCTGGATTTCAAGGATCCCTTCCTCCAAGCTGAGGAGT
>VYXC01006452.1:287-116158 GCA_013397175.1 Platysteira castanea
CTCGGGGCGTGCTCTGGCTGGGGCTTGGCAGCTGTTACCGCCCGCGGGGCGGCTGGAGGGGCTGCGTCGCCCTCCGCTTGCCAGGGCTCTGGGTCTGGGCGGTAAATCCAGCATAAGCCGAGGTAAAGCCGGCGGGAAGGCGAGGCAGCCCCGCGGGTGTTCGGCCGGGAGCCACTGGCTCTGTCCTTCTCTGGTAGGGGCTGCAGCGAGAAGGCACCTCTTGGGAAGGAATGGTTTGAAGCGTCTGAACATGCTTCAATAAAATATGTCTAAGAAATACATTTGAGGAAGGGAAGTTAAAACAAGGAAGAATGGCTTCAAACTGAAAGAAGGGGAGATTTATGTTAGATATTAGGAATAAATTCTTCGCTATGAGAGTAGCGAGGTGCTGAAACAGGTTGCCCAGAGAAGCTGTGGATATTCCATCCTTGGAAGTGTTCAAGGTGAGCTTGGTTGGGGCTCAGAGCAATCTGGTCTAGTGGAAGGTGCCCCTGCCCATGGCAGGAGTGTTGGAACTAGATGATCTTTAGGGTCCCTTCCAACCCAAACCATTCTAGGATTCTGTGACAGTTTTGTAGGTTGTCACAAGACCATTAGCATGAATACAGCCGAGTTTTCCCATCCCTATAAGGATGTGCAGTGACTCTGGGTTCTCCTTTTCCTACTCTTTCTGTCTCTTTCATCTAGATTTGTTGTTTGTTTTTTATTATGTCACTGAGTAAAAAACCGAACCTCATTTGAGCCAAAAATGTAACATTTCATGAGTTGTGTAAAGCCAAGTGTGTTTTAATCAGGTAACCATGACCTGTGTGCAGGACACATGAAAGCAGAGTACCTCTGGCGGGGTGTGTATTTGTGTTCTTTGTTCTGCTTGGCAGCATTCTGCTGTGAAAAGCTCTGGAGAGGTGACAGTGGGGTAGCCTGCTCTGAGGCTAAATGTGTGACAAGTGTTAGAAAAGAAAACCACTTTCCTTTTTAGGTGGCAGGATCTAGCTGAGAACAGAGACTGTTGGGTGTAGCTGTGGTCATATGGGAGTTTGTCTGTGCTCTGAAGAACTTAAATGTAAGTTTTAACGGCAAAAATTTTTTAAAAATGGAGCTGTTGTCCATCTTCTACAAACAGGACCCTTGGGCTTAGAGAAATGCAGTGACAGCTTTAGCTTCCTGCAGTCTATCTGTGGCATATCCTGGCACTGAACCTTTAACTACTGCCTGTCTGCTGAGCCACAGGATTATCTCTCGCTTTAGTTGCCTCTGTTAGGCAGCATCGAGCCTTATTCCTGTTTCTAAGACCAGAAAAAAAAAATTTTAAAAAAGCTGCTTTTCAAAACATAGCCTTGAGTGTAGTATTAAAAAACTTGTGAAGTCTGAGAGTTTAGAAGGAAGGACTCTGTCTGGGGATTGTTTTTGATGTGGTGTTGTTCTCCAGTTTATCTCTGCTGCAGGACATCTGCTTAGCACAAGCTGATTTGCCCTGTACAACTGTTATGTACTTCAGAGTAACTGTGGCTGACACAGACTGAACATATGCATCCAGTTCCAAAATCTGCCTGAGAAAATAGATTATATCCACTGTTTGCCTTTCATTAATGAGGTAGGAAAAACAGATAACGATTAGTCCTAAAGCTGTTAGAGACTACATGTGATACACAATTGTCATTAGAGGGATATTGAAGACTTTAGGCTCAGAAGCAGAGAATTGTGGCATTTGTGCAGATGTTTTGAATGTACAGGCCAGATGGGAGATCGTCTAGTCCCTTATACATTTGGTTAGTGTAGATAAAATTGCTTAATTAGTAGTATTTTGAATAAAATTATGATTTTGAGCTTTCACTTGTATGTTTTTACACAAGCCGTACAAGTGTTATGTTAGTCTGTAAACCACTCAGGATGAAATGAATTTGTGTACACTGTAAAGAAGTTACAGTTCACTGATGAATTTTTCCTTTTTTATTTGATTGTACAGGGTGAATGAGTTATAGAGAGCAAAATCTTAATTTGTTTTATTGAGTACTTTGCCATCAGAAATTGTATATAAATTTTACAAAGAGTGAGAACCCTAACCTAATAGCACAGTTTTAAAATTTAACTTAGTATGTGAGAAGAAATAATTCTTCCCATGTTTTTTTGTGGGTGGGAAGAAAAAACCGTATCAAACTTCACTTTTTTCTCTTTTTTTAAATTAAATGTAAACTTCCAAAATATGTATCAGGTTGCAGATAGGGTTATTGTAGAGGAAAGAGCAAAAGTCTTTTTCTGGATGATACAAATTTGCAAATTTCCATAGTTGGTCATCAGTTACTATATTTTAATGATTTAGTTGAACTGGAAGAATAAGTGATGGAAGCTAAGAAAGAGGATGAATTCTGAGGTCTTGGAAGGTCCTCTGGTGACTGAGGCGTGTGAGATGATTTCAGTTACAAGAGCAGCTTTGGATGCTGACAGATGTAAATTGCAAGTGTCACAAAGGGGACTTAAAAACCAAAATATGTGAAATTCATGAGGCAGTAGCTGGGTAGTGGTAGAAGTTGAGGGTAGACAGAGGAAGATTTGTACATATGAGACTCAGGACAAAGGCTGGATTTTGTTTTATTAGAGATAGGGCAAAAAAGACCATTGACTAGTAAAATTACTAAAATGGCAAACCAGCACATTTAGAACAGCAAACAAGACTTTAGCAGTGGATTCTTTTTATATTTAATTGACTGTAGATAGAAAGTAGTAAATGCTGAAGGAAGTGGTAAGAGACTTAAAATGTAGGATAGGAAATAGATGGTTTGTGAAAATATTGAGAAGATGTCATGATGCACTGAGGTTATCTGTTAACTTAGTAAATATCTCTGAAAGGAACTCTTCATTCAGAAATAGTTTGGACACATGTATCAGCTGGTTTTTATGATATTTCATGAGATACATGTCATGACAGGTTGTAAACATTGGAGGAGAGAGGAATTAATTTCTAAGCTCTAGCAAGCAGTAAAATTAATCACAATTAGGAACATCTAACAACGAGTTCTAGCATTGTTACAGACAGATTTTGTAACAGATAAAATACAAGCCAAATAACCAGTCTTTATGCCTATGGTCTTGTCTATGACATGCATGGGCAGTGTCATGCAGACAGTCCCTTTGGATTTAGTGGAATTGTATACTGACAGCAAGTGTTGCAGGGCCCAGAGTGTGTGTGCTGAATGCTCTTGCACAATAACTGAAGTAGTTGGAAAACTGAGCTGCCAGCTTTTCACAGTAATGGAGATACTACACTAGAGTAGCTTTTTTTTTTTTTCCTAATTTAGTTGATACACCCTGCAAGCAATGTATGAAGCTGCCAAACAAAAAACATTTCCCATCCTTAGGGAATTAAAAACTAGGCACAATAGGACATATCACAAATTGCAGTAGGAGTACTTCACAGAATAATTGTGAGAATTTAGAAGCATTTTTAACTTCAATTGGCAGATTTCTGCTTTTTATTTCTCTAAGAAAGTTCTAACTCTGCCGAAGCTAAAGAAAATCTTCAGTATTAAGATCTTAAACAACCATAGAAAACTCCTCTCTACAGAAATCCAAAATTCTTGTCTTGGAAAACTGCAATTATTTTTGGTAGACGATACCATTCTGTTAATCAGACTTGCTCATGGCAAAATAAAATTTAAGAAATGAAAGATTCTTTTCTTTTCCATGTTTCAAAGTCACCCATGAGGAGAAGCAGCACCTAGTGCTGCAAAATGTTCTTGTCATGGTTGTAGTGATGAGAAAAATTACTGGGTTTAATTAAATTTTTTGAATATTTTTATGTTCCTCATGGTCAGCTTTTTCTGAAGGTGCCAGTATGTTGTTATTGTGATGAGCTCTGACTACATTGTTTTTTTGGGGGAAGGCAAACAGACTCTTTGTTTCTGTTATTCTTAGATATTATCCCCTAAGTGTATTTACGGTATTGCTCACAAGCATGAAATTATTTTCTTATCCATAAAAGGAAAGTTGGACATATGGTGCTTTTTCCCTGTTTGCTCCTTATCGTTCTAAATTCAGTTGCTACGTGGATATTTTCCTGTGTCTGTCAAAATAGGAGTTCTTTCATTTTTATTTCCTCCTTTCTTCTGGCATTATTCTAATTTTTTGGTTGTTATTTGAGTGTATAGCAGACATAGCTCTAGCTGAACTGTTTCTCAACTGTGTTTTTTCTTGGGCTGTGGGGCATTAAGGAGTGGAGCACAAGTGCTAGTTTGTTGCTTTGATCTTACAGCACTATCTGACACAGTGGATATCCCACGCTCTTGGGCACTGGTTGGATTGAGGGTAGAGGTTGCAGAAAGATGAAGAAATATATCACATGGATTGTTCAGTGTCCTTACGGTTTTTTCACTAGGCAGATGAGAAGAAATACTTCATTTGAACTCAACTGTGACAAGATTACAGCTGCGAGAAAAAGTGGTTATCCCATATTTAGTGGTCACTATACATCCTTGTATGTTAGCTGAACCTAAGGAATACACTTTTTGGTAAGAAAAAGTTTCTTCTAAGAATAGGTTACTTTCACTACAAGAGTTTAACTTGCTTTTTCTTTATGCAAACCAAAAACTGAGAATTTTTTCTTCTTTTTTTGCTAAATTGTGGCTTTATGTTAATCTTTTACTCTCTCCACACAAGTTAATGACATGTCTTTTGCTTTTTTGTCTTTCAGATTTCCTTATGTGGTCATGTAGATGTGTTTATTTCAGCCTTAAAATTGCTGATGCAAATCCTTGCTATGGCATCTGTGGCTTCACCGGTTATATTTAAGGAATTTTGTCCCTTGTATTATCTCCTCAATGCCATTCCTACAAAGATCCAGAAAGGCTTTCGCTCTATTGTGGTTTACCTCACAGCACTTGATACCAATGGAGACTATATTGCTGTGGGGAGCAGTATTGGAATGCTTTATCTCTACTGCAGGCATTTAAACCAGATGAAAAAATATAATTTTGAGGTAAATACTAACTTTTACTGTTGTCTCTTCCAGTGAAGCTGAGTTGCTCAGAATTGAGCTCTCCTGTTGCTGTCTCATTAACTTTGTGTGTTCTTTGTATGGTTTGTTTCAACAGGGGAGGTGTGAATCTATAACTTTTGTAAAGCTGTTGAGTTGTTTCGATGATCTGGTTGCTGTTGGTACAGCCTCAGGTCGGGTTGCAGTTTTTCAGCTTGTGTCTTCATTACCTGGAAGAAACAAACAGGTAAATCTTTGCATTTGGCTAAACTTCCGTGCGGTTTAGTATGGCCAATCCTAGTAGAGTGTTACTGTGATTCTTTGTAGGAGTGAAATCCAGCAAATCTTGCCTGATGAAATAGCTGTGAATATGTTTTAGGCTTCATATGTTAAGCTTATAAAACAATAATATTAAAGCATGCTTTGCATTACAAAAGATGTGTTTAATCAAGTATGCTTCTGAGAGATTTCTCACGTGTAATAATTGGCCAGTCTCTTTGGTGGGGGGGTGTTGGATTGTGATGGGGTTTTCGTGCTAAATAAACTTCAGAAGGACCTGCACTTTTGTACTTGATCTCCAGTCAAACCAGTCAGGAGTCACTGAATAGGCTTTATGCATCCATTTTCTCTTTAGCTCATTCTTGTATTGCTTCGTTATTGTTTCACAGCTTCGCAGATTTGACGTTGCTGGCATCCACAAAAGCAGCATTACAGCTTTAGCTTGGAGTCCCAATGGAATGAAATTATTCTCTGGAGATGACAAAGGAAAGATTGTCTACTCTGCACTAGACCTAGACCAGGTGAGCATTTGTTATAGGGACCTTAATTTACATTTGCACTTTCTGAAAGCATTCTTGTGTGTTTAAATTTTTGGCAGTTACTTAATTGTTCAGTGTTACTTGTTTACTTGGATGGCTTTATTGGTACGTGTACACTTGGCCAAGTGTGTGCACGCCCAGCAAGGCAACAATCGGATATCCTTCACAACTGCCTTACCATTTTAAAAAGTAATACATTTTAAAAGAAGCGGTGATCCTTTTCATTTTTCATTAACTAACTATCAGATCTTTCTTCACCTTTCAGCCAGTACTTTCTCTTTTATTTGCAAGGGGTACTTTTGACTGATGTGGCTCTATTGATGAAGTACTTCTCCCAGAATTGTTCAGCATCTCAGTCGAGAGTGTAGAATGAAAGTAACATTTGGTTGCTGCTGACTGACTAGCATGTTACTAGTAAATGGAATTTTTCTTACATCTTGTTAGTTACTATAGACCTGAGATGTCAACAAAATGAGTGCTAACTTGAATTTCTGTATGGAAGAAAAGCTTGAACAACATCTGTCCTGATTTATCTGTGACTGTCCCTCAATTTGGTTTGACAGAAATCACCAAAAATAAAGATTGTCTCAGTGATATATGACATGGCAGTGGGGAAGAAGGAAGAAAATGTGTCCCAAAGTTTCTGATGATTTCAAGAGAAATGTATTAGCTAATATTCCAAAAGAAACTACATTTCCTAGAGTGTCACACACACTCTAACTCCCCTCTTGCCTATCTAAATTAAGTCCATATTCATTAAGTGAATTTCATGCAACAGTTCAAAAGCTTTTTGTTTGTTTATTTGTTTTCTCTTGGGCTTATACATTTCTTTGTTAGTTAATACCTTGTATTTTTAGGACGATTTGACTCTTGTGAATTGTGTGTATCTTTGAAAGGGTATTTGCAACTCCAGCCTTGTATTGGAAGAGCCATCTTCGATTGTCCAGTTGGATTACAACCAGAAGGTGCTGCTTGTCTCTACTTTACAGCGGACTCTGCTTTTTTACACAGAAGAGAAATCCGTCAACCAAGTTGGAACACAGCCCAGAAAAAAGTAACCCTCGTAAAATCCTGATGCAGGCTCATCTATTAATTCTAGCATTTCAAAGTGAATTGCAGACAGAGTGATCTAGGCAGTGAAGTTAATACAACACAGCGGTCTGCTCATAAAAAGCTAGTTACAATAGCTATCAGTGATCGAACCTGAAATGATAATTACACCTATTTAGAAAGTACGTGGTTGCAAGTATGTCGCAATCATATTTTCAAGACACTATTAGGCAAAAATATTTGAGATGTTTTCTCATTGTTCAAACTGAAATCACTGCCAAACTTCCTCTGCAGTCCCTCTTTGTTTACTGTGACTTGGAGAGAGCAAGTGTTGTAATCAAGTCGGTCTAATGAGTGATGTAATATATGATGCAAAAAGCAAGTCAGCGTCCCCATTCTTCTTACACACTGAAGTGTTAATAGGGACAGTGTGTAGTAAGCACTTAAATTTGAGTTGAAGACTAGGAACATCTTGTATGGCTCTGACCTCTTATATAATCTCTGTTGGGTAAGGAAGAGGGAACTCGGTCATAGAACAGCATGACTGACTATCTCTAAGCAGAGGAAATTTACACTTCAAAGAGGGTTTATGATGTATCTTTCAGGGATATGTATAGTAAGAGGAATACCAAGGGCCATCATATGTGAAAGGTTTTTCCTTGGGTGATAGTAGTGATGTTTCTCTGTATGAGAAATGAAGGGTTTAACAGGTGAGGTCTGTTCCAGTGCTTCTTGCAAGTAAAGGCTGTCAGTTTCTTCACATTAGTTTGTAGTGTTTTGGTTGTTTTTTATTAGTTCTGGGAGAAGGAAGAGTGCATAGTAGGATCTTTTTTAGATGGACAGAAGGGCATTAAGGCTATGAAGCTATTAGGAAGAGTCATTTAATTTGCTTAATTGATGTAGTGTTTGACATCCAAAGCTGAGGGTAAACTTGATATTTGGAATTACTGCTTTTGTTGTACTGTAACTAAATTTGTACTTCAAACACTTGACTGAATATTTTAATCAAAGACTTTTGATAATTTGTGATTGTAAATTTGTGCCATTAGCTTTAAAAATTGTTTCTAAGTTGGGTATATAGCTTTTAAAATAAATCCTTTTTCATTTTAGCACTGGCAAATTTGGAGCATGTTTTATACCTGGCCTGTGTAAACAGAGTGACCTGACACTATTTGCTGCCAGACCTGGGCTTCGTCTGTGGAAGTCTGATATTCATGGGACTGTTCAAGCCACATTCATATTGAAAGATGTATTTGCTGGAGGAATAAAAACTTTTGAACTGTATCCTCGTTTGGAACCACCTGACAGAGGAAGTTACAGTTCTCCAGAAAAGCACCTTGGGCTTGTTTCATGTTTTTTCCAAGAAGGATGGGTGCTGACCTGGAACGAATACAGCATCTATTTACTAGACACTGTGAACCAGGTAGATAAATCTTGTGGCTGCGTATTTTGTTTCTTCCATGTTTTTGTTCATGCTATGCCATGAGACTCTCTTTTGATTATCCATTACACGTCTGTGATTTAAATCCATGTTTAAAATGGACAAAAAAGAATATTTATTGTCTCCCTCCTTAAGTTGTCATTGCGATGATATACTCACCAACTAGCTCAGTATGTTGTTTATGAAAATTACATTTATTTAAAGCTTTCAGTTGAGGTGTTAACATCACAATCAATTGTGATGCTTAGTGAAGCATATAGAAACTTAAAATCCAGGAGTTACTGCAAAAAGGTATTTTAGGCCTATAAAATGTGCCTGGAACTACTTATTCTTTCCATTCTACTACTGTTGGTGTATGAAAAAAAAGAAATATTACCTTTTATTTGGTATACAGTGAAGTGTTAGCTACTTTGTTGTCTTAAAAATGCTTATGAAAGTGGATACAAGTTAGTATATTTTTGTCTAAGTGATATTAAACATTCGTACTCTGTCACTCTTCTGCCACCAAATTGTATATTGCTTAAGTTGTTATATTTAGTTGCCTTTAGTTGAACAAAGAATAGATCTGTGGAATTTAAATTAGTATAAAAATGGAGCTGCATCGTGATTAAAGGGTTCTTTCCTGTTTCTTTTTTCCATTTTCTTTTTTTTTTTTGGATAAGATAAAAATGTTTATCCTGTAACTGTTTATGTTGATAAAAATCCAGTGAATGCTTTTGTTAAGAGTACCATGTTGTGCAAACAGCGTGTTAATCTGACGCCAATTATTTCTTTCTCTGTTGACTCTTTATAGGCTTTGATTGGCGGCTTGGAAGGATACGGTGATATTGTGTCTGTGTCCTGTACCAACAATGAGATTTTTCTCTTAAAGGGAGATAGAGACATAATAAGAATTTCAAATAGACCCGAAGGACTGTCATCAATAGGTTTGTATAGATTAGTAAGGTTAATACGTAGAAATTAGTAAATTTAGTTTGTATAAATTAGTATGTACCTCATGGAACATGGTGCCTATCATACTTTTTAAATATAAAAACCCTCAAAACCAACAAAACCGAAACCAAACCCCTTCAAACCAACAAAACCAAAACACAAAACTCTTCTGATAATTGCAAAAACGTGCCAGATCCTGTAGAGTTACTCATCTGTTTTGATAGGTTATACTTAGAGATTTGTTTTATCTGCTTATCTGAGCTTCTCTTGTGGCTTCAGTGAGAATGGGGGCATTAAGAAATTAAATATGGTTGCCCTTTTTGAGAGTGGATCAGCATTAACCTAATGAGGCATCTCTAATCTGTGCATTTGAGAGCTCATTCTGAACCATGATACTGAAGCAGTCTGGATTCCTGATCATGGAATCACTTTAGGATCAGTCTCAATAGCTGAGTATGTTGATTCTGTGCCACCAGTCACATGCCAGTGGAAATCTCAGCCTTCCTAGCAATGAAAAAGAACTGGCAGATAAATCCAAAGAATGCTCACTGAAATTCCAAAAATAATTTGACTGTTTAATACTTGTTGCCATCTGAGTTAAACATTTATGTAACTAGAACTCTCTAAAAGGGACTACTAATGCATTTAAATACTCCATCTTAGCTTTGTATTAGCAAAATGCTAGTGAATATGCTATGAAGTCTCATTGAATGCTGGAGATCTTAACTTTCTTGTTATTGCATATTGGCAATAGCTTTAGTAATTTAGGCAGTTCTTTACTCACAAACTACTAGAGACTGTTTATTATTTTAATCTCAACTTTCATGTATAGTTTTGAAGGAGCCTTTAGAAGTCTGTTTTCTTCTAATCACCACAGTGATTTATCTGGTAATTTTTCTTAATTTTTTTTCCAAAGTACTGAATGTTTGAATGAAGAAGTTAAAAATACGGGATGGCACTTCAGTGTGTGATACAGCTGGGTCTCCCAAGCTGCAGACCTGTACTGTTCTTTATACATAAACATAAATTCAGAATTTTGCTAATAGAAGCTTGATACAGGGTTTGGGGGGAGGTGCTTTCATGTAGATTAATTTGCAGGAAATTTATAGTGTGTGCAAATAGTTATTTTTAGAAGTTGTGAGCTTAGAACTTTTTTTTTCATAAATATTCTTTTCTTTCAATACTCTCCAAGAATTATGCCCCTACTAACTTGATGCTACTATTTATACTTGAAATAGTATTTATACTTTTATTTTTCTTTTGGACAGTTTTAGATGTGAATTAAAAATTGTCAAATCCTTTAACAGATACAAGTCCTAAATTGCTGACTCCATCATCAGTAGTTTCATCTGTATCATCCAGCCCTTCAGTGGAAACAGAAAAAAAAATGGTGACTTCCCCTTCAGTTACTGGTGATAAAAATGGCACTTCTTCTTCAGTGCAAGATGATCTGGAAACTCCAATGCTATCAGAGAAAAGTTTTGATAGAGTGGGAGACTTGAGCAATGAAACCAGAAAAAGGGGCTGCTCTGTAGTAAGTGAATCACGAAGCAGGAGCAGCTCTGTGAACTCTGTGGACAGTGGCTCGAGCTTTATGATGTGTGCAGACCAACTTCCAGAAGCTCAGAGAGAAGGCCAACTTTCTTCACAACGGTTCAGCACCATCAGCTCTGAAGATTTTGATCAAGAACTCATTGTAAAGCCAATTAAGGTGAAAAAGAAAAAAAAGAAGAAACAGGGTAAGTCCAGCAGAACTTTCCCAGCCATGGTCATTCTTAGAGCATGTTACATGAAAGAGTCTGTGTTTAGTGGGCTTTGTTTATATTTGTGTTGTCATGCTTCTGAAATGATTGAGGGATTGTGGTGGGCCATTTCTGTTTAAGATGAAAATCTCCTTTAAAACTGGTAAATTCATGAAGTCTTTTTAGATCTGTTTGGGGTTTTTTTCTTTTAACTTTGTTGTGCTTTATGTGAACATGCTTCAAGTTCTAATGTATTCGTTATAAGAAGCATACAGTGGACTCTGCATCTGGTTTTATGTTGGAATTGTGTAATATCTATTTATCCTATTCAGAATATTTGGCAGTGTCTTTCTTAGCCATCCTTTTCAGTTTGATAAAATAGTATGAGTACTTGATAATTTTAATTGTTAACTATATGAAGACTTCTCTTGGCTTTATACGTATCGTTTGTTGTTAAAGTTGAAAAAAAATCGGTATGGTTGAAATTTAGATTTAGCTTTGTTCTTCCTCTAGTTCTAAAAATATTTTAATTTCTTACTTAGCACTGGAATTTAATAGATTTAGTAATATTATTTTTCTCCGTTTTCTTTGTGTGTGTGTGTGATAACAGAAAGTGGGACAAGGAAAAACCACAGCTCTCTGGAAGGCACACCAATTTATGAGCGTCAGCTTTCTGGTGACAGTCCACATTCCTTGAATGCAGACTCCTTTTCCATGACTTCCAGCATAATGAGTGGCAGCATTGATCATTTGAGTACTGGGTCTCCAGACCAGGAAAGCATGTTCAGTATGGAGTCCCATAGGATCTTGCAAGAAGATAATGGTTCAGAAACTTTCAGTGTCCTACAGTCTCCGGAGTCAGCAACTGTACTAATTAATGAAGAAAATGGAGATGTGGTTGATTTACAGAAACTTCCAAACAGTGACAGTGGCATGGGTGCTTCAGGTATTATAGATACTTTGGCATCTGCATCTCCTCTGATGCTCACAGAAGACTTGACAAGCAGTGTTGATGGTGAATATAATGGTGGTGTGGTTTCTGCAAGCAATGAATGCAGTCCTGGGAAGCTGAGCCAAGAGGAGGAGCAGGATTTTCCTACATTGTGTAAAATAGATGAAGACTTGGATGAAATGAAGCTGCAGGATACTGAAAAATCTTCTGAAGATCCAGGCCTTGCAGACCAGATGTTTTTAGAATGTGACAGTATACTTGGTGTCCAGACATCCCTGACACCAAAGGAAAGTGATGAAACTGGTAGGGAAGACCAACAGCAGCTCTCTCTAATCCACAGCGCTCTGTCAGACCCTTCTGCTCTCCAGTTTGACATCTCTGACACTGTTCATTCAGATAACTGTTCCATTTCTGGGTGGAATTTTGAAAGTGCTGTCAAAGCTAAATGTGGTACTAGCACTGCTGAAAGGGTAGCAGACACTCATGAAAGTAAGACTGAAAAATCTGCCTCAAGTGATGAAGAGGATATTTATGGACATGGATTACCATATTCATCCTCAGAGACCAGCATGCCTGAAGTTGGTGCTGTGCCTGGTGCACAGGATGTAGCCAAGATAAGCCTAGATGAAATGGTGCTCTTAAAATCTGATCAGGTATTTCTTTTCAGTTTAATTAAAGTACCTTTAACTTTAAAAAAAAACAGCTTTTCAAAAGAAATGTTCCTGCAGTTGCTATCCTTTACATGTTTAGGAGAGCAATTTTTTTTTACTTGATTCAAGTACACAAGTGAAGTATAAAGCCAAACAAGAATATGCGTTGTAACTCCTAAAAAATGTTATGTATCTAACTTCAGAATGGGTGATGTGTGCTTGCAATGCAAAGAAGCTGTTCTGGCTGTATTATTCCCAGCTCAACAAAAATGCTGTTAGAAACCCATCATTAAGGAGTGAACAGTAAAACCCAGTCACGCTCAATGGCTGTTACTTGTTTGGATCTCCAGTAGTCCAAATTCTGCGTGATGCTGTTCCCAAATTCAGCTGACTTCATGGGGAATTAATGCTAATTATCTCACATGGCTGGCTTCTGCTTAAGGCTTATTTTACCTGTAAACACTCAGAATAAGGATGAGTCTTTGCCCCCTAGCCAGCAGTAGTTAGTACTGTTTAAAATGTTGACAGTTTCGTTTTTCTGTTATCCTTCTTTCATTCATTGTTATTTTGTGGGTAATCCTCATACAGACTATAGAAAACAGGTACTGAAGTTAATTTTAAAATCTACAAAATTGCCAGAATCACTGGGTCTTTTAGCAGAAGGCTTGAGAAGGAAATGTAGTTCTTGTAGGCTGGGGATTTTGTTTCTTTTAGATCTGTAGTGCTTTGTATTGCGATTAACCAAATATGAATTCATAAAGGTTGAGTTACAAGTTGATGATGTCCTACCTAGTAACAGCTGCAGCCCAAAATGCAGAAGATTTTAGTTTCAGGTTATGGTATTCTTATACTCTGTTATGTTCAGAAAACTCCCCTGGTAATGTCTGCAGTGCTTGAATTCACCTCATGCAAGCAATCAAAATTTAAGAGAGCAGGCTGTAAACCAGATTTTTGCAAGACATGGCTCCTGTACTGTACAGAGAGTACCAAAGTTGGATATTTAGCTTTCTCTGCCCTCCAGCTGTCTTGTTCCCTTTGCTCATCACTTCCTAGACAATGAATAATTTCCTGGACAGGCAGACTGTACATTTTTATGTGTTCCTTTTTTGGAGGTGCGTGATGAGGTGGAGGAGTTTATTTTTTTGCTGAATCTGTTGTTCTAGCAGTCTCATTGTGCACGTACAGCCTTAGAGAACAGTGACAGATGTAGTTTTATTTTACACAGGGCAAATTTATTCATTGATTAAAGTACTTAAGTTTAGCTTTTTTAAAATCAAAATGTGGGAGCTGCTGTTCTTATATACTCATTTTCTTATGCAGTGTGAAGACACCTGACACTGTTCTGACTCTACAGTTTTTAGTTTGCAGAGAGCTGGATGGGATACTCTGGCCCTGGTTATGGCATTCTGAGCCTGGTTGTCTCAGAAAAATACGTTTGGTGCCTGGACTACCGAGGCAGCCTGTACTGCAGTGCCCTTCCTGCGGCTGGGCTGCGCTGGCAGAAGTTTGAGGATGGAGTCCAGCAAGTGGCAGTTTCCCCCTCAGGTGGGTTGGCATCTGCTGCACTTTCACCTTGTAAATATAAAACTTGGATAGACTTGGGCATTTTCTTTGGTTTTGTTTTTTGGTTGGTTGGTTTTTTTTGGTTTTTTTTTAATATCAGTTATTATTTAATTAGGTGAAACTTGTCATTTTTATGAGATTACAGATACAGTTGAGTGCATATGTAATTTCCACATAAGCAGTTCATCGTTTGTTTGTTTTCTCAAATAAATTACGTCCAGAAACTTGGTTGTTTGGGGCTTGTTTCATGTAAAAGTAGTGTGTTGGTTTGGGTTTCTTTCTGTCTGTTTGTTTTTTAAATAGTCACAGTTATGACTGCATCTTCACTACCTCTGCAGCCCATGTTCTAGTTTAAGTGGCTGTCTTTCTAACAGGTTCACATTGCATTTTGGGAGGTTTTCAAACATGCATTTGCCTGATTAAAGTGAACTTCAGAAGGAGCAGTTCAGTGGTAGGCAGAGAAGAGCTCCTTGTCTATACAAACCCTTGATTTTTGTCACAGAGCTATAGAAGTTCTAGGCTGTGAGGGTGGTGAGGCACTGGAACAGGTTGCCCAGAGTAGCTGTGAATACCCATCCCTGGAAGGCCAGGCTGGATGAGGTCCTCAGCAATCTGGTCAAGTGGGAGGTGTCCCTGCCCATGGCAGGGGGTTGGAACTAGATGATCCCCTCCCACCCAAACCATTCTGTGATTCACAATTTTAACGTTCTTTTTCTTGTAAATGTAGAATTGGCTTTGTGTGTGCGTGGGCTGGTTGATTTGATTTCTTTTTAAATACTGAAGGAAAAAAACTCTGAAGTTTTAGTACATTTACATATGAATTTGTTCTGGGTGGTTGTGAATGAGGATTATGTTGGATTAAAAATAAGGAGGTTTTGGTTATAAATTTGCCTCACTTTTGGCCTTCCAGATTGTTCCAGGACTGGAGTGAAAATACAAAGTTTCTCAGCCATTTTAATCTCTTTTGTCTCCTGCCTTTCTACTACTTCTCTTCCCTGTCATCTCTAAAAGCACATGTCAATCTTCCCTTCTCTCTGTAGGGGAACACTTGCTATCTGTTTTAAGAAGAAAGAATTCTATTTAATCTGTAGCTGAGCTTTGCTATAGCCAAAACAATTTAAGAGTACTTGTACTAGGTGAGAGTGTGGGTTCATCCAGCTCAGTATCTTACCTCTAAGAGTGGTGAATAGCAGAAAAGTGAAGAGAATGAGCATGTGTCATGTTTGCTCTTGGTAGTTTCAGGCTGCAGTTGTTGGTGGCTCAGATTGCCTGGGCAAAATGTTGTTCCTCTGCATTTGTTATCCGTCAGTTCCAGGAATTCACCCATCTTTTCACTGAATCTGTGGAAGTTTCTAGCATCCGCAGTTAGCCATGGATGTATTAATGCAGGAGCATGTTAACCACAAAATGTCAAAATGGAATTAAATGCAACTTTGTGGAATCATTCAAAGGAAATTAATATGGCAGTGTACTGTTCTGGTACAAGCCAGCAGTTAAATTTGGAGTTCCATTTGGTTTTCTTTTTTTAAGCTATTATTATACATATTAGAAGTCAGTTACTGTTCTGGTCTTGCTTTTAAAAAAGAAATTGTAAGAGTTTCTTAAACTTGCATTTTTGTTTGATGCTACTGGTATGCTTTTCCCCTCCTATTAGTGTAGGTGTAGGTAGGACACATCACCTGTGACTGTTGCAGTAATTGCTGAGTGCTGTTACATTCTTTCTTTATTTCTCATACAGGGGCTCTTCTCTGGAAGATTGAACAGAAGACTAACAAAGCTTTTGCTTGTGGAAAAGTAACTATAAAAGGAAAACGGCACTGGTATGAGGCTTTACCACAGGCTGTATTTGTAGCTCTAAGTGATGACACTGCCTGGATTATCAGAACAAATGGAGATCTGTATCTGCAAACAGGTACCTGAATTAATTTTAGGCTCTTTGAATTTTTGTGGGCTGAGACTATTAGACTGCAAGTCTGCAGAATGATCACAATTTGCTATAAACTTTTATCCACAGCCACGACATCAGGAAACCTTTTCATCTTGAGAAACACTTGGAAACAGTTGTGAGATTTTGTGTAATTAGGAGAGTGGAAAAGCCAATTCATGGCCACTTGTTTTGTCTGTGCCAAGTGCAGTACATATAGTACAGAGAATTTATGACATGAGGAGGATATGAGATGGATGGAGATAAATGCAAAGGGACTGTAGAAAATATCAAAATAATATCCTTGCTTTGAAAGTGATATGGTGCACTGAAACAACTCAGCCTTAAGTGGGCAGAATAGGGGGAAGTAGAAGCTTTGTGTTTTGAAAAGCACAGATCTCTTGAAGATATGAGTTACCACTTGATAATGAAAGAAAGGTATTCTGAGACAGAAGATCATGGAGTGCTTTGGAAGTATAGGCCAGTGGTATGTATTTTATGTGACAGAGAAAGCAAAGCCATGGGGGAGTGGAATGGCCTGTGGAGCAGGAATCTTTGCAGCTGCCTTCTTACTGGGTGTGAATGAGGCACAAATTGGGAAAAGGGATAGTGCAGTGAAAACTTTGAAGTCACGGCCTTTGTTTTAAGTTCATCAGTGAATAGAAGAGGATGTGTTTGGAAGGTGTTATGCAAACAATAGTCAGGCTAAATGCAAGGAGCTAGGATGAAGGATGGCAGTACTAGTTTTAGAGTTAAGGGAGAAAAGTATCAAGGTCTCTGAGGCATGTGGGGCTTGCACAGAGAGCTGAGTTACTAAGGAAAAATTACCAATAACATGATGAAGGAATTCCTGATGAATGAAGAAGAGGACTGAGTTAAGGGGAAACTGTGTAAGACATACTGAAACGGTACAGCATCTCTGAGTGGCTATCAAAATTCTTATTTACCTTTCATTTAATTTTTGCACTCTCATAATTTGTCTTTTAGGTTTAGTTACTGTAGCACAATACAAAAATTATTTTTGATTAACAGTTTTAAGTACACATCACTGTTTCAAAGACACGCTATTAAAATTATTTTTTTTAGTTAAGTGTGGTAGTTCCAGAAAAATCAAGTGGCCTGCCTGTGGTCACATGCATATTGCCAACAGGCATGGATAGTGGTGATGAAGAGTGAATTTTGGATGCTAATCATACAGGGCTCTGTGAAGGTTTGAATCAATATTTTTCTTCCCTTTGAGAGATTGGTTTGATTACATCAGCTTACATTCTGCTGTTCTTAGGCTTCCCAATTTGTCTTTTGATGCAAAAAATAAATTCTCAGTATATTCTGTCTTACAAATGTGAGGCAACCAGTGAAAATTGTTTCTCCAGGATCTTTTCATTCCCTTCACTGTCTTGTTTAACATTTATAACAAAAGTGCGTGCTCAGAGGTTTAGAAGTGAGCGTTCTTAGTCTAGAATATCATACAGAGGAGTCTGTTCATACTGACTTTGGCAGCATGAGAAGATGAAACAAAAGCTGTCTCTTGAGGTGTTTCACATGCAGTTTCATATGTGTAAATCAAGCTTCAGTGTAATTGTAAAGAAGACATGCTCCTGTAGATTAGATGTAGAAATGTGTGCAAACTGCCTGTAAATCTACCAGAACCTCTCTGCTCCTTTCACTACTACACACTGTGGCGTGCTCTTTTGTAATTGCTCTGCTGTCACTATTCAGATCAGGTTGCTTCTCTCCCTGGCATGTTTTGGGCAAAAGTTCTTCCATTACTGGCTTTTTTTTGATGCTTCTGTCAGCTCTAATAGAGGTTTTATAAATGGAGATTCCTGGTGCTGACACTAGAGGGAGAAAAGGAACAAAAATGACGGGACTGGACGTGCACTGTGCACGATATTGAAGAATGTACAGTGTCTTATTATTTAAAATGTAAACTCAGCTATATTAGAGGAAATTATTAATAGTTTATAGAAAGAACAGTCACTCAGGGAAATTGTGATCAAATTACAAATGTTAACATGTCAAGGATATTCCCTTCTGCATTTTCTTTCATTGAGCTGCTTTATCTCTTTCCTTTTTGTTGCAAAAAGCCAGAGTTTGTAAACAAATCCTCATTTTCTGATTTCTAGGCCTGAGTGTGGATCGTCCTTGTGCCCGAGCAGTAAAGGTTGACTGCCCTTGTCCACTGTCACAGGTCACATCCAGAAATAATGTGGTGTGGGCTCTGAGTGAGCAGCGGGCCCTGTTGTACCGGGAGGGAGTGCGCAGCTTCTGTCCCGAAGGAGAGCAGTGGAAGAGTGATATTGTCAGGTAATAACTCTGGTGGGACTTTCTGGGCATAGGAATGACACAAAGAACTGCTGGAACGCCTTGATGTTTGAAAAGGTGTTACCTGAACTCATGTGTTTATATGCCTCTGTGTGTATATGGCTATTTTAGCTATCTGTCCGTCTGTCTGTCTATCTGTCCTTCCTTGTTTTAGTCTTTGTCCAGAGGTATTCAGGGTAACTGCTGTTTTTCTGTCAGGTGAATGACTGCTGTGAAATGAAAGGAATTGTCATAAACAGAAGCAAGTTTGAAGAGTGAGAACAATTTAAAAAAGATCTTTATAATGTCTGTCAATGTGACTTTTTAATTAAATATTGCTTCTTTAATCTGTGCCAGAATGGTTTTAGCAAGCTCTCCAGTTTTTTGAGGAGATTTTTTGTCTTGTTTTGTTTTGTTTTCTTTTTTTTCTGAGATTAAATCTATGCATTTTCTTGGTCATCCACACAGCTGGATAACACTTGTATACTCCCCAACCACAGATTTTTATAAATATTTTGTGTAGTTGGTATTTAGCTTTGTAGTTGGTCCTATGCTCACGGTTGTTCCTTTGTGATAAAGTTAAAAGCATTGAGTCTTTCCTGCTGGCTTTGGGAATATAGTATCTCTTGTGACATCAGCCTGAAGCAAGTTTAGGAAGGAATTCAAGTTCTTGTCATCAGGTGATTTTATCTACTGAATATCCTATTGTGAAACCTTAACTTGTGCTACCTCCCAGCCTGGTATTTGGCTCTTGGACAGTCTCAGAAGCTACTGTGTCTTTGTTCAAATGTGAAATTTGCATGTACTTTAATGAGTTTGTTTAATGAAAATACCTGCTTGGCCTACACCTTAGGTACATTTCATATTCTTGGGCTTTGTGTTAAAATTGCAGAAAGCAGTCACTATTTGTTCTTAAATTGTCAAGAAAGGTTATCTGAAAGAGCTAGCATTGTTTGCTACCTTTTCAGTGTCTGATATGATCACCTGACCGTGTTGACTTTCTGAGCTTGAAAATCGTTTACTTATGCAGGAAACTTATAGTCCTGAATTCAGCATTTATCTTTGTCACATAGTTAGGTTGAGCTTTCTATTTGTGGTCCCTGAACTGCAGGTATTGTTCTCAGAATAGGTCAAGGAAGTTGAGGAGATACATTTATGAAGTTGTTTTATCAAAAACTTAAAGAACACAGCTCTTGATTGCTTATTTACTAAATAAAATAGGGCTTGTTTAGTTTTATTGTTACGTATCCAAGTTTGAAATCTTGAGTGATCTTTGAAGGACTCATGGTTTTTTGGTTGTTGTTGTTGGATGTTTCTTACTTAAACAAATAATATATAAAGTACTGAATAACTGTGAAAATTTGGTATCAAATGTGTTTTGTAGCTTGGCCCCACTGCATTCAACCCTGTATAACTATTAGCATTATAATAGCTGCCTTCAAATACCATCAACATAACTTTGAAGTAAGGTTTTTAACATTTTTACTTGTTTGCATTTCCAGTGAAATGCAAGCTTTGGAACCGGTGTGCATAACCCTTGGAGATCAGCAGACATTGTGGGCTTTGGATATCCATGGCAATCTCTGGTTCAGGACTGGTATAGTTTCAAAGAAACCACAAGGAGATGATAACCATTGGTGGCAAGTAGGCATTTTTTTATTTTGCTTTCAGTTTAGTCTTTTACCTTGGGTTTGTTATTTGTGTTATTTTCCCCATAAGATTTGAAGAATAAATTCAATTAATTGCTTGATATTTTATAGCACTCTTTATTGTATAAAACGTCAGTGTTTATATAAAACACAGTATATTAAAACTTCAGTGTGGCTATGGCTGAAATCCCTTTTTGGGTCTGCTTTAAAGAGGGGAGGAAAAACCATCCCGTGGTCATCCAGAGCAGCATTGCAGAAGCTTTCAAGAACACAAGAAATGCTCTGCCAGGTTATAGGACATGCTGTTGAGGCAGAGCATCAAGTCTGGCTGCTGAATGCAGCCTCTTCTCTTTTCTTCCAATGCTCATCCTTTTCCTTCGCTAGATAAAATAAATAGTAAGTCACCGTGCGAAAGAATGTGTTTCGCATTTTTCCATTCAGTTGAGGTTTCTTTGAGCCATGTGAAGCTGCTTGCTTCAGCCACAGTTCATGTGGGTGAAACCAACTCAGTTACTGCAAGCACTGTCTGGTATTGATTTGGAATTCCTGACTCTGGTTTCTCCAGCTTTTCTTGTTTTCTCCAGAGAAAGGGGTGGGGAAGAAGGGAGTACAAAAACAGTTTTACAGAAAATGTGATTGTCTACATGCCTACCTAAGTTGCAACAATTTTGGTCTATGTGCATATATAATCCCTTTTTGCATGTAGGCATCATGAGTAGCTTTTCTTGGAGGTTATTGGCAAACTGCTGTTCTTTTTGTGCTCTTAGGCATTTTCTTCCTTTCTAGGACTATCCCAGGATGTTGCCAACCTAGTTGTCCATGACGGAACTTGGGCAATTGCTTATTTAGACCTCTGTCTGGACTATGAATTAAAATGTCCATGAGGTAGTTGCAAAGGAGTATTGCATACAAGTTTTTGTCGTGTGGTCTGGATTGCTACACTGCACAGGTTTCTCTCTTCCTTTGGGAAATTGAAAATTCACTTCTTAGTTTGTAGAGTTCAACATATTCAACATAGAGGGAGACATCCTAAAACAAAGGGCTTTCTTAAAATGCAGATTTCTAAATGGATTGTTGGGTAGAAGGGAGTTGTAAGCTGGCATTTAATCTTGATCATGGCTTACTAGCAAGACGATTACTCAAAATGTACCAGTTTTAATTTTCCCTTCCTACATTTTGAATATTTCTAAAAAAGCTTGTGGTGAAAGATTGTGCAGCTCACCCCAAAGCTTAACTAATTATCAAGAGCATTTCTTTTCTTTTTCCCCCAGGTAAGCATCACTGATTATGTAGTGTTTGACCAGTGCAGCCTGTTCCAGACCATAATCCAGGCAACTCACACAGTGGCAACAGCAGCTCAGGCACCTGTGGAGAAGGTGGCTGATAAGCTTCGAATGGCATTTTGGTCACAGCAGCTTCAGTGTCAGCCTAGCCTCCTTGGAGTTAATGGCAGTGGAGTCTGGATCTCTTCAGGCAAAAATGAATTCCATGTAGCAAAGGGAAACTTAATAGGTTGGTGTGCTTTTGCATCTTAATTTTTTTAAGTTAAGAAAATTAAATACAAGGAAATAGCTAGCTACATCTCTGTCACCACAGAAATTACCCATGGCAAGTCAGGGCAGCTTTAATATGTTTAAAAATTAAATTAAATGATTCATTAGCATTTGGTCTTAAATATTTTCTCATTTAAAGGGAAATGTTTTTCATGGAAAAGTCATCATCAACTAGTGAACTGTGCATCTACATGTGTCTCTTCTCTGGGATAAGAAGACAATCTTACTCTGTTTAATCTGTTTTATCTCACACAGTGGAGTCTGGCTCACAATCAGTGTGACTGTGCAAGACACTAATGTTATGGTTTTACAGTGCTAATAGAGGAATTGCTTTATTTTTCTGGCTACAGTTCTCAAAATAGAATTTTGATTTGCTACATTTCTTTGTTTAGGTAGACTACCAGTACATCTAGGATGTTGTTTAACCTCATGACCAAATTGGTTCCCTGTTGAAGACCATTAATATTCTTCTTTATCCTCTTCTGCATTCCCAGTTTTCTCTGTGTGTGTTTACATAGGTGTCAGGAGGAAGTTTCCTTCTCTTCCCAACAGTTTCTTGAAAGATTTTCATAGAAAATCTTGTCTAAAATATATATAATGATTGATTGCAATAGAATTTCTTTTAGATAACAAATTTTAATAGAAAACTAAGTTTCCTACTAATATCACTGTATTCTTTCTTTCAAGGCACGTATTGGAATAATATTGTGCCTCGTGGTACTGCTTCTGCCACAAAATGGATTTTTGTGTTGGCTTCCACAGCTTCATCTAAAGAAGGTTGGTAAATCATCAGTGAAGGCATATACTATCTGATTTTTAAGTAGAGTGGAATTGATGGTGTAAGTAATTAAATATCCTGAATTACTTCAGATTTTGGTTGTCTTTTCTGTTTGTAGGGATCTAAAGTATTTGAAGTAGGGTGGAAATATGTCTGTAGAACTACTGGAGATTAAAATAACATATTATTCACACTCACCTTTGGTGTGGAGTGACATCCAGCAGAGAAATGAGTGGTCCTCAGGAGCAGCAGCTTCCTAAACTTCTAAAGCATGAATTGCCAGAATTTGTAATTGAAGTTTTGGAGTAGGCTTTGCTGGAATGCCTGTACTAACCAAGTGCTTCTCCTGTCAGTGCAGTTACTGCAGCAAAATGGCACATTATTGGTAAAAGTGAGACCCTGTGAGGGAATTGAACTGCTGGTTACAATAGTTAGCAATTGCATTGTCTAAGTACACTGGATTTAGTGGTAAGAAAGGGTCTAGAGCTGAAAAGGAATGTTGCTTTTCAAAGGCTATTATCAAGGATAAAAAAGAGCAAAAGAATAAATAGAGGTGATAGCACACTGTTATGTGTGTCCCCTCTTATTAGTTTCTTCAAATGAAACATTTCTTCAAGTGAGATCACTTACTACTTCCTTTATTTGAGAAATGGAGTATTTAAGTGCCTAAATAAGGGCTTAGGATGTGTATTTGTACTTCAAAGCCTTACCCTATGAACATAGCCAGGAAGCTTTAGTTTTGCCTTCAAATGTACTGATCGTTTTTTTCAGAAAAAGTATATGTGTAAGCTTTCTCAGACTGGATTAGGAATTATTTTAATAACAGAAGTGTCCTTCCCATAGGAAGCTTTTTGTGGCTGTGCCAAAGCAACAAGGATCTGTTTTGTGTCAGTGATCAGAATCCTCATTTTCGTCCTTCTACGGTGCAGCTGCCACCGGAGGCTGAAATGGTGCACTACTCTGCCTGCCAGGATGCCATTTGGGGCTTGGATAGTCTCGGGCAGATATTTATCAGAACACTTTCCTCCAGCTGCCCAACAGGGATGCATTGGACAAAACTGGATCTCTCCCAACTAGGTATTACATTTTTATCGAGTAGACTATCTCTTAGCATACCGTATTTCCCAGAAGTATCATTCAGTTTACTGATGTAGAATATAATATTTACTGGATTAAATAATACTTACTGGCAGATGATTGTAAAACATCAGGAACAGCTGTGGCTTTCAAAGAGTGTTCTGTTTAGGCTTTTCCTGGAGACAAGAACTCTCCTGTTTACAAGATACTTTGTGTGTGTTCAGTGCATCTTGCAGATAGTCTGAGGTGGCTCAGCCTGACACGGTGCTGTGCAGGGGCTCCAGCAGTTTTAACTAGGCTGGCTCTTGTACCTCAGTGCAGCCATAATCACCTGGTCTGAGGCACAAAGATCTGAATTTTATGGTTAAACACATTTTTAGCAGAGTCATCAAAGCTTCCTGCCAAGGAAAAATTATGCTCCAAGAGTTACATCATTCATGAGTGATGCAGCTGATAACACTGATGTTCAGGTTTATAGTGAAGTGATAATTCAGCATAATGCTTAGAATGTGGTGCTGGTTAACTGCTCTTTTCATTTGCTTAGGTGGTTGACCATGATTTGATCATTGAAATTTAGTCCCAGTTTGGAATTTGGCTCTGGGGTAATCAGGTCATTTGCCAACTTCATCAGTGATATTCCAATCAGATTTATTTCTTTAATAGTCTTACTGTTAGAACATTCTTACCTTCATGCTAATCTGCATTCCTGTTTCAGGTGAAGATAAAGGAAATTGAGACTATGCACCATTCCCTCACCATTTTAAAAATAATTCAACTGTTTTGCAGTTTTTCCATTTTTGATGGCAGTGTTCATGACTGGTCTGAGAACAGACAAGCAATTTTAACTTCAGGTTTAAGGAAAGGCAGACACAGCTGGCAGAGTTTAAGCCTCATGTACAATTTTAGTGTATAATTTGTAATACTTCATGGAAAAATTCTAAAACGTGTCTTTAAAAATTAACTTGTTTGTCAGTTGTATACCAACAGTAGTTGTTTAGACCTGATGAACTGGTTCCAAATCACTCATCAAATCACAGTTTAAACGCTGATTGATGCCTTTTACTGACCTGCAGGATAGATTTGTCCACTCTGTCCTTCTCATGTTCCTTAGTGTGGTTTGAAACTCTTCTCATCAACCACTGCTTTCCAGCAGTTTAGACAGTAACTGTTTAAGTGAAAAAATAAATAACTTCTGGCCATTGTCTGAAAATCTCAAAAGAATACATACAGGAAGTCAGTGTAATTGGTGTTAGCTGGCTCTAATACCTGGCCTGTGAACTTGAGCAGTTCAGAAGTTCAACCTTTACATTCAGCTGTTCCTGTCAGCTCTGTGGCACATGGTGGTGGCATAGCAGAGATCTGGGGTCAGGAAATGCTTAAGCACTCCACTGTACCTGTCACTGTGGGTTAGCACTGAAATGTAAAAATGTTTTAGGCATTTTTCCTCTAATTAATTGCATATGGTAGATCACTGCTTAACAAGTGCATATCCATGGCTATAATAGAAGAGCTTTTATTTGTTCTAATGGGGCTGAAGGAATTGGAGAACTATTGTTACTGTTCTAGTGTATGTTTAAGTTTACTCCAGAAATATTAGGATGGTAATTGAGGAGGGCAGGCGGGATGGGAGCAACTTTCTGTAAAATGCAGTTCAGAATTCTGTATGGAAGTGATGGGGTTTGCCAGAATTAAGGTTGAAATATTCATATCATTGGTAGTATCTTGCCTTTTACATTATGTAGTGGGAGTAGCACCTAGTAGATTATTTTGATTAGAGTTCCACTATCACTATCAAGGTTTCTAAACACAGTAGAATGACCTTTAGGTTTTAACAATAAACAATGCTGCTGGTTCATGCTGCTTGCTCTAAAACAGTAGGTGAATGTGGTTAGCATGACCTTCACCTAAGATACAAACAGTAAGTGGGAGGAGGGAGAAACCTCAAAACATTTACATAAGGGCTGTGTTTTTGAATATCAAATTGTACTGTAGACATAAATAATATCAGCTATGCTGAGTAGGTGATATGTGATTCTATGTTTGAGTGCCTGATGCTTGTCTGGATCAGAACACTTTGACAGCTGAGGTATCACGTGACAAAGCCATTGCTTCGAGTCATGCTTTACTAGAAGGAATAATGAGGTTTTAAGTAAGATTTTGGCTTTGCAGATGAAAGTCAAGCCTCTGTCTACAAAAGAAAGTTGCTATAGATGTTCTCATCCCAAGCAGTAGAAGTTTTTGTTTGTCATTTTGGTTTTTATATGAAGCTGTATGGTTAAAGGAAATTTTGGGATGAGATAGGTTGATTTTTGGTCTTGTGATTCAGAAAGTTAAATAATTTTGGTTAATGAGATCTGTTTACTATTACAGATAATTAAAAGATAAAGCTGTGTTGTTCTGTTGCTTCCTGTTCTTCCCCCCAGCAAGCCCTAACAATTGGGAATATTGCTGTCTACAGAAATAAATACTTTGAACTTGACCTCTGTGGGATAAAATTCCACGCCCCTCTTTAAGGAATGCTGTGTCTGATGCACTTTACAAGGATTTGTTGCTAGATTTCACATCCCCGAAGACAGAACTGTTACCAAGAGTGGGATATCCCAAGCAGCATGGGATGTTCAATTAACCAGCAAGGCCTGTTTTTAGAGTCTTTAGTTTGGAGTCTGACCAGAGCATTCCGTCTGTAGTGGATCTGTACTGCTTGGGTCCCTCTTTCTTTGGAACTTGTTTTCCGTTACTTTGTTTTGTCCGACATGGGGTGAAAAAAGAAAATCAGATGTTAGATACATTAAATCACATGGCTATTTTAAAATGAATGTGAAAGAGTAGGAGTTTCAGTAGACAGTTAACTAGCAGTTCTTTGTAGTCCAAAATACCAGGTGTGCATCTCTACTGTCTTGCAGGAATCTAGACTAAACCCAAACACAAACCATGCCAAAATGTCAACACACACTTATTTTAAGGCAGCTTTGTTTTCATGGTGCTGACAGGGTTAAAATACTGCTGCACATTTGAGATTGGTGTAATAAATATGTACAGTGATGAATATAAATCCATTTGAAAATCAGTTTCTTTATTTACAGATGTGACACTGGTATGTTAACACTGAAATACATAACCGGTATGCTCTCATATTTTTGAAATGCTAGTGGCATTAGGAATGTTCTTTGCTGACTGTATTAGCAGATCAACACCTTTAAAAGTCTCCAAGCATGGCCAGCTACAGAGAAGAGTTCATGTTAGGTCATGTGAAAGTTTGTCTAGGTACTGATAACATTTGTCACAGAATGGTTCCCTGCTTGAATTTGGTTATTTTAATAGTGTATTTATAATGTGCTTTAGAAATTGCAGTCTCCTATGACTAAAACATTTATTTTTAGATTTAGAAGAGAAATGTCTCACATAAGCACTACCTGTTGGTTTTGTTCATTGTATCCAGTGGTTTTTTTTTTCTCCCACAAGTTGTATTAACTTCTAATCATTTTTATGTGACTGTGTTTAAAGCTTGTTTAATACAATGAAGTCTAAATACAAGTTCTGATTATTTGCTGAATTTGAAAGGAAAATGCCAGATTGCTAATACTCTCTCTGTTATTAGGTGGTGTAAAGCTGATCAGCTTGACCTGTGGAAATCAGCATGTTTGGGCCTGTGACACAAATGGTGGCATTTATTTCCGTGTAGGAACTCAGCCTCTTAACCCAAGTTTGATGCTTCCTGCGTGGATAATGATTGAGCCACCTATACAGGTAAAATGTTGATTACAATTCTTTGTAACCCGGTGGTTTAGCTCTATGCTAAACAATAAAACAGTAATTTTAGAATTCATGGAAAACAGTAGAGTCAGGTTTTGTAGTAGAGCGTAGCACTGAGCTATGCCCTGAGTACCTGCTGTGTGCTAAGCAAGGGGCCAGATGGGCAAACAGCACAGGGCAGAGGGGTATGAGAAGGCTCTGCTCAAGTGGCATGGTGCTGAAGTGCCTGCCTCCCTCTTCCTTTATCCTCACCCTTGTGAGTCTGGGATGCTTGCTAGGGTGCTGTGCCTGAATTCAGGGACTTTCCTTGTCATGCAGTGATTCATAAGCATGCAGTACAAATGCAGCTCTTTTCCCTTGTTACCAAAATGGGCAAACTTCATGTCCTTTCTACCTTCCAGCTGGGAGGATCAGAGTTGAAAGAAGCCTCCTAAAGTAACCTGGAAGCATATTTGCAAAATATAGAAAACTGACAAAATCTGTTTCTCCAGTGTCTGTTTGTTGTTTGGTTTTTGGTTGTTTTCTTTTTTAATCTCTCCTTAAACCACAGCGCCTGCTTTCATTGCTGCTCTAATACTTTGCAAGTTAATCTCTGAAATGGGAGTAATTTCTGTTGTGGGTTGGGACTGCTGTAATGGAGCTGACCTCTTGACTACTGATTTCATTCTTTGCTCCTTGGCACGAAATCACTTGAACTGAACTGTCTGCTGATGTAGCACAGTAGCACTGGCTGTGTTTGCATACTTGATTGACATTTTATGATGTTACAGCATTTCTCTTAAAGATTTTGAAATGTGTGGTACTTTCAAAAGTACACATTAAGAAATAGAAGTAAATCTGTGACAGTGGAGTTGCAATCATTTATTTGGTTTTACATAATTTGCTTTTAGTTTTGCTTATCTGTCATCGGCCAGCTGTTGGCTTGTGTGTATCTCAGGGTGTAACAGCAAAGAAGGGCAGGGGAACAGGGAAATGAAAACTGCAGATATGCATCCCATCAATTAGCACAGCACTGGTTAGATGACTAATTCTGTACTGCAAATGTGGTCCTGGAGAAATGGTACCTTGTTTTGCAGAATAGCAGGGCAGACTGATAAATTGGTGCCAATACCACTTGCAAAAAGGACTTGGTTACAGTGCTTATTCTTGGTGTGCTGCAAGTGAGTCTTTCTGATGTCATCTGTAACATATTGTCCCTGCTAACAAGGGTGTAGGGCAGCAGGAAGAGGAGACTGAAGGTGTCAGTGATGATGTCTCCCATTAAGGCAGTATTCTTTAAAAAAAAGGGAAGAAACATGCCATTTAAATTGAGTTTGCCAAGAGACGGAGAATGAAACTTGTGTAGTATCTTCTTACCAAAGGTCTATCCAGGAAAATAGCCCAAAAAGCTGTTTCTCTATGCTGATACTGTTTTCTCTGTACTAAGTGATTCTCTACTCCTCCACTGAAGTAGATTAAACTACTCAATACAAAGGTGTTTACAAGAGTTGGGATTTGCTGTGGCTCATGATTTGGCAGTGACTTCCTTATGTAGAAAGTGGACAAGGTTGAAAATGAAATTATTTCCCATTATCTTATCAACAAAGCTGGATGATGTTGCCTTCCAAAAATTATAACCTTCTGATACCCAGAGCAGTGTCATTCCCTTTCCTGTTATCTTGCCAGCTCCTGGCATGGCAAATTTAATGAGTCAATATGAAAGGTCAAGAATTCAAACACTGCTTGCACAGAAGATGAAAACTCATGGGTTACATGCTTGTTTTGAGATGATTCCAGCATGTTAAAACAAGTCATTAAAGGAACAGTCATTCACGCTTTTACAGAGGCTTAATGCAAAATAAGAAAATATGTGAACTTTAAAAGTGTTTCCAAATGCTAACTTAATATTTGGAAAACAAATATAACGTGATGTCTGAAGAGTGAACTATTGAGTGAACACTATTTGCTTATTAGGAACACCTTACTGTTATCTGTCCCTTAATTGACTTTGACACAGTTCATGCTGCTTCTCTCTTATGTTCAGAACAACAGAAATACTCTAAGAAGTATTTGTGAATGATTCAGCCATTTTCTCTTTGAAGAAGGAAATCAAAATTGCTTTTCACTTGCTTTAAGTACAGGAGCACTCTCAAATAACGTAATTTAAAACCAACTATGGATATTTCATTCCCTAGTAAATGTCAGAGCCAATATGACTTGCCTGTCCCAGATCTCATGACTCATGAGCAGCTTGTGAGCAGCTGCAGACTCTGCTTTTATGGTGTCACTTCTTCTTAAAGGAGTGCTGCAGTTGCACAGCATCCATCCTTGCACAGCTTCACAAAGGTATTCACAGACTGCAGTTTTGATGAGATTTTGCTCGTGCTAAAATGAGTGAATATAATTTAAGTTCAGTCTTTGATTCTGTGATGCTGTACTTTTTCTTAAATCAAGACCAAACCAACTCTCGTTTGTTACTCTTCCCTCTGTACCTCCGTACTGAAGCATCTCTTGAGATGAAGAATAATATGATATGTTCTCTGCCCTCCTTTTTTATTTTATCCAGTACTTCAGAAGTGGTTGATAACATCCTTAGAGTATCTTGAGCAGTAGTAGTTTATATATAGATGTTTTCTGTGATTCATCAATTTGGTTCTGCAGTCTTAGAATTTAAAATAATTCTGTAGTTACGCAGCTTTCTGGAAGTTGCTTCAAGGACATTGACAAAACTGATCAAAATGCTTTAATGAAATTATTTTAGACCAGGAAATAGAAAATATTTTTCCATTCTATTGTTAACATGCAGGACAAAACCACCATCTACTGTAGCATGTCTCTCTCTCTAGATATTTTTACATATTAAAAAATTAATTTTAAAAAGAGCAGGAAAAATAAATAATATTTATATAGATAATATAGACTATCTTTTTATATGTGTGTATCTTTATTGTGATTTAATGCTTTTCAGATTTCTGGCCTAAAGGAACAATAACTAAAAATAAAATAGAAAATTAGTATAGACTGTAAGACTGATTAAGGATATTGAAGAGTAGAGCTTGATCAAAAGGTAAATGTCTTTAAATTGCTTTCGAAGGTCCCCCCAAGTTGAACTGTTTGAAAATAATTCTTTGGATATTTCGGCTTTGATTTCTGGTACCTTCTGAAAAAGGTGCTGAGGCAAAATCTGATCTTGAGAAACTCTTTCTTCCCCCAAGTACAATTCAAAAACTGGCCTTGAGAACCACCTTCTCAGATTTACATTAAGGCATCTGTCATCTAAACAACTTTATCTGACAAAATTAAAGGAAATAGAACAAGTATTTGTAATGAGTGACTAATCATCTATTCATTGTAAATAATCAGTCTTACTCTAAAAATAGATTGAGACATTTTATTGTCATTTCTGTAATTGCTGCTCTTTGTTTGTGACCAAATTTCATAGAGAATGGAATTGAAAAAGCAGTTTTATTAAATCCAGAGGTCTGTTTAAATATCCACATAGCTTGTCTGAACTGTGGAGTACAAGGGATTTGTTTAAGGAAATGTTTGGCTACTGCATAAAGCTTTAGTTGATCATTTGTAGTTCCAGGGTCTCAGCAGATGAGCACTGCTTAAATTAGTTTGCCATAAAATTGTCACCTGTGGTGTGTGCATTTCAAGTTAGAGAAACTTCTGGTTTATTACTCTTCCCATAAACAGCCTGGTAATTGTGTCTCTAAACTTGATATCGTCAGTAAGAGAAGTTATTACAGGTAGTAGAAGTTCTTACTGATGTAGGAGGAGCTATTTTTTTCTTATACACAGAGCTCCAAAAAACTAAATTAAGGCTGTTCATGCTTTCACAGTCATTCAAAAATTATTAAAACTATGAAGCAAATAGATGTTTAAAAATACCATTTGAAATTTAGGCAAATTATCTGTAATTCTGAAAAATCAATACAGGATAGATTTAATTTCTTTTCAATACCTTATATTGAACATAGGTCAAGAGAAGGTAAGGAGGTTGGTTGTGCCTTACAGGTGAGTGTTGGCTTGTTAGAAACAGTTGTCATCATCTTTGTTTTGTTTCCTTTATTTAAATAAAATTCTGCTTACCTTACGGAACACTTAATGTGGATCTGGGACTTTCTTCTTCTGCATCTGCCTTGCTTTTGCATTTCTCAGTGAGATTTCTACTATTATTAAGGCCAGTTCTGCATTAAATGGTACTTAGAGGAGGAAGTGGTCAGCAGTCATCCAATTTTGCCATTAAGGTGAAATGTGGGAAGGGTTTGTTTGAAAGGATCTTCAAGGATTGAATATTTAGAGGGGAACGGATTTTTTCTGTTGAAAATGCTTTATAACTTTTACTTCAGAATCATCATGCTACTTTGGAACATACTTGTCATGGATATCTCTGTTCTTTCTGATGCAATATCCACATGCCTGTTCTTTCCAAGTCCAGTGGTTTTTACTAGCATGGACCAGCTTGCATTACTCAGCCATTGCACAGACATCTTCTGAATTGCCATGGGTTCTGCTTTCAAGTGCTAGATGAGATTCTGAGGAAGTATCTTTTATTAGCCAAAGTCTGCTTAGGTTGGAGAAGTAATACACTCATTAGGCCTGGTTATCCCTAGACCAGAATAACTAGTGTGTTATTCTGTATATCTTCATTCATGTGAGGCTTCTGAAGACATTAATAGGGAGAAGATTTTCCTGGAGGACTGCACTTTTCAAGATGATGTAGAGAAAAGCTGTTTGGCAGTAGTAAGAGCAGCTGTCTCAAGGTTGGTTGCAAATAAGTATAGGAGATAAAGCTTCTGCAGCTGTGTCTTTTGTTTAGCTGATTTAGAATGCCATAATGTTTAAGTTCAAGTCTGTGCTATTCTTCACAGGCATGCCTGTCTTAAGTAATTGTAAGTTACATAAAAGGTGCTTTTGGAGGTTGAAAAAATGCAATTCCAGCATTTGTTCTGAAGTTGCCTCATGCTGATTCCATTGCTGAGTGTAGTGCTCATTATCTTCCTCTTTGTTGCTGGTTAAGAAAACTGCTGTCACTATATTTCACTGTATTTTGCTGCTTTGGAGTTTTAGCCTTCTGATACTTGTTTTATGGCATTGCTATCACCACGTTCAGAAAAGCATGTGTGTGGCCTGTCACAGGAGATAGCAATTGTTATCAGCACCAGAAGCTTCAGATCACAGAAAGTGCCCAAAATGGGGTACACCCAGAAAATTCAGTAGGCAATCCTCCTGTGTCTTTCTGAAACGCAATCTCAAGGGGGTGTATTTGCTTTTTGAGAAGACTGGCTTACACTGAAAACAACAGTTGTGGGAAAGAGAACTGTCAGTTTTCATATTTCAGTTTGGTCATTACTTGGAACTTCCTCATACCTGCAACTCTTCCAATATTCCCATATTTTTGTTAGTTAACACAGAATTAGATATTTAATTATTTTTCAGAGGGATGAAGAAACACATTTAACATTCAATTGGGCAAATAAAGTAACTACAACTATCATTAAGTTTTGAGAGTTTTTCAGAGTTATTCTATTTAAAAATAAAAGCACCGTGGTGTAAAAACTCACGGGTAGAGGATGCACATCATGATTTAGCAGGTACGAGCTGTGGTTGCACAGAGTAAGGAGACACCCTGGAATACCTGCTGGACACATCAGACCCTTTGATCTTGAATTAGGAGCTCGAAGGCCCCTCCCTATAATGTATTACTGTCTCCCTGTTCTATGATGATGCTGTGAGCAGACAAGGTGCCAACCAGCTCTCTTTGCAGACCAACCTAGCAATCACTTGCATTCCCAGGGCTGGGTTGTGTGTCTTTCCTGCCTGGAGGTGGTTCTCTCTGCCACCTCCCCTCTTATACTGCTCAAAAATTTTGTCTTTTTGGTCACAGCTGAACCCCAAAAAAATGCTTTGCTCTCCTTGGTCAGGTATCTAAGTTTCAAAAACTAAAGAGAGGTGCACTTTATGGGCATAGGCAGCGTGAGAGGGTGTTTCATTGGTGCTCGTTAAAAGTATGGTTATTAAAAAAAAGCCTTGGTTACTCAGAGCTTTGCTTATACACAGTTTTTATTACCTAGTGCTAAATTACGTTCTGTTTTCTGGGAATTGGCACTTAGTGTTTACTTAATGCACATTTCTGTAAAAAATTGTTATTCTCCTAACAGTTCAGTTCTTAAGTGTGTTTTTAACAATACCTGTAGTGTTAATTTCAGAGAGCTTATCTCCTACGTTAGTTTGTAATCTTAGTTATGAAACAGTGACCAGAAGGCAGTTGGGCAAACCTGAGTAGGCCTAGAGTTTGTATGGTCTCTAAAGCAGTTACATGAAATTTAAATTATTTATTTTTTTAATTGCTTCTAAGGAACAGTTGTACTAAGTATTTTTAAAGTATTTTATGGTTCTGTTGAGAACATGTTGAGTAGTTGCATGGGTTTGGTTTGTTCTTTTCTATGATTTGATACCATATGTTGTTGTCTTTCCCATGTTTCTGCAGGAACAAACATTGGAATAAAAAATTTAGAGGTAACAGAGGGGGAGAGGTCAAGGAATTTACTCCTTGGCTTCACTTTGTCTTTCACATTGTGCTAGTTATAGACAGCTTAATAGATATCTCCTTGGCTGGAAATACCCAACTAAGGCCTTTGTCTCTTTATTCAGTAAAGGCAGAAAGTAGGAGAAAGAGTCCTGTTGTTGTTCTAAGGCTTCTGAGGAAAATAATGTTCCAGTTTTACAGACAATAAACAGTTATGTTTTTCTGACAATTTAATGCCAGCTTTGCTGAAGAACACATGGCATTGAAGAAGACCAAACACAGATTCATCTTCCCTGCTCCTGTATATTGCCTTGAACTTCTCTACAGAGAAAAAAACCAGCACTTAATTTAGCAAGCTATTGCTGAAAGAGCTTTATAATCTTCATTTAAATGGAACTCAGAAAATAATATGTAAGTAGGCCTGTATTGGGGGAGAGTCTCTCAAAGTTGCCTTCTTTGTTTGTTATCCTCATTAGGAGGGTCTAGATGCTGTAAGTCATGAAAAGAGATTAGTCTGATACACTCATAATGCTCAAGAATGTCAGAAGTATCTCTGATGTGACCTTCTTACAGCATGACCTAGACCAGCTGAAAGTGTTTCTGATTTGTCTTTTGAAGGCAAGGAGAACATTTGTGCTGAATGTAGCCACCAACCTGTTATAAAAAGGATTAGGCTTGGACTGACTGATAATGTTATGTTTAGTCTTCCTTATCCTGGGTATTTTCAGCAGAACAGAGATAATGGAGGTTTGCTGGTACATGGACTCTGTGCTCCTGAAAAGTGACGTGGAAAATGTTCTGGTGCCTTTTTTGTGTGCGTGTGTTTGTCCTTTCTTCCTTGACATGGAACTTTAACCATTTGTGTTCAGCTGTGACCAATAAGACAAAACTTTTGAGTAGTATGTAGCGGAGAGTGAATGGGGAATGTGTTAGTTTTTACTTTGGATTTTGTTGGATACTGTTTAAATTAAATTCTTACACTGAAACTTACTTCTCAGTGGTTTGCAGGAAGAAAGGAAATAACTTGCACAGAATTATAAATCTAATGGACAACTTGATAACTTAAATATGTTTAGCATAGACATTGTTTCTTGATATCATTTACCAATTTGCCAGTTATGTGAGTCCTTCAAGTTTACTTCATTTTATCAACACTATTTTCTCAACAGACATGTAGCAAACTGGTTTTCATTGTTTTTGTTTGTAGCAGACAACAAATATATCTACAGCTCTTAGTATATTGCTTTAATGTTGAAAAGGACATAGTTGATAGCGTTGCAGTCGATGGTTGTGGCAGGAAATTCTTCATATCAAAAGA
The DNA here is from genome assembly GCA_013397175.1 of Platysteira castanea. NCBI lineage: Eukaryota > Metazoa > Chordata > Aves > Passeriformes > Platysteira > Platysteira castanea. Next base: position 35,276 of record VYXC01006452.1, read on the forward strand.
CAGAGCGTGACCAGGGTGTTTGTAGCCAAGGCACAAGACCAGAGGATGGGGAATCTGCATTCAGATCTGGCTAAAAGAGTCAGACTTCTGAGATTTTCAGAATTTAGAAATTTTTGGCACTACAAGTAATAGAAAAACAATGTTCTGCAATTTATTATCAAATAGCACTGGATCCATGAATGATCTGTACCAAGTTGATCTCTCACAGTGATGAATATTGTGGATAAATGTGTAAACAGAGTTTGGTGCATCAGCATCAGAGCAGGAAGGCTGAGAGACTGCTGCAAAGTTCTTTAAAATTCTCGATTCTCCAGTAAATTACAAATAGGACATGTTTCACAGTCAAGGTATATAAATCTCATGGATGCTGTTGGAAGTTAAACCAGCTGAGTAAAGGCTACACTGGAATAATTTATTAATTTTCATGGTTATCAGTCTCTGAAATGTTATCAGCAGATTTATGAATTTGCACAGATATCTCTCTTTAGTGCTATGAGAGAACTCTATTTAACCTTTAACTGCAGCTGTAGAGATTTTCTTGTTATATAAATTATAAAATACTTAAAGCATGCTTATGATAATTAGAACTTAGTGAAAGTGGGAGATATCTGAGATAATATCAGCATAATTGTTCCAAGAAAATAGCACATTGTGTCAAGAAAAATTTAAATTAATTTTGTCAACCTTACTGTGGTAGCCATGAGAATACCTTTCTGTTGTAGATGGCTGCTTTCTGAGTAAAAAATAATCCAGAGGTCAAACGTTTGCAACAGGCTCTAAGAATTGCCTGTGTTTGTTTCCAGTGTCTTGTCCCTGGTTTGTGCCAGAAGCTGCTGTGTATAATGGTGTCACTATGTGTCCTGTCAGTTGTGTCCTTTACTGGCTGTTCCACAGCAGAAAGCTGGGGGGTAGAGGAATTGCCTGGATCCTTTGCGGTAGGAATGAGTAAGAAGATTGTTTTATTGATGCAAGGTTATCAGAAGGAGCTAAGTAGCTCGAAGAAGGAAGAGAAGCTGGAAGTGAAATACCCAGAGAGGCAGGGAAAAACTTAAGGAGGAAATGAGCTCACTTAGAAAAGGAAAGAATGAGAAGAATATTTGGTCAAGCTTCTAAACACATTACTTTGAATTTGGTGATTTCCATTTGTCTCTTAGCTGTGTTGGTGCTGCAGAATAGCGTAGAAGTAATTGCTTTGATTACAGTTGAGCCTACAGTGGTATCAGGAGCAATTTGTGCAATTCCTTTTGTGGCTTTCCTTTTGGGTGTTTTCTCTGCTTTTCTTAGCTTCCACTACCTGTAAATCTGTGGTAATGCATAGGCTTAGGTACTAGGTGTAAGCACTCAGTAAGTCTTTTTGGATGGAAATATTCCTCTAGCTCTTAGAGAATACTCTTCTAGACAAATGACAGTGGAAGAGAGGCATGGGATCCTGACATACGAGAGTGGGGAGCAAGGTGCACAAATCCCAACAGTTCAGCAACAGAATTCCCACCAAGGTGTCAGGCACAGTTTGGGAAGGACTCTGGTTGGAAACTGAAGTGTATTGCAGAGCATAGGCAAACACACTGTCAGTTTGTGGTGTAAAGGGCCACGTGGGGGAAGGGTGGCAGAAAATCCTAAATCTGGGAAAGAGGTGTCTATTTAGAAGAATGTGGTAAGAAGAAGGTAAGTGGATTTAAAAAATATATATATTAAAAAAAAAGATGAAAGGCAAAGGTGTCCTGTTCATGTAGTACTTCAGCCTGCACAAGCTAATAACTGCCCAGCTCCCTTACGTGAAAACATGGGACAGCAGGAGCAGAAGTGTGGAGAGGGGTGGGATGGAGCTGGAAGCTGCACAGGATTGAGGCACTGCCCCGTGACAGCGGTGTGGGAGGCTAGCAGGGACAAGTGGGGAGTGAGAGCCAAGGAGCTGTAGAAAGAAGCAAATAAAAAGTGGAGGGGAGAAATGGAAACCAGGCCAGGAGTAAGGATCACTTCTAGCAAAGGAGCAGAAAGTCCAAATGGGAAAACTGGGAGAGCGGGGAGGGGTTTGGGGTGTTTTTGTTTTTTGCGTGGTTTGGACATTTGATGGGTTGGTTGGTTGGTTTTGGATATGTTTGCAGGTTTTTTGGTGTGGTTTGTTGTTTTGGGGTTGGGGATTTTTCTTGGTTGCTGGGGGTTTTTTTTCAATACAGTAGTTTAATACCAATCTGAAGGTAGCTAGGCAGTTATATATTCTATCTAGTCAGTGCTTTCCAAGACAATTGGTGGCTTTACTTGTAAGTGTTCAAACTGCAGCCACTTGTGAATTTACTGTGACCATAGGTAAACCAGATATCAAGCCTCTACCAGCCTCAAGCTTCCAACAGAGGGCAAATATCTAATGAGAGCAAACACGTGAGAAGGTAGTCTGTCAAGGGCCTTGAAACCTGAATAGACAGGATTGATTTGGTGATGCAAGTCAGACTTGGTTGTAGCTTGGTCAGACCCAAGTCAGCAACAGAATTTTAAAAGCAAAACCAGAGCAGGTAACTGTTATGTACGCAGAAGGCCCATCTGGGACTGGGTTATATATATATATACATGTAGATCATGCTTCTATATCCCCAGGTTTATGCATACAGAGAGCTACTTGTTCTTCTATTTAGCACTCTGGAAATTCAGCTTATGCCCATGAGGCTAAAGCAGGAATGCAGTGCTGCTTTGTGAGGATGTGATGCATTTCAGACATCATACTGTCTTCTGCAGTGCCTTTATTAGGCTGGTGTGGAGAAAAACTTTTTTTATATCCGTATTTTATTCAAAGTACATGTTTTGCAGGATATTTGCAATCATTCAGCCTGATTGGATGATACATTTTGCTACAAAATCACCATTTTTATAATATCAGTACCACTGATTCTGAACAGTAGTTAAGGCAAATCTCTGTAGAAGCAGGTGGAGTAAGGACATGCCTGGTAGCAGAATGAGAACTGTGTTTCACTTGTGTTTGCCAACAGGTAGTGTTGTGGAACCTCTCCTGCAGGTGTGGCTGCTCCAGCACTGCAGCGCTTTGCAGTGAGTTCCATGATTGTATTACTGTAGAATGGAGTAAAGGCAAGAAGGCAGATCATAATTTCATTGCAAAGGAGACATTCAGACTGTAGAAATGTACTGCTTTAGAATATGCTTAGAAATAAAATGCAGAGTTAGTAATGTTAGGAAACCTTTCTGTAAGGCAAGAGGAAAATACTGCATTTTGTTCATTTCATTGGAAGAGTTCCCGCTTCCAACTTGCGATTGTAACTGTATCAGATTGGAATAGCAGTGGTTAGGCAAATACTAGCATTGTTAGACTTGAATGCTGAACATTAAATATGAGTATCATTATCAGTGATGATACTTTCATTCATGTTCCTTTTGTACTTACAAAGGGCTCAACTTCTTGGAAAATGGATAATTTTGTATAATAGCTCATAAAATATCAGTTACATTTCTCCCTGTCTTTACTATCTGGTAAATATTTTACTTCTCTTGTGTACTTCTGTGAAAAACAAGTGCTACAATAGTACAAAGATACAGTAGTACAAAGTTTAAATACTGTGCTTAATTTTTATAGCCAGTAGGAATCAACTTGGTCAGCATTCACTCAAGTCCAAATGATCAGATGTTGTGGGCAATTGATAGCAAATGGAATGTCCATGTACGAGTTGGAATTACAGATGAAATGCCTGTAGGCACTGACTGGGAACATGTACCAGGTAAAAATTAATGCATCAGTTCCTTATTTCTGCCATTTTCTCAATGGTTTGGTTTTGTTTAGTTGTTTTTTCTTGTTACTTTTTAAATTGGATAGTAATGCTTAAATATTTTTTTGGGGAATCAAGTCTTTGATAAGGGTTATCTTTTACAGAGGACCTTGGTTTTACTTCAAAACACTGAGTAATTAACTGGGGGAAATAGGATGGTTTTTTGTGAGATTCTGTTGTGTTATTTCAGCCTGCTGCCACTCAATTAGTAAGTGGTACAGTTGCCTTCCAGTTAAAACTAAAGCAGAATTCCTAAGCAGTAGGAGACTTGTTCTGTGGGGTTTTGTATTTAATTGTGATATTGCATGAGGTTTCTACCTTGATGTGGGTAACAAAAACCTTCTGCTATTTTGCACATCTTTCTTCTAATCCTGTGTGCTGGATATGTTGTGGGTTAGGTAATTACACTTTTGCCTTGCCTTTAAGTAAAACTAAATTTTATTTGTTTCTTTCTAAATAACTGTGCATTGATGCTGTCTGCTTTTTAAAGATTTGTCACTGCATTTACTCATGGCACTTAGTTGTGGAGTACTTGTAAAGAGGGGGCAAAAGTCCAGAATGTCTATAATATTAACCATTTTTAGATGAACTAAGATTGTAATTGTTAGCTTATTCCCCATATGGCAGTCACATACGGTGGAGGCTCCAAAAGCATGTTATGAAGGTCCTCTGATTGGATGTTGCTTGTGGCTGTGGCCACATAACAAGTTGTATCCATGTTGGGATAACCCTTATGGACAATAGATGCAGGAAATACCAAGTCTGCAGTTAAAAAGCTTTTTTGTTCACCAGTGCTTCATGTAAGAATGTATAAATATATAAAAATATAAATAAACTATTGCAGTCTTGATATCTGCTCTGAATGTACTTTCTGCAAGTGTATTTATTGTCTAGGAAAGCCTGATTATTCCCTCCTGATGTCCAATTCCCTGTAGGTTTGCAGGCCTGCCAGCTGGCTCTAAGTACCAGGACAGTGTGGGCACGCTGCCCCAATGGAGATGTGGCTCGTCGATACGGCATCACTGACAAGAATCCTGCGGGAGACTACTGGAAGAAGATTCCTGGGAATGTCTCACGTTTAACAGGCAAGTTGATTCTGCATGACAATCTGTCCAAAACATTGTGATGTCTGCTTTGAGTTCTGCCTGATGGTGCTCAAGCTGACCATATGCAGGGAGAGCTGCACATGCTGTAAGTGTTTCACCAAGGGTGCTCTTATCACATTAGTAAAAACCTTCTCTGGGCATAATTGGGAGAACAGATCCAAATATTATTTATTCAATGTTTAGAATTGGAACCTGTTACTGTAATTAAAAGATGGATAATTTATGCTTTGCAGTGACCCCTCTGGATGAACTGTGGGCGATCAGTACTTCAGGATCTCTGCTCCAGCGCCTCACTAAGACCTTTAGCCATTCCCATAGTTTGCAGAAAAATAATGACACCTCTGTTCTGCTTCACTCTGATGATTTTGAAGATGAATGGGAAGTGATATGAAGTCTCTCAAGCTTGTGAAGCAGTGAAAAAAACAGGAGGACAGAATTTCTGTAATGTATGTACAGAATATTGGATCTAAAAGCCACTCATATTGGACCTGTGATATTAGCACTTTTGTATTGGAAAACTGACCTGTTAAATAGCCCCCAAGCTGTGAGTTCTGATGTTTGTTACATAATCTTTTGGGAGACTCTTTAGGTGTGGCATACTGCAATTGTTATACCGTACTACTGTAGAAGCTCCTTTGGAAATATAACTCTTAATTTAACCTTACTAGCAATGAAAGACAGTACTTCACAACAGCATGCACACTAATGTACTGATTTTGAAGGAATTCTGTTACATTAAATATTTCTCTACAGCGGAAACATTAAGCATTTCTCAATTTCTTCTTGTACTTGGAACTCCATACCATACTGATGGGATCACTCCCTGACTCTTGTACAAATATTTAGAATTATTTTTCCTTGAAGCATGGAAGAAAATATGGTGAAGTATTTCTTAGTAAGATCTGAGAACATCATGATTACACAGTACTGTTGAAATGAACTTAATTTGATCCATTTCCATATAAATAATTGCAAGGCTATACTAACCTTCCATTTCCAGAAATTTTGTTCATAATTTGGCTTTGTTCACAAGGTAGAAGTTTGGATTACACCTAATATCAGGGGGACTTTTGCCCATTTCCATAGCCATGAGGAAGCTAACAGAGTTTTGCAGGTGAGTCCCAGTTTGGAATAAGAAGAGGTAGCTTGTTGGGTTTGTAATACAAAGCAGGAATGTACAAGGCAGCTTTCATAATTCCTGTTGTGCTGTATTTGTGCCTCCAGCCAGTGCTTTAACATTTGGACTCATATTGTTTTGAGTACCAAACTTAGATGTATTAAGAATAAAATGGTAATTGATAGAATTACCTATATATCCCATTAAAAATTGTGATATTGTGAGAAAATACTTAACAATATTCTGATTTTTAGCTATGTTAGCTAAATTTTGAAGTGTCTTATACTTAACAGATGTTGCAACAAGAGTATGTGATGAACTGGGAAGTAACCTAAGTTAATCATTGCAGTTTATTTTTCTTTATACTAAATCTTCTTTGAAAGATACCTCATCTTTTTTAAGCAATAGAACTATAGATGAGAGAACCTGAGTTCAGTATGTAGGCGGAGGAGTTATTTTGTGTTCGTTCTAAGCTTATAAATCATCAGAATGTTTTAAGCAGCTGCTAACCAATACTGTAAAAGAGCCAGCTTGAGGAAAGGCCAAGAGTTGAAAAGTGGGGATGTTTCTGTTTTCAGAACTTAACACATATGGAAGAGGATGTGTTTTCTTTTTAAACTCTGTTCTCTTTCAGAATAGTTCATGCGTGCACTGCACTAAACTTGGAACAAATATGGTGCAAGGTGAGAATGGGAATTGGTGGAGAGAACCAAGTTATGTAATTTTTTTTTAGTAGCACTTGTGATATTGGCTGTCAGTTCTCAGTCAAATCTCAGTCCTACAGAAAGGACAGATTTATTTCCCTTTTACAGATGATATGTTTGCTTCTTTGCTATCTCATCTCTATACAGAGATTACCCCAGAGGGATTCTTTTAGCCTGTCTGGAAGTGGATGGTAATGGAATCAGCTTGTGAAGTAACCCAGTCTGTTATATGCAAGCGTAGCTTGGTGTCTTGAGGACCCCAAAGAAGCTGAAATTCAGCTTAAAAGTATCTTATGGCAACTCCTGAGTCAATCACTTTGGAGAAAGGACATGAGAAAGAACAACTTCTCTGTGCCCTCCAAGCACCAGATGCTCAAGTACAATGGCATTATTTAATAGTGACACTTTTGTATTACATTTTTCAAAGTCATCTTAGTAATGGTTTGAGCTTGCTAGTTGTTTATTTACTGTATAATACTGTTCCTTGCTATGGTTGTTAATATTAAATCGGTGTCAAGAGCTCTTACAAACTACTTTTTAGGGTGGTTTCAACAAAATTAGGATGGGTTTTTTTACTTTCATTTCTGTATTTAGGTTTTTGGTTTTGTTTGTGCTTTAAGACAAGTGCAATAAATTAGATTTTTAAGAAATAAATTACTGTGGTAAGACTCATCTTTTGTATGATTTCCAGGAGAGAGTTCTCTATGTCTGGCAATTGTCTTGTTGTGAAAGACTGTGCTTATGAAATCCCTGCCCTAATGTTTCCTCAGACAACATGGTAATTACTATATAAGGACCTGGATACTGTGAAGTTTATTTTGCATACTTTTTAAATTGTGACAGGTGTGTCAAGCCAGCAAAATGTTTATCTTTCAAGCAAAGGCAATTAAACATGTCTCGTATTTGAATATTAAGCTTCTTGCCGCCACATTAAGATAGTCTTGCTGTAATAGAAGTAAACAAATTTCTTTCCTTACATGCTGAACAAAAATTGCATGTTGAATATTTTAGCTCTCTGTGAAAAATGTGTGTTTGCAGTCCCAGCTAGAAAATGGTCCAGCAGAAAATGGTGATTGTACCACGTGTGCTGTAACTGCACCCTTCCTTGAATTTTACATTATCTGAGGACTTCCTGTGTTTCTGGCATTTTATTGGAACTGCAGCTGGGGCTTAAAAAAGAACACCTTGGCTTCACTTCCCAGAGGAGAGAGCTGTTTCCTGACTGAGTCGGGACCTGGGTAACTTCACACAAGAAAACATAACAGTGATTAATGAGGCTTCTGACTCTTAAACACACTTCCAGCCCCAGGAATCCTGTTCAGATTCAGATGGCAGTGTCCTTGCTAATTATCATCACTTTTATGTTGACAAACTGGTTCAGCTGCTTCTCTAACTCCTGCAGGGAAATAGTTGTCTCCTTACAGCACTGGCTCCTTGCTATTAGGCAGGAGTAATCCTGATGTCATAGTGTAAGGAAGGTGACTGCGATGAGTTGTTGTGAAACAGCCATCTTAGATACATGAGAAACTCTTGGTTTTCTTTGTCTCACAGCAATAAAAGTAAATAGGATCGTGTTAAATGGTACAAAGAAAATCTTTCACTAACAAGTGTCAAAGAAATACATTAATTGCTAAAGTAAGATAGAACTGTTGATATGAAACATGGCTACTACTAGGAAAATTACAATGAGAAACACAATTATGAACTTGGGTCATTGTCTAAACATAGCTTTATTTGTGCAGGTACAGTTTCACATTTCTTCAGCCTTCATTAGCTGTTCAGAGTGTCTGATGGAATGGACCAGAATCCCCCCTTCTTCCCACACACCTTGTGATCATCAGAACCCCGTAACTCCCCTACAATACTTTCAATAGATGAGTTCTGCCAAGCATTTCAAAGTCACTTGTGGGTTATTTCAGACTCATGTGACATTCTGGCTTATATTTTTGCTTTTCTCTTAAAACTCCCTTTAATGAGTGAGCTTTTGCTAGTTGTTTCTGCGAGTTCTGTATAGATTTCAAGGAACAACCTGGATACACCTTTTCAGTAAATGCTGTTCTGAGCACAAAGGCTTGAAATTAAAGCCTTGTATGCTTATGGCTTTGCCTGGTTAATTAGCAATTAGTGAAGCATCAATTGTTTATGAAGGTATGGCGTTCTCCTCATGACCTTGGTGTAAGTTCTTGGGTCTCCAGGTTTTACATTAACTGGCCCTGCCTATGTCCGATCCGTACTGTCAGGAGTAGAGAGGTAGAGACTGGATTGAGGATTTCCAGCTGTAAAATGTGAGATGCAAGCTGTATTCCTCTTGCAGCCTTCCTGAAAGCAAAAGTTACATGTTGGAAATAGTTCTATGGTGGCAAGTAGCCAGCAAAGAAAGCTGATGGATCCCTTGCCAAACAAAGTAGATCACCCTGATTTTTTGATAATGAGTTATTGTAGTTAAAAGTAACCACTCTCACATCAACAGGACAGAAGAGAAATTGTAGTATATAGGACTAGATTTTAATTACTGGAAAGCAAAAGTTGAGTTGCAGTCATTATCTCTTGTGAATTACTACAACCAGAGCTCCACCAATAAAGATTAAAATGTCTGGATGAATGAAATTATCTCCCTAGTTTACTGAACAGCAATATCTAGGTTTATCAGTTAAGGATTTCTCACTGCTTGAAATTGAGATGGGAAGTGAGGTTTGAGTTCAGGGCAGGAAACGTTTTAGAATGTTCTGTGGCTGGTATCACACTAGAAGCTGGATGAAATGACCATGATGATTCCTTTGGTCTCTGAGTCTACCTGACTTGAAATCTATTTAAATATATCTATCAAATTGTTATATTAGCCATAAGGTTAAACATAAGGTTAAAATCCTGCTTGATGCTAGTGGAGGAGAAAAACATAGGAAAAGTAAAGATCTGTTTGAGAATCTTCATGTTCTTACGGATGGTGGACTTTTTATATACATGTGTATATATATGCACATATATAAAAGCTTTGATTTCTGTTCTGTAAAAGCTAATACCAATGATAATAAAATACCAAAAGGTACTAAATCCTCCAAACTGAAAAATGCCCTTTCCATTTTGGCCCTCAGAAATTACTTCTAAATACAGGGATTTTTATAGCCTGTGATTCTGATGGAGGCATTGAATAGTATGCAGCTGAATAGCAGTGAGTGGAGCTGCAGTTAGGAATTAATCTTTCAAACATTATTCACTATTTCTGATACTGAAGAAACCAGTGACTTGTTTTGCCATTTTAATATAATTTTCTCATAACTTCAGCTGAGATACACATAGAGCAGATAAAGGAAGGAGACTTCCATTTACAACACTTGTGTTTTGAATCTCGTATCCAGAGAAATGTACCTAAAGATGTGTACAGAATTTTATTAACGTCCTGCACTTACCAACCAGGGTTTGCACAAGCGACTGCTTGCTCTGTTTGTATTCAGACCTGCTGTCTAATCAGTGTGGGGAGCCTTTGCTGAGAGCTCTCTGCTGTTAAGGGTGTGCAGAGGTATCTTGTGTGCAGAATGGAGAAGTGACACAGGTGTTAACATCTCTTAAAGCATGAAGTGAGAATACTCAACAGGTGACTCCTTGCTGAGGCTGTCACGCTGCTGTATTTTTCCCTAAATGTGGGCTGGATGAATTTAGCTTAGCTCTGCTGGGTCAGGTGAAAGATCAAGCTAACTAGATCTCTTCCAGAAAAAAAAAAAAAAAAGACTGGAGGAAAGTTCCAGGGAAGCCCCCAGCAGAATTCCTGGCATGTGTGCCTGGCTATAGAGCAGGGGGATGTACCACAGAGAATGAATTTGCTTGAGCTGCAGGGGAAAAACTGCAACTGCCAGCAAGAAACCCCACAATCCCTGGTTGTTCTAGGGAACAGACCAGCCAGCTGATCATGGGAAGTGCAAAGTAGGGTAATTGCTAGAATGACTGAGATTTTACTTGCTCAGCCCCCACGCTTGTCTTGCTAAATCCGTTTTGTGCCTCAACAGATGGTCTAAGGTCTGTTCCCTCCATGAGCTGCACCCAGCACTCCAAATTAGGGATAGAAACATGTGAAGTAATGGACCTGCACTTTGTTCCATGGTGCTGTGGTGAAAGTCAGACATTTTAAATTAAGGAGAACATGGTAAATGATCAGTGTAATGCTTCGAAATAACATGTTTTGCACTGATGGTTCTCTTTGTAACTGTTGTAATAATAATGCTGACCTTGTTAAATATTAACATCAATGCCATAGGTACTTGTGTAGGAGATCTGTTGGGCTTCAGGTCTCATTAGCTTAAAATGCTGCCAACATGAAGCCTGATTTAAACAAAAAGAAAAAAATCTAAAACACATTTGTTCATACTAGGAATGGATACACTGGGGAGCTGGATCTCCTTGCTCTTAAGGCTGATGGCTTTTCATACTCTTCTTTGGAGATCTTTCTCCTATTCTTTCATATGTTTACATGATGCCCATATAGAGCAAATCCTTCAAGGAAAACACAGGCAACTGAGTGTTTTGTAATGCACCTTCTTTCCTTCCTTCCTCACCATCTTGCCATTTCTAATTGCTGTAGGATGGGAGTTGAGGTCCAGGGATGTAGTGAAGCACCTCCTTCTACTTTAACTTCGGTTTTAATAAAAAAACGGAGCTTAAACCAGCAGTTTTTTGTGTCAGCTTTACCCTTGTCCTTAGTCCTTTGCAGCATGTTTTTCACCATTGCTGGCTGCTTGCAATATAGTGGCTTCTTAAACCTGATTTTAATAGAAGACTTTTGAGATGGAAAGTAACAGATGTTTGGTTGTTTTTTTTTTTTTTTGATGGGTGAGAGATGCCATATTTTTCTGGATGAGTTTTCAAAGCATACCAAGCAAGGTGAGCTCGGCTTTCACTTAAAAGGCCGTGCTTCATTCAATCCCTGAGTGTCGCAATCACACAGCCAGTGATTTCTCAAAGCCACTTTCAGAAGCAGGTTGGCATCTATCTTGCTGTCAGCTTCAGGGACCTTAAGAATAACATTGTCTCTGCAGAACTGTACTGCCAAGAGCCCAGACTTCAGTGTCTCCCTTAGCACATTTGTTCTAGGCAGCATGGACAGACTCATCACCTACAGAGGATTCCCTGCCTGGTGAGTTTTGCCAGCCTCTGTGGGGGATAATAGGAATCTTTTGCAGATCTGGACAAATGGGTGATTTCTTATGTCTGTCTCTAAGGATTCTTGCTTTAAGTCTAGGGTTCCCTGCTAGAGTTCCTGAAGTCAGTCAGGGTGGAACACATCAGCACAAGAGACACAAATTGCATCCTTGATCAGTTACTACAAATGAAACTTTGTTCATGCTCTTGTCAGGGTGAGTTTCACCAAATTTCGTGCAGTTTTTAATTTTAAAAGTTGATGTTGAGGGGAAGAGCACAGCCCTTATTGTATCTACCATCTACAATTATTTTAGGACATTGAGTGACAGCAGTTTTTCAAAAGTACCCGTCTCTGACCTTGAGATGGGTACTTTTAAAATCCAGTGTCTAATGGACCCAACAATTAGGCCTCTCACCCAGATGATTTGCATATTATTATCCTGTTTGCATTTTGCCTTCAAGATTCTCACCTTTTGTTACTTTTAGTTTTACAAGTACAGCTTGTTCAGAGTGAGTAGATTTAAAATAGCTATTCCGAAATTCTTGAGTAGGTTGACCTGGGTCACCACTAAGACTTCCTTGTAGATTTTCCTGCACTTTTTCCATCTAGTTTTTAATAGAATGCACCACAGAAGTTGTACGCTTCTGTAAACAAATGTGGTCCACTTGGCAGTGCCTGATGAAGCATCTTTGAGAATCACTGCTCCAGAAACACTGCTGCAGTGGTAATATGCAAATTACTTTCGCCAAAGAAAAAAAGAGAAAATAAATCTGAGTTTATTTTTATTTTTATTAGCACTGATATTGTTGATCTCTTGACTTACATTTAGTTGTTTTTCCAATAGCAGAATTTAGAGTGTCTGAATTCAGTTGTCATGTTAAGCTCAGGAAACTGGCTTATAACTGGTCACAGTTATAACCACGCTGACTAGGGGAAAAACAAAAACATTTTTTTTACTATTTTGAAAAAATATTTTGTGAAAACACAGCCAGGCAAGTAGGGAATACTGGAATGCTTGTCTTTCATATTTAATTCTATATATATTCATGGCAAAGCTTTCACTACAATGGACCCTGGATAGGCTTCAGGAACATTATTAGTAGGACCTAAGGCTTTGCCATGTAACGTCTCTGGAGGCAACTCTGCTTATGCTCAGCCAAGTAAGATGTTTTTTGGAAGACATCCCAAGCAAGTGATTTTGCAAAATAAATGCATCTTCTTTCTATAATATGATAGTCTTTCCTACTTGGCAGTGACTCATAGCATTTTAAAGTGGATGACACTTGGGGAAGGAACCATCTTTTTTTTCCCCTCTCTTTATCCCAACGTCTCTGCTGTAGTCCACATAAGTAAGGGGTATTTTTGGAAGCCATTCTGTGCCACTGGTTGGGAAATAGGAGCATATCCTTTCAAAAGATAGTCAAGGCATAGGAGGCCTGGGGTAGTGGTTTTGTGTAATTGCAGTTTTGTTCCTGGTTTGGGGTGAAGTCTTCTGCATTACATTGCATAGTGCTAATGTAACTTTGTTTTCCTCTGATATTGATGTGTTCACGTCAAGGTTACTGTAAACAGCTGGAAGCACCTGAATTTCAGAAAAACATTCTGAGAAAACCAGTGTGAGCAGAGATAATCCTCCCCCTTGGGGAGGAGGGCAGGGATGGAAGTGAAAGAGCCTTGAAAGAATACCTACCTTAATGGTTGCTGCGGTGGGTAAAAGTAAAATTACGGTTACAGAGAATGTTGAAGAGAGTAATTCTGACCTGTGGAGGATGAATGAGGAAAGAAGAAACAGGCTTAATGGCAGGAAGAATTTCCTTATCATAGGACTTATTATGTTGTGCTGTTGTCAGGAAATGGTGGCAGTTCCATTCCATGAAGCATTTAAGATTGGACAAAGGGAACAATTCCTGTAATTATATGAAGGAACGAGAACATCGGTCTGTCAGAGGCATTTAATGTTCTATTGCTTTGCTTGATTCTTTTATGTAGGTGGTATCACCTTGTTTTCACTTCTTTAAGTACTCTTATGTCCCTTCGTGTTCTGCTTGGTAGATCTGAATGACATTAGCAAAAAGTCAGGAATTTTGAAGGTGTGAAGAACGAGTGCATCTTCTTTTGATGTCATTTTCACAGAATCACAGAATATTCTGAGTTGGAAGGGGCCCACAAGGATCATCAAGTCTAACTCATGAATGAATGGCCTGTACAGTCATTTGGTGCTGTGAACACACAGCAGTTTTGCACACCAGTCCTCCGGCACTTCTCTTATCTGTGAGAACATTCAGGGCTTATTGATGGCCTGTGTGAAAACAGTGATTTTTATTGTAGAGGAGGCATAAAAGCAATGCCACCAGCATTGCATAATAACATGTGACATCACCTGTAAGAGCTGTGACATAACTGGGGTGTGGTTTCTTTGTTTTTATTTTCAGAATCAATATGTCACAAGCGTAAATAAGAAAGATTCCTTTGACCACTGATGATTTGTCATTACAACAATATGGGAGACTTGTAAAAGGCAAATGGTTAGACTTGTGTAGTACATCCATTTTTTTTAAGCTCTAGGTGCTGGTTCCAACAGTCTTTCTCCACAGAGGTGATCCCTCCACAAGTGGATGCTCGTGTATAGTATCAGTCTTTGACTTCAGCAGGCCTGAGCTGTCCCTTTTATTTATTACCCAGTCATTTTTCCCAAACTCAGCCATCTTATGTTTTTATTGTGGTAAATCAGCAGTAAACTTGTCTTTACCTAAAGGCAGACTGAGAGGGAGAGCAGGCAAACAGGAAAGAGGAATTGAAGGTTTGCTGCTGACAGACTGACTGGTCAGGCGGTTCCCAAAGGCTGCTCAGAAAGGAGCAAAGCGGAGTGGTGAGCAGACTGAGGTGACCCTCCCCCAGTTCAGCAGGATGTCAAGCCTGGAGCTTACAGTCAGGGTGTGGGCTTGAGAGCAGCACGATGGACAGATACATCCTACAGTAATAGAAAAGTGAGCAACAAACCAGTAGAGTTATGTTTTCCCATTAACCCATAAAGAACTACGTTGCAGAGGCTTGGGAACTCGGAAGGCAGGTAGAAATGTGAGGAGCATTGTGCTAGTTTCACATTTTGATACCACAAAGAACATGGGTTTTCTGTAGGCTCAGAGCTCAAGACTTGCTGTCACAGGGGGTGCAGCCCTTCTGCCAGCTGAGCTAAAGTCATCAGCTTGGATAGCCAGACTGGCTTTTTTCTTCACAGACAGCAGCTAACAGTGAGAGGTAGTAAACATCTTTCTGCCACACTGTATTTAATGACAAAGTCACCTGTGGTCAATGTGTCATTAAAACAGCATGTTTGGTATGTGTCCCATCAGCAAGGGTGTCTCCTACAGACTGAGCTGCATCAGTGTCAGGTTTGGATCTGAGTAAAGCTTCAGTGTAGCCTAATTAATGAATGGGGCCTGGTAAGGTCACAGTCCAAAGCAGGGATTTGGTTACATAAATTTCTATGCTTTTGTTTTAATAGGGAGTCTACACAAGATTTGTTTGGTATCTGAGCAACCAGTTTCTAAAGCATCAAATCCCAAGTAGGAGGCAGGAAAGGCTTCTTTTGATTCTGAAACAAAAGACTTCCGAATACCCTCCCAGCTCTGTGTGCTTGGTTCGGTACAGTACAGTGCCACTTCCCATGCATGAACTGCAAATGCTGAAAAGGGGAGTAGATGCAGATCCAGACTACCAGCTGGGACTTATTACCTCCCAGAGTGAGTACTCAGTGCTGCTTAGCACCCTCTGAAAGGCACAGCATTTGCTCAGCAGAGCTTTTCTTTCTGAGTTGGAGGTGGGCAGATCCAAGCTCTGTGTCACTTCTTCCCTCTTCTTCTTGGCTCTAGCTTGGAAAATTACTCCCTCACTGTCAGGGCTAGCAAGGTAATTTGCTCCCCCTTTTTTCCTCCCCCATCATTCAGCTAAAGTGGAAAGAGGACGGGAACACATGAGAGTCCTGCTGTTTGAGGAGAGCATTGTGGTTCTCTCTGTAGCCCCCTGGGGCTCAGCTGTGCAGTAGAAACACCCACCTGACAACCCCCGGGCTGGTACCAGCAAAAATGCTGCTTGCAGGTGCAGCATGGACTATTGCAGGAGAAGGTCTGCTGCTATCTGGCTTGTGTTGTGAGTGCCTGTGAGACTTGAGGAGTTAAAGGCTGCTGCAGTGGCCACTGCAGAGCAATACTTAGCCAGAGACCTCTGGTGATAAGAGTATTTGCTGATGTTACTGATAAGAATGTTTGCTGATGTTAGTCATAAAAAGCTTGACCTCAGAAGCTGGGATTTAACTGCTCTGTGTCTCTCTAAACTGGCAAGGGGAGAAGATGTGATGTGAGTTGGCTGTTCATCACGTGGGCAGTGGCTCAGTACCACAGGGATATTGTTACAGTGAAGGACAGCCTGGATGCTCTTTGCCCATCGCCATGCTGGTTGTGTGCATCCTGAGAGCAGCGGTGTAAGTGCTGGGAGGGGTCAGTGGCACCCGAGTCTTGGGGCAGGCTGTGCTGCAGAGAGGACTTTATTCCTGACAGAAAGAATGGAGAGTGGAGTGCCTCTCTGTGCACACCCAGTCTGGGGAGGCAAGTCTCAGGAAGAATGACACTCTCATGGAAACCAGAGTGACTGGAGCAAAGGATTATGAGGAAATACACCTTGCATCTTTCACCTAGAGCTTGATACCGCAGCCCTGGCTGATGGGATGACAAATTGCTGACCTGTCATGAAGGCTGGGATGATGCTGCTGGATATGAACTGCTTGTCTCTGGCCAGGATGTTGTACAGATCTCCAACACCTCAGCCGATGTTCTCCATAGTGGAGGCAGCCTGGATGATATGTAGCTGGCATTTCACTTTGAAGGAAATGACCCAGTTTTATCCTTCAAACTATTCTACCTGCTGAGTGACTCAATGAGTGACTCACCTGGTCTGCCCTCCCAGCAGCTCTTACCTCAGGGCTGTCTCAGAAGGTGTTTTTCTGCCAGGGCAGAAGTTTTTTGCAGGTTCATGGTCTTAACCACAGCCCTGATGCTGCTGTTGACAGGGAAAATGAGGCAGCAGCAAAGCTGAGTCAAACCTTGGGCATCTGAAAGAGGAGGCAAACCCAAGGGAGTGCCACGCTCTTCCCACTGGCACGTGAGTGTTTTTTCCCAAAGTACTGAGAGCTCTGCAGTGGTTCTGTGGCTCTACAGTGTTTTCAGCAGCTTTTCTAAGCTCTGGGGTCCTTAAGGTCCCAGCCCCTCTCCTGCTGGGAGAGCCTGCAGATGTGTTACCAGAAGCAAGGTGCCCCTCTCCTCACAGAAAAAGTGGATAAACAGTTGTTCAGATCACCTCCTTTACTAGCTGGGGAATTTTATCCAGCCTGCCTTTGGCCACAACCCTGACTGGGCATGGCATTAGTGAGGGACTGAAATCGGTGTGAGAATCTGCATCCCTCTGTCTCGTCACTTTGAGTCACTAACCATCAATAGCTATTGCAGGAGTGGGAGAGAGCAGGAGAGCACTAGCAGGTGGTTTTAGAGGAAAGCATGTTCAGAAACTCAGCTTCTCAAGGGATTTCATTCTCTCTCTTACTGTGAGTTAGAAATTACTTATCCTTTTAGGCTTTGCTCTAAAATGCTGCCTCAAACATTGTCAGGAAAAAGACATCACATTAAAAATATGAGTGTGATGTAGTATATATTTACTGCAATTTACTTGCACTATTAAAAAGAAAAACCCCTAATGATTATAAAATAAAGCCTGAATATTAAGAGCACGATGACAAAAACCACCCCTTACATCAAAACAGTAATTACCACTGGGACTGGAACAAAGGAACAGAGGGACAATTTTGGCCAAAATTGCTTTGCTGGCTGAGAGAGAAGATGGGGCTTCCCAGTCTTCCAAACAGAGTCAAGGTCTGGGTACGCTGCCTGGTCACTGCTGGGAGGACAGTCAGTTTGCCCTCAGAGCCATGACACTGTGGGAGAGGAGCTGTGGCACTCACAGCAAACGGTGCAGGAATCAGGGCACCAAAAGGCAGGGAGGGTGCTGCCCTCCTTGGGGCTGGAAGCTGCTCCCTGTCCTGGCTGAGCCAAGTCCTTTCTGCCTGGAAGTCTCTCTCTCCTCCCTTGGCCTCCTTCCATTGCTTTCCACAGAGGACCCTGAGGGAAGGACTTGTCTAGCATTAATTGTTCATTTCCCCGTTGAGGTCCATGGAGTTTATTGACCTTGTGTTTGCCTTAGTTGGGGAGCACAGGGAAGGGGAGACTGGTCCATGACCACCCCTCATATCCCAGGCGTGCAGGTGCCTTGCCATGGCTCCTGAACTGGGGAATTGAGCTTTTCAGGCCTAATTTGCTTTCCTGAAGGAAAAGTGCTGATTTGCTCTGTTTCCCATTAGATTTCCAGTACAGGGAATATAACCTTACAACGGCTGGAGGGTCTGAAGTTCTCACAGGATCCAGACTTACCGGCTCAGACTTGCTAAAACTTTGCTCAGAAAGCTGAAGTGTGGAACAGATCAAAGTACCTCTCTGCCTTCCTTGATTCTCTGAATTGTCTTTGCCTCTCTTCTTGCTGAATCAGATCCATTATGGTCAACTCTCACATTTGTATTAGGAAAAGAATTTTTTTTCCTACAGAGTAAGGAGGCATGGTTGATGGCAGGGCATGTTTTGGGGTTTAGGGACAGATGAGAGATTAAGCTTAGCTGGATGGGACCTTCGATTGGCTCAGCTACAGGTTCCTCAGAGAGTCGTGGATGTACCACAGTTTAAAAATCAATAAAGTAAGGCTGGATTTAAAGCAGATGCCAATCAATCAGATGTGATAAGCCCAACATGGAAACTGCTGGCCTGGGTCATATAGAGCTTAGAATAGATGACCAGGCTCTCCTGGTTTTAGCAATAATTCCTAAACATGATCAGTTTCTCTTCATTTGAGGCTTCTGAAGATTTGCTTTGTTGATTTATGGTGGTTTTTTTTTTTCATTTATCAACTAAAACGCTGGGCAAACAGATCCTGGTCATATCAGAGGTCATCAGGGCAAGTGGGGGCAATCTTTGTACCCAGCTGAACTTGGTTCCTTTTCTTGTAGCAGCAGGGAGGGATCTCTGATGTTTTTCGAACTGTATTTGTGTTTCCTGCTGAGTTAGGTTTTGGAGCTCAGCTCCTTCCACTCTGGTGCTACCTGTACCTGTGTGGTGGGAAGAGCAGGAGTAAATCAGTGCAAGCAGCAGCCTTGCAGCACCATAGATGAGATTCTTGGTAATAGAGGACAGTTTGATGTGGTCTGAGCAAATGATACACAGAACTTCTTTTCAGACCTTGTAGGTGGAGGAGGAGAGACCACTGAAGCCAGACTGGGAATTCAAGGCTATGTAGCCTCAGACAGGTGCTGACACCAACCAGGGATGGAAGTACTGTTATTAACTCAGATGTTAAGAAAATTAGTTTGCAAGGATTTACAGTGCTCTTTAAATATTAAGCACATGGCACGAGTGCCTTGTTTGCCTGGATGGGGTGATGCAATGCACAAGGATCTGCTGATGTCAGTAGATTTCCTATATTACAAGTCAAAAACCCATATGGCTTGAACACCAAACACAGGAGAAAATAGGGATTAGGAAACGCCTGGCACTCTGGCCCCTTTCTAGTCTCAGTCTTTCCTTGTCTCTGTGCCAGGGTAAAAGAGGACTTTAACAGCACAAATCCGGCTTTTAAACAAGTCACTCAAAATTACAATAGACTTCATCTCCTTCAGCAGACTCTAGGCAGGCTAAACTTTGGGAGCTGCAGAGAGGAGTCAGTTGCAGAGTCAAAACTAACTCAGTACTTCCTCTCTCCCCTTGCTTTCTGAATGAAAATGTTTCAGGCCTTTTTTACCTGTCACAGCAAATAAAACCACTTTGTACTACAAACTGGATAATATATGAATATTTTGGGTTGCAAGTGCTTGAGCAACGCATGGGACATATTTATTAGATTTCATCACTGTTTCGTGATAGAAAGTAGTTTTTTAGGGGACTAACTATAACCAAGCTTTTCAGGAATGCTGGTTCTATCTATTGCCTTGCACGCTTTTGGAAAGCATTCCCTATGGATGAGTAATTTGCCTTGTGTGACAAGATTAACCTGTGCAGGTAAGATGGAAGCTTTTAAGTCATCTCCTTACCCCTGTGCTCCCATGATGTTACGACTTGGTGAATCTTCTTTCCCACTCCTTTGTGGCCAGCTCCCTGGCTCTAGCACCACAGTCCTCTTCAGTGACATAATCACTGTCCATGTTTGCTTTATTAAGCTTGTCAGTGGCAGTGCAGCTGACACTTACTGGTATTTTGTTGGTAGCTGTCTCTGAGAGATGGAAAACTGAATGGGCTGTGGAGCCTGCACTCCACTGTGCCCTAAAGGTGGCAGAAGACAGAGATGTGCTGGCAGGTCAGTCTGAGGAAAGCTGATGCTGCTATTGCTTGTTCTGTAAACAAAAGACTTGTGTTTCCAATGCCAAGAAGCCCCAGCCTTTCTCCAAGCTCTGATTCTGTCTGAAAGACAAGCCTGGCCCCAGCTGGGTAAGTGATCCGTGTGGTCACTGGTGTATTTTGCCCACAGTTCCTCCCCAGATGCAGCATGGCAGACATCAGTGAGCCACACGCAGCGAGGGCTGTCAGTGACCTTCGGCAGAGCCATCCCAGTGTGGGCTCGGCACCAAGTCCGACTCCTGTCCCAGAATAACAGGAAGGGCACAGCAGTCAGCTGGCTTTGGACCCATCACAACATGTTGAGGGGATCCGCTCTGTTTGTTGAAATGGATTACCCCAGAGCTGGTGGGAGGGCTCTAGGGAGTCACAGGGCAGCCTCCGCCTCAATTTTGTGTTTTGTTAAAGGGCTCATTTGAAGGTGTAGGATGTCCTGCCCAGCCTGTTGTGCTGTTCCACTGTGTAATTACTGTCACAGCTTGGGAGCAGGAGCGTCTTCCAGCACTCAGTTCAATCAACCAACCAACTCCCCACTGCTGAATCTCGTTATGTCTGTCAGCAAAGCTGATAAATATTCCCTCCCACCCCCAGCTCTGTCTCTTCCCTCCACCTCATGACACTTTGCCATGTGCAAGTGAGACCTGACTGCTTTACTACTCATCTGTTTTGAAAGATGTTTCCACACCATTGTTACAGAAGCAATGGAGAACAGTACTCTAATAAAGAATGTAGCAACATAGATATTTAATTTTTTTTAAGTGGCTAGGTTTAGAAGATTAGGATTAGTTCTCTGGATTTCTGTTGTTTTTTATAATCAACAATCTAGCTGAAGAGAACAGAATTGTTCCATGTTTTCCAGCAAGGGATTTGAATTTCCCATGGTAATGGGTTTGAGCATGTATCAGGTTGGTTTCTTAGGAAATAGGAACATTTTCTCTTCTAGAAAACACTTTCAGTGCTATCAGGCTAAGAATAGCAATCTTCTTTCTGTTTCTTCTCAAATTTCAGAAGTAAGGCTTATCTTTCATTGTGCATGCAGTAAAGAGATTATTTTAGATGAAATACCACTCTTCTGCTGAAACACTAACAGCTTATAGTGTCTAATTCTGTGGTTTTATTTTTCTTCCTTAACCAAAATTAATTCATGAATAAAGAAATTTGTGCCTTGAACATGGTTCTTCTCTCTGAGCACATCAATTCCTTGATGACCCTAGAGGGAACAGCAGTGCCGAAATAGTTCAAGTGGCAAACAACTCCCTGGCTATGAATTTAAACACTGAAACAAAACCCTACAGTTCCAATGACAACTTCCAAGAACAGAGCCAAGGCTTCAGTGCTGTGGCCTACGAGATCACTATCATGGCAGGGCTGGTGGAGCCAGCACAGCTCCCTGCAGAGCATGCAGGGGCAGTGCCAGTTACCACCCCGACTGCCCAGAATGCTGGAGACTAAAGGTTGCAGAGCAATGAACTGAAGCTGTACCCTTTGCTCAGTAAAAACAGACGTGTTGGAAGTAAGACATTACCCCGAATGGGCTTTTTGATCTGGAGCAGCTGTGAGGATGTTGTTTGCACCTTGGAGCATCTCAGAAGGGATAGCTGGGGAACAGCTGGATATCTAAGCCACTCCTCTGGTACCCAGAGTGGACACCAAGACTGCCACAGTGCTTTCAGCTGAACCTGAGCCATCAAACACTGATGGGGAGTGGCAGTGGAGTGGCCAGAATCCCTTAAAAAACCCCATGATCTAGGATCCTGGGCCTTTGTCATACCTCCTTACATCCCTCTGGGAATAGCAGGCTGGCCCTCCTGCTCTGTGCTACCCTCCTCACCCTGCAGCAACCACACAGAGGGGCTGCAGGGTCCAGCCCTGCCACGGCAGGTACACTTTTGGCCACAGCAACGCGTGTGCTCCATCTCTGTCCACCTGACAACAAACACCTTGGCCCTCCAACGGGAACAGAGAAAACTTTACAAGGAAGCCAACTGTTATTTACACATATTTTAAAATACATTTTGTTCAGATGCACATCCTTGCCAGCCTTGTTTAGGGAAGTTGTAACAGTATCTGGCTTCTCTTTGGTCTTGTGTACAAGACGAGGAAGTTTTCATCTGTGCCTTTAAAAAAACGCTGCATCTCTGCCAAGATGTATTAGGAGAGCTGTAAAAAAGGAGTCATCCTGTTCCAGGATGGCGAGGCTTATGTAACAGGGAAATCCTAACAAAAAGATACTCCCCCACCCTGTGCTTTTCCAAGGCACATGCCACTCCAGGGTTTTCAGCTGCTTGATTTGTATTTTGATCACATCTGCCACTGGTTTATTCAGATGTATTTACAAATATGTTCTTCCACATACCCTCATTTGTACACGCCATAGAACATCTTTATAAAATGCAGCACAGCCCTCACCTCACCACAAGGATCTTTAAATAAAATATATTGTAAAGTGCCAGATACAATTCTTTTTAAAAATACTGTTCTCAGTAAAACAGATACTTGGCCACTGCATTAGCAGCTTTGTATATTGATACATTTTTAGCACAAGTCTATTTCTGTCAGGTGAGCGGGAGGCTCTCATACCACCCCTCTAGCTCTCCAGTTTCAAGTCCAAAGGCTTTAGAAAATGAGGCAGAGGCAGATTGTCCAGAGCCTCTGGGAAGTGCTCAGGTGAAATGGTCCTGATCAAGACACGCATGGCTCCGACAAACAGCGATGGGGGAGCTAAGCCCACCAGGCACTGGAACCTGTTCTCCCCCAGCAGGTCCTGCCACTGCTGCCGGTTGTCCAACAGTTGCTGTTTCATCGCAAACTTGAGGTCCTGAGGCACGAAGAAGAAGAGGCAGTCGAGGCAGAGGAGCTTGGCACGCATGTTAGCTGCCGGCATGTGGGAGATCTGCTGCAGCAGGGTGTCGAGGGGGGTGTTCCCAGCACTGTCCTGCAGGCAGGGCGACGCGCCGTGCGCCAGCAGCAGGAGCAGGCACTCGGGCCGCACCAGTTCGCAGGCCATGTGCAAGGCTGTCTTGCCGCCCTCCACGCGGCTGCAGCCCTGGCGGTCCAGGTGGCCGGCTCTGTCACTCGGCGGCAAGGCTTGGATGGCCTTGAGGATTCGGAAGAGCACCCGGACGCGGTTGTAGCGGACGGCCATGGCCAGGTGTGGGGCTGACTGGCAGCAGCTGAAGCTTTGGCTGGGCACGGCCAGGGCGCTCTGGGGGAACTTAGTGAGCAGGTGCCGGGCGTAGGGCTGGTGGTCGTGCACCAGCGCGTAGAGCAGCGCCTCCGAGGGCGAGTACACGCTCACCTTGCCCCCGTCCTCCCAGTGGAAGACCTCCATGGTCCGCATGTCCTCCAGGAACCAGACAGGCAGCAGGTCCCTCACCGCCTGGTAAAAGGCGAAGGATGATTTCTTGCACTGCTTCTGGGACTGGGCGCCGCAGCCGCCGACCCAGCGGAAGCTCCAAGGCATGGCGTGCGGCTGGGCTCCGCCGGGGGCTGCCTCCCACCATCGGCCCGGACCTGCGGGAGCGGACGGGCGGTCAGTGCCGGGCGGCCCGGGCTCCCCGGGCTGCTTCCGGGGTTCACCGGGCTGGCCTGCCCGCCTCCCCGCCAGCGCGGGGGAAAGCGAGCCGCCCCCGGTGCAGGAGACACCCGTACCCCGGAGCACGGGATTGCCATCCCTCCCCTCTCTTCTTCCGTCTCTGCCCTCGCTGCACGGGACGCCCGTGTCCCCGGTACACGGAAACCTGGTACAAGGAAACGGCCTCCCCTCAGCGCACAGGACGCCCATATCCCTGGCGCACGGGAACCCGGTACGGGGAAACGGCCTCCCCGCGGTGCACTAGACACCCTTATTCCCGTGCACGGAGACCCAGTACAGCGGAACGGCCTCCCTCCCCCTGCTCCCGGCGCTCACCTCCCCGCCGGTCCCGCGGTGCCGCCCGAGCCGTGTCCGCCGCAGTGGAGGGGCGGGAGGCGGGAGCACCGCGCGCCGCCGCGGGGCCGTTTTATGGCCCCCCCGCCCGGGCGGTGAAGGTCGGTCAGGACCGGGGAACTGTCCGGCCAACGCCGATTGGCCGCCGCCCCGGCGCCCCGGCCGCCCATTGGCTGCGCTGGGAGGACGGGGCCCGGCGCCGCGCGTGCGTCACAGGAGGCAAAGTTCCAAGAAACTTGGCTGAGGGCTTGGAGTCCCGCGGGGCGGGGCGGGAATGCCGCGGGCGGGGGCCGGGGGCATGGGGGTTGCGGGGTACGGGCTGAGGGGTCCCGGGCGCGTAGGGATCGGGGCTCCCGAGAGCAGGAGGTCCCAGAGATATGGGGTTCCTGAGGTATGGGGGTGTGGTCCCGAGGGTGTAAGGATCTGGGTCCCCGGGGGTGTGAGGTCCCAGGGGTATGAGGTCCCAGCAGTGCGGGGGTCTAGGGTCCCAAAGGTATGGAGTCCAGGTACATGGTGTCCTGAGGGTATGGGGCCCTGAGGATAAGGGACGCAGAGAGCAGAGGGCACAGAGTCCCCGGTGGCATGGGATCCTGAGTCTGTGGGACCCCGGGCACACCAGAGCCTGGACACATGGGTCAAGGGCACATGGCGTCTGGGCCACAGCGGGGCTGTGCACAGGGGCTGTGGGACACCCGGGCTCCTGGGCGTAGGAGGCTGCAGACGTGCAGTACCCGAGTACACGGGTACCGGCGCGGGCGGTGTCACACCCCCCTTCCCGCCCTGGCAGGGCCCAGTCTGGCCTCTGCCAGTTCTTGGCTTGCCCCCTGCCCGCCCCCGTGGGTGGCTCGGGCTGGGGCCTGGCACTGCCCTTCGGCCAGCGCACGTGTGCCCACACGTGCTTGCTGCTAAACTTGTGGCTCTCGAATGTCTCCAGAGAGTGACATTTGCCTGCAGCCATTCCCTCTGACAGGCAGCTGTCAGGTTTGGGCTACAGGAGAGCGAGGAGATTGTCATGGTGTGGGGTGAGCCTGGCACTGCCTGCAGCCCTGCACCAGGGGCTCCCCTTGAGCACCTGCAGTCCCTTGGCCCTAAAATGCATGTGTACAGGTAAGAGTCACACACTGGGAAAGCAAGTGCTGGTATTACCAGGATCTGCTCTCTCATAAGGCCTCCTTACTGATAGCAAATGCTGGGATCTGCTCCATCCTTGTCCCCCTCAGAGCATTTCCCTCTTCCTCTGTGTGTTTGGCCCCAGTGTCTCCCCCTCCTGCAGTCGTGCTCTCAGTCAGGAACATCAGACTCTCTGGCATCTGCAGGTGGGCGATGCCAGTCACTGATGGATTCACAGGCCACAGCTCTGGTTTCTCTGGCCTTGCAGTTCTCCCACTGCTGGTGTTAGCTGCTAGAATGGAGACACTCATGCACACTGAGGGGGATCGTCAGGCATGGGCTGAAATGCTCTGCTTCCCTGCAGCCCTCTCTGTGAAGCTGCTTGGGAGGCAGGAAGGGAGCCCACATCACGCTACCAACAGTCCCCATGACCCTGATGAGCATGAAGCTGGCGAGGAACAGCCATCCCCTTTGTCGTGCCTCTTCTGAACCACCATTCAGACAGGGAAACAATGCCTAAACTGTGCTTGGTTTGCTTTGTAAGTTTGTCCCTGCCACGGGATGCTCACACCAAACCCTGGGGATCCATGTGAGGGGGTGCAGGCAGGTGGGGGAGCTGGGCAGGATGAGCTGCAGGGAGCTGCTTGCCACTGTCAGACTTAAAAACTCTTGCTGACCACATCTGAGGGAAGAGAATAAAATAACATCCACTGAGCTGCTTTGCCGGAGAGAATTACGTCCAGTGTTTGTCAGCACGATTCGTCATCCGAGGATCCCCGCAGATCCACCACAGCTCCTGGCGTCTTGGATGTCAGCCACAGCACAGAAAATCCTCTTTCACTGCTCGTTTCCGATTCCAGGTGAAAACCCATTAAAGGCAGCCGCTTCACCACTCCCTGTTACCACCAGGGCACTCACCAGTCAGGCTGGGGATAATTTGCAGGCATGGGATAATTTGTACCAAAGTACAGGATCGAAAGAAATGGTTTAAAAAGAGCTGATTCTACAGCCCTTCCTTTTTGTGTGCCTGTGCCTTGCTGCCCATCGCTGATGGCAGTGGTACCTGCCACATCTCCACGTGTTGCCTGTTCTGGGGGATGCCCTGATGAGAATCCCAAATCCTTTTCTAGCTGTTGCCAGGACATTGCCATTGATTTGATGTCCAGTGTTGTGATAAGTCAAGTTGCCCAGCCCCTTCTACTCATCCTCCATGCATGCCTGGGCAAGCCAAATGGTGTCAGAGCCCAAAGGCAAGGCATTAGCACAGTTGCAAAGCCAAATTGGCTTTTGTGTAGGAAATTAATGTTTTTGGTGTAGAAGTGGGACTGTTATTCATGGGCCAAGCTCTCCCGTGGAGGTGGTGGGAATGGTTACAACCATGGTGTGCTTTGGGCCCCAGCACTGGCTTAAAAAGAGGCCAGAGTGTGCCAAGTCCTTTTGGCCTCACAGCTGGTGGGTAACCCTTTGCAAATTGTATTTGTCACATACATTTGAAGTGGGAGCCTGCCTGCAGGAAAGGCAGCCTGTCTGTGGGCTGCACTGGATTACATTTGCCTCCAAAATTGTTTACAGGGTGCTCAGCACTAGTGATGTAACAGGACTGCCCAGAAACAGAAAAGTTTTAATTTTCTGATATGTATATTTTTTTGCACAGACCCATGAATGTGACTTGTTTGTTTGCAGTCCAGCCTGGTTTTACTCACTTTGAATTAAGTAACTGATCTGATTACTGATCCGACTGTGAGAGGGCTTATCACAGGTTCCTTGGCACATGACAGAGATTACTCCGTCGGTGCAACCACGTCCAAGTAATGTGACGTGTCCTCTCAGAGCTATTTTCGTCTTCACCCTCCTCCGGGACCTTGATCCTTTGGTTTCTTCAGCCAGTGACCAACTAAAACCTTCTTAATACTACGGAAACCCCAACTACGTAATTGGACGAAGGGAAAAGCTCTGCCATTTCTTGTGGCAGACGTCATTTGCTTCCTAAGGCTTTCAATAAATTGAGGGCAGGATCATTTTGACTTAATGGACATGACTGTGGGTGTAATTTAAAGCAAAATAAAAATAGGCTCTACCAGGGACTACACTGAACGTGGTCTAGTGCTGGGTTTGAGCATGAAATTGAAGATGGGCAAAGAGTACATCCCTCATTCTTGAACAGGGCTGAAGGATACAGGGTTTACTCCAGTCCTTGCAAGGAATTTGTGCATGGGTTTGACTCTGAACACTTACCAGTCTCCTCTGGAAGAAGGCGGGCTCAGGAGCAAAGGTCAGCAGAGTTTGGACAGCAGCTCCAGACCTGTGGTGAGCTGGAGCAGCACAGCTGCTTCACTTTAAGCCTCTGGGATCTTTGTCAACAAGTCAGAGAGAAATGCCTAATGTCCTGTTTAGCTAAAACTGCACATCTTTGGAGTGAAGCAAGGAATGAGGAGAGTCAGGGGTTTTGCAGTAGGGGCACTGGGCTGGAATATACACACTGTATGTCCCCCTCTCACTACAGGTACATCACTGATCTTCAGTTTAATCTCTGGTGGGATGCCACCAGCATCCCAGCTGCACAGGGGGTGCGGAATATGTTGCTTTGGCCATCCTGTTTTAGCTGGTGAGTTCTTTAGGTCAGGGATAATATGCAAGTATATTGTTCTGGTCCTTGGGGTTCTGGCTCAGCATGGGGAACCCTCTGCTCTGCTGTGTTAGACAGGGGACAGAAACTGGTCATCCTGTGGGGAGACACGGCAGCAGGGCTGCTGGCAGTCACTAGACAGGATTTGTTCTTGGGTGAGGACATGCCATGAGAGGAGGCGGACGGCAGCCCCAGGCACCCTGTTCAGCTCTGATGAATAATAGCTGTTGCTGACACCTCGTGGAAGCCTCACACAAACATTGTCTCAGAAACCTTTCCGTTTCATTTCTTCTGCTGCTGCTGGTTCCCCACCTGATGAGCTTGTCCTTTGTTTCTGTCATCCCAGGGCCCTTGGCT
Organism: Platysteira castanea; assembly: GCA_013397175.1. NCBI lineage: Eukaryota > Metazoa > Chordata > Aves > Passeriformes > Platysteira > Platysteira castanea. The sequence goes on from VYXC01006452.1 coordinate 63,605, forward strand.
GCCTGCAGCACCAGGGATGGGAAGGCAGCAAGGAAAGCTGGCTGGGGCTGCCTGGTAAGGAGGAGTGCACATCTTCCTGCATGGTGGTGAGTGAGGGCTGTTCACTGTGGATGGCTTTTGCACATCAGATGCAGAGAGGAGAGCACCTCCCTCCTATCCCCACCTGGGTGTGTAGCACGTATCATGTACATGCCTTTTGTGTGTCTCTTTGCCCATCCTCATTTTTCAGGGGAGCATTTTGGCAAGTGGCTATCCTTTCATTTCAGAATATCAAATCACTTTGGAAAAGATACAGAAGTTTTCCTGGGAAGTGCAAAAATATTTTCATTTGAGAAACAAGACAGCTGATTAGAGAATCAGCCGTCATCTGGGTTCGGGCAATGCTCCTGGCTCCCTTGCTGGAACCAATAGACAACATCACCCTGCCCAGGGGAGGAGTCATGGCCTTGAACCTCGCCCTGTTCTCATGACTCACCATTGTACTGTCTTGCTCAGCATCCTCCTCTTCTTCCTCCTCAGTCTTCATTTGTGTTACAGTCAGTCTGTGCTTGCTTGACTTCGTGTGAATCACCATTTCACACTGAACCTGAGCTGCCCATAACCTCAGCTGCTCTGCTTTCTCTGCTGCATTACAGGGTCAGCTCCATCCTGACCCATGGCATGAAAGAAATCTGCTTTGGAAACAACAAAGTGAGCAAGTCTTCTCTTGTTACTCTTGTTTCCTGGCTGCTGCTGAGCAAATTCCAAAAAACCTGCATCCCAAATGATTCTTGGTGGAGTAGATTGCCCAGAAAGGTTGAGCAGTCTCGATCCCTGGAGATATTAGAAAGCTGCCTGGACACAATCCAGAGTAATGTGCTCCTGGGGACTCTGCTTGAGCAGGGGGGTTGGACTAGATGGCCTCCAGTGGTCCCTCCCAACCTTACCCATTTTTGATTTTTGGGAGCCCGAGTGAAGCTCTGATACATATTGTTTTGGAAAGGAAAGCTCTCCACTGGCTCTGTAGGAAGTATATAATATGAGAGTTGACTGCTGTCAGACATCAGTCCCAGTTGATGAGAGGCTGAACTGGTGTCATGGATTTGTTGAGGTTGGCCACCACTGGGAAAAACCAATTTTTAATGCTTTGAAACTTATTTTTTATTCTGGTTCCCTGATAAAGTGGTCTGGCAGAGTGAGGTGGGCAGCAAGGTGACGAGCTCCTTCAGCTGCAGCTGTTTTACAAGCCCTCATGGATGTTCACAGGCCATCATCAGTGTCCTCTTCACCTTGGCTGGGTTCACAGCCCACCTCTCATTAAGCCTTGATTTTGGCACCTGTAATAAAAGAGCCACAAGTTTCCATACTTTTGGAAACTTAGAGAAACTCCTAGAGCTACAGCAGATATAAATTTCATCCAGCATATTACAGGGGGAAGCTGAAAAGTGTGCTTGGCCCTTAAAAGACTAAAAAGTACCTTTTAGGGAGCCTTTCTGTTTCGTAAGCAAGCGGTCAAGAGGGGTCAGAGAGCTCCTGGCGCCTGTGGACCATTTTGGCCTTCAGCTTGATGTTGGTTGTTAAAAATATTTTCCCAGATGTATTAATACGACCAGACTGGATTGCATCTGAGCTGAACATTGTGAGCCTGAGGCAGGACATAAATATAGAAGCAAAACAGGCTGACATAAGAGTCATCTGTCCTCTTCTACACAAGAAGTGAAGGGGAAAGAGAGGGAACTTATTCTGTTGCAATTTTTAGACACTTCCAGGAATTAGCCTGAGCCTCAGAGAGTGCCTGCATGGGCTCCTTAGGCACAGAAGCGCCCACATATCCCCTCTCTCAGCCCTTGGTGTCCTGTGCCACAGGACTGCACACTCAGCACATTTTTAACCCAGGGTTAGATCTGCCTAGACAAGGTCTGCAATCAGGAATGACTATTTGTTTGATGTGTTTGCCTAACAGGATTACCCTTATCATAATGATATAGCAACCTGGCCTTGGCAGAGCAACCCCCAAGGGCACGAGGGGTCAAACCCTTGCCTCCATTGCCCCACATATGCACAGTGTAGCTTGTCTCTTATCGAGCAATATCAGCCGTGCTTCAGTTGCCATTCAGTGCTCTGCTTTGGGAAAGAGCAATTGTGCCAGGTATTGCTGCCTGCTGACATCATACTTGGCATTTCTCTCTCCCCACCTGAAAAAAAAAAAATCAGTATTATTCAAAGGTTAGAAAAATGATGCAGTGTTTTATAATTAGAGAATAGGATGGCATCCCCAGTGGGAATTGCTCTGAGCAGGTGCCTAATTGAATTCAGTGTGAATTTGTTGCCCTCTGGCTCCCCAAGAACCAATGAATTGCCTGCCTTTTGTATTATATATCATGAACATACCTTAAAATCATTACAAAATCCTCTGTTTGTCTACAAAAGTATACCTATGATTATTAAATTTTGCTACTTAAAACACTCAAGGAAGGTTCGGGATGAAAGCTCAGTTTTCCTGTAGATAAGTAGGATAAAGGTTTTGCTAAAAAAGAGCCTGGCCCCACAGGGGATTGGTACCCAGACTTATTCACTCCAGTTTCTGGCCAGGCTGGGGACACCTCCTTGTTCCCTGTTGGTGTCATTTTAACCCCAGCATTTTTCAGGCCAGTTGATGTGAGCTTGTCCTCACCAGCTCCTGGGCTATTTGCGGAAGCAGAACCTGCCACTCACTATGTGCCAGTTCCAAAACAAGCAGAATCCTTTGTTTATAATGTGCTATAATTGGCCTGAATGAAACCTGTGGTTCTGCAGGTTGCAGGGCCCAGGACTGCTGATGCAGCAGCACCCTAATTCCGAGCAATGCTGCTGGGAGTACCGAAATGGTTTTGCATAAAGCTGAGGGATGAGTAGGTACATAGTGTTAGCGGTATGTTCACAAGCTCCTGGTTTCTGGAGCAGGCTGTACTTGTCAGGGCTGTGTAGATCCCCTTCTCTAGATGAGGTTTGGGGGGATGAAGCCTCCTTGAAGCAAAGCAGAGATCCTTTTTCTGCAGCAGCTTCATTGTGTAGATGCTTGGGTTGCCAAGGGGAGCATTACCCAAATCATCCTTTTTTTCCCCCAAGGCATTTGTAGCTGGGATGTGAGCAGGGCTCTGTGACTCAGAAACTACCTATCCAACCGTTGGGCCTCAATGATTTGAGTTCACCTGTGATTAGTGTATATTTAATTTTGGTGGCATGTGTGGCTGTTCAGACCCTGCTGTTCAGCATGGAACTGTTCTGACCTCACAGCTCATTGCAGGACAAACTCCTGTCTAAGATAAAGCAAAGCAGCCCCCTCACTTTTGTTTAGAGGCTGGTACATACAGTATAGTGCTCACCCAAGAGTTGTATTTGATCTGGCTTTGCTGTAAGAAACCCCTCTGCTATTTCAGTTCTAAAACACAATAGATATATGGCCAAGCAGAAAGATTAAAAAAAGAACTGGCTAATGCTTTGTGTGTCTTAGAGGACTTATTTTTATTCCCATTTGTTCATTCTCTCTGCTCTTGGCTGCTGCTGGGTCTGTTGAAATAACAAACAGGCATGAAGAAAGAGGGCAGCTCTGTCGTGAGCTTCCTTCGGTGGGAAGTGGCTGTGGTGCAGCAGTTAACTCCAACGGCGACTGCAGCCTCTGCAGCTCTGCTGCCAACAACCCAACGGGAAACCCATCCTTTTTTCTGAAAAAAGATTAGATTATCAGTCAAAAGCCTTTTTGCTGCAGCGTGGTGTTTAGAGTCTGTCTTTTGCTTTATAAAAAAGTAGTCAAAAATCTTCTAGTGCTGTGTGCAGCTGCTCTGCTGCCAAAAAAACCTCCCAGACCTGGTGATGAGGCCTCTGCAATATTTCCAGTTTCTCTGTAATTACTTTCTAATTAAATTTTCAAGTACAATCAGGAGGTTAAACCATAGCGAGTTCATAGTAGGGTCTTTCCATTTGCTTTTTCTAAGTCAGTAGCTATCCCCTATGTAGAGTGAAAGATAATTTTGTGGATATAAAGGTGCTTAAAATCAGAGTGGCAATGCCTTTTACCTGATGGATTCAGCACTACCATAATTTTATGCACTCTCCCTTTGGAAGCACTGCTTTTGCATAGAAGTTGTTGTAGCTGCCTGATCAGATTTGTCCATTAGTATGTGTATTCATGGCTTATTAAGTGGCTGGGGCATTAAAGTCCAAGCTTCCCTTGCCAGGATTTCCCTCTACTCCTCCCCAAGCAATTTAGGGAAATGGGAGGACTGATGTTTCCAAGGTGTTGCAAGAGTTTTGTGATGCCTCCATCCCAGAAAACACAAATAAAAAAGTTCTAAAAAGATGGGGTAAAGTAATTGGCAGATGAGATACATGACAAAAACTAGCCACACATATTCACAAATAGTGAAGCTGGGAAACACCTGAACTCAGTTGCTAAGCATTGCAGAAAGGTTGGCTTGCTCCCTACCACCACCTGAGCCATGCAGGGGCCCCAGTGATCTCCTCCCCTTTGGCTCTGCTCCCTGGAACTCTCCTGTAGCCCTGCTTGGATACCAGGACCAGGACAGGCTGCCTGGGCTCACCATTGCCTTCCATCTCTGCAGCAGGGCTGCCCACAGTAGAGCAGCCACCGTTGAGGCAGAGTGTTTGGCGGTTTTTTCCTGCAGGTTTTTTTTACTGTGAAAAGGTGTGAAGCACACTTGGACAAGGTCTTGGGCTCCTTCAGACTCTTTTGCAGCGCTGTGGGCAGAGCCCATCCTGGCCACCCCATCCCATCTGAATGCCCTGCACATGCCAACGTGGTCTGTCACCAATGGGGGCTGTTCAATGCCTCTTGGGAGTGCTACTGTTCAGCAGCTCACTCAGAGCTGGGTATGGCAGCACCTGCTGAAGCACCCAACAGTGTGAGTAGGGATTTTAGTCACGCTAAGAAGCATTGAAGAAGACAGACAAAATTACCCAGGCTCACCTCTTCACATCTCTGCTTTGTTGCTGTCAGCCTCTAGCCCTGCTCTCCTGCCCCCAAACCTGGGATGGCAGAATAAGAAGTGCCTGTGTCCTGGTTTACAGCCAGGTGTTTCAGTTTAAACCACTGAGGAAAGTGGGTCTGGGATAATATATCAGTGTGATAAAGGGAGGTAAGCCTTGGAGTAAGGCCTGTGCTTGGGAGAGGTAATGCTGTGGGGTTACCTTCATCATTTTAAATGATGTCAGTGTTTGTGATCCCTTAGACTTGTGTTTGGGTTAAGCCCACAAGAGACGTAAGAGTTCATTTGAGTTTACCCTGGAAACCTTGCTGCTGTCTCTGAGGCACAAATGCTGCTGGAGACAGCCTGCTCTTGCAATTCATGTATTCTGTGAAGCAGAAAGAAAAACATATTGGCCAGGGTTCAAACACCTTTCTTGGTTGTCTTGGTGATAAGTGCCTGATAAAAGTTCAAGGTCTTTGCTTGCTTGTATAGAATGAAAGCAGCTTTGCTTAAGTTACTGCTGGTATCCATGGTCTCCCAGAGGGTGCTGATCTGTTATTCCCAGTGTCTGGGTCATTCTTGATGAGTAAGACAAGGTCGTGTTGTGTGGGTTATAGTTTGTCCCATGACAAAGCTGACCTTCCAGGTTTTCAGTCTGTGGCATGCTCCAGTGGCTGTGTCATGGCAAACATTTGCAGTAAGCTGGATGCTCCCTCTGAGGGGCTGGGGCTTTATGAAAGGAGTATGGGATGGTGGCACAAGCCCACTGCAGTTGGCAGCCTGCAGCAATGGTCCCTGGAAGCAAGCCGAGGGTAGCTGCTGTGTTAGCACCATCATTAGGTTTCAGAGTTGACAGCCTGTGGAGATATAAAGGCAAGGAAAGCCTCCTTGGTGCTGCCACTTCCAGCTTTTTGTTGTCTGGGGAAGAAGGGACTGGTTCTCTGATGCTTGGTTTGTGCTCTGAGAGGCTAAGTGTGTTTGAGGGCAGGATTTTTTTAGCTGAAGTGTGAGGGTGGTGGTGGCGGAAGAGGTGAGGCGAGGTCAGAGCAGTGGGATGTGACATTCAGGTTTTCTCTCAGGGCTCCAGTGAGCTGAAGCAGATGTCAGAACCTGAACTCCTTGAGTCATCTGCGGTGGTGAGGATGGAACTGCATCCTCTCTGCTGCCTTCAGCCCCTGCTCTCATGGGGCTTTCCCAGCCCCATCTGCTTGACACCATGGGCAGCTTCCCAAAGCTGCAGCCTCAAATGCCTTCGTTTCTGCATAGGCCCCTTAGTAATTTTCCACTTATAAACAAACATTTTGGAGAGACTGGATAAGCTGAGCCACCAAGCGGACAAAGTTCTGTTGCTTTTAAAGTAGCTCATTCATCAGTGAGTTTTACTGTAGAGCAGCTCAGCCACCACTGAACTGAAACCACCCTCTGCTTGTTCTACAGGGAACAGGAAAATGTGCTTTTGGAGCAGGCCAGTCTTTCAATCGTCAGCTTGACTTCCATTTAAAGTGTTGTAGTTGAGGTGGCTTTGTTCCGAGATTTTTTTAATCTGTCTTGAGACCTCTCCTTCTTCCGCAAACTAAAGGGTCTTCCTGGGTTTCTCTGAGGATGCTTGCACTGGCAGTGCAATGGAGATCTGAAGTGTGGTTGTTGCTGCAAACTAAAGGCAAACAATTCCCCTCAATCTTTGACAAAAAGAGGAATCTGCTCACTCATGTTTAACTGCTGCCTGGCTTCTGCACTTTTCTAACTTTCATTTCCACTTGTGCGACCTGCCCATAAGTGTGGGCTCACGCCTTCCTCCCACTGACCCGGGTAGGGCATCGCGTGGTTCTACACTGATGTGGTTCTTGAAAATCCAGTGTGACTGAGGGCACCCACAGCTTGGGGGTGAATTATTGCCAGGTCTCCTGGAGCATTACCCAGCAGTGCTGGAAACGGCCCCGGGGATCAACACTCTTGCAAATGATCAGCCAGCCCCTTCCTCAAAGAGGTCCTCATAATAAAATCTTTATAGGGTCTAAAGTAGGAAATTGTTTTTCAAAAAAATCCAAGAGAGAGGGATAGATAATCAAAAAGCAGTGGGAAGTGTTTAAATCAAATTTTAAACAGCATAGTGGCCATTTTAGTTGAGAGATTTCTTCTTGTCTCATTAAAAAAAAAAAAAAAATCCAAACTTAACTATTTACCTAAAAAGCTCTATCACAAGGGGTGGATACTGCCAGCATGTGGGGCTGAGCCAGAGCTCCTGGTCCCACCACTCAGGCACAGTGCTCCTTCCTGCCTGCCACCAGCCTGGTAAACACGGCTGGCTTGTGCTCAAGCTTAGCACAAGCTAGGTCAGGCACCTGATAAATCTAAGCCAAAACAGAAGTGCGTTTGGCTGCTGAGGATGGAGTTGCTGTCAATTTGTTTTTCTCGGCTCAGCAGATTCCCCTGAGATCTCCATCAACAAATCGATGCTCGGCGTCGCGCTGTCCTGCCTCAGCTCCTCACCTCGGGAGCTGTGTGTGTCCTTAGGCTGGCCCTGAGGGACGTGTGGCTTCCCACAGCCACGCAGAGCAGCAGCCTGGGGTTGGCTCATCCCTGAGCTTAACTCCCTTCGGAGCTGCTGGGATTCACTCAGCGAGTGCCAAGTGCTCCCCGGACTGGGACACACACCTGGCTGCCGTGTGAGGGGTGCGCCGCTCGGTTACATAAGCCGTTTGGGTTCCCTCTGGTGTGCTGCACTTCATTAGGAGCCAGAATTTAACATTTTCTACTGGACTTCCCCCTCTGCAATGACAGCCTGACTGTGTGTCTATGAGGCAGATTCAGGTTTTTCGTTTGGGTATTTCCAGTGACATTGGTCAGGCTCAAAAATCATGTGATCTGAAGGAACAATTTTGGCTATTTTACCCCAAATGTCAGATTCTTTCTTTCTTTTTAAAAATAATTTTAATTTTTAGGACTCTTTTTCCTGAACTGTTTAAAACTAGAGGGAAAAAAAACCCCCAAACAACCAGAAGCTTGCTGTAATAAAATTGGGACCACGATACAAATCACCAGGGCTCTTCCCACGGGCATTCCGGCCAAAGTTGACTTGCGGTGCCTGTTCCAACTTGCAGCAGCCGCGAGCGCATCAGCAGCCAAAGGTTCCCCCCTGCAGCACACTGACAGCTACTGCAGGTGCCCCGTCAGCTGGAGCTCATTTATCCATAAGGGTTTTTCCTGCTTTAAAAAAAGTGGAAGAAAAAAAGAAAAAAACCATCTTGTGCTGCTAAAACCCGGAGAAATTTCTACTGACTTCAGCCAAAGCAGATGGGATTGTTCATGTCATGATGGAATTGGCAATTACTGGCACTCCTTTTCCTTTCTGGGACCCAATCTGGGGAGTTTCCCAGGGAGACATGCTGGGCCACGGGTCAGCGCCAGACATAGTTTTGCTCCTCACTCATGATGAGGCATGAAGAAAAAATGGGCTAAAACTTCATGTGGCTCAAGGGACAACTGAAAAAATTCATAGTGAAACATGCTGAGGGATACTGAGGCAACACCACAGCGCAAGGACAGGGCTAAGAATCAAACTATTGGAGGCTGTGGGGTTTTTTGGGGGAGAATTTTTTTTGATTCTCTGTTCTGGTAATACCCCCTCTTCTGGGTGCACCTGGGACCAATGGACCTTCACATGATCCAGCCCCACCATTCTCGTTATCTCATGGGCGTTTGTGCCAGTGCTTGCCAAAGGCAAGGGCTTGCTGTTGCTTCAGGCTCTAGCCAAATTTAGGCAAATGCAACTAAATGTACTACACAGAGGTCACAGACGAAATGTCCTTTCCAACTTTACCTGGTTAGATCCTTTTCTAAAGGAAAATGTAAGTCCTGAAAAACATGCTGGCCTTGTGCATCACTTACACCAAGACCATCTACAAGAGTATATATTGACCTGCCCCATTTTAGGGATACAGTGGGGCTTGGCCAGCAGTTGGCAGAGGCTCATAAAGCAGTTGGGGTTCTTTGTTCCCCTCTTACATGCACATACAGACCCTCATAGCTCTTAGCTGGCTGCTGGCACAGCCCTCAGTGTAGCACAGACTGTGTTTTCTCATGTGAAATTCAATAAATTCAGCATTTTCAGGACCTCGGCATAATCAGGGTTTTCAATCTTCTCCTTCATTGCCTTCTAATATACCCTCCTAACAATTAACTCTGTGTGTTGGGAGAATGCCAAATGCAGGGTAAAAGACTTCGTTTTTCTTTCCCGTAATTAAATGTCGTGTTCGCTGCTGTCTTTCCCACTCGATTAAGTGTCCGTGTATGGTCTAAAATGCTCTTTGGTGAATTAGCATAAAGTCTGTCAGGATTTCAACCAACATTCTCCCTCCCGCTGCATCTGTGCAGCTCACAAAGGGCAGCGTTGGCTGGCGGCAGGGGCCTGGAGATGGGTTTACTGCAACTCTGAAAAAAACACTTGCAAACCTCTCCCTGGTCTCCCTCCGTGCTGCAGGCCAATTGGGGCAGCTAGCTGATGAGAGTCTTTTTTTAAATTACATCGAATTACATATTGGAGATATATTCCCCAAGCTGGACTCTGGCAACATCTACAGCACTTCATGTGATGGCAAAATATATAATAGGTTGTCAGTGACTAATAGATGTGTGAGTTATGGGCTGGGAGGTGAAATATCAGAACTTTCCACCAGTTCGGGATGAGCTGGAAGTGAGGTGATGACTGGGGTCCTCAGCACGAGATGAGCAGTGTCGTTATCCTGGTTGGCAGCCCTGTCCTGGGGAATGGCCGCTTGGACAGTTTCCCCAAAAAGCATTCCCTGGAGCCAGTGCACTTTTTCCTCCATCCTCCAGGGCTGCTCTGTGCCACCTAGTTCCAGGCAGAGGGTGCTGGTAGGTGCCTGGGCAGTATGACATTCCAAGGGACAGCATATTTCTGATCAACTTTTCAGCATAGCCCCAGTTCCCGCCAAGAGTCTGTCCATGTCTCCATTACATCCTGCAGTGCCCAGCCCTGCTCTTTACCCTTCAAAATGTTCATTTTTTCCACCCACTGTGGTCATTTTCTTAACAACAGAGAGTTGATTAGGTTGGAAAAAACCTTTAAGATCACTGAGTCTGTTAACCCAGCACTAAACCATGTCCCAAGTGCCACATTTGCACATCTTTTAAATACCTCCAGGGACAGTGACTCCACCACTCCCCTGGGCAGCCTGTTCTGGGCAGCACCTTCCCTGGGCAGCATGATCACCATTTCAGTGAAAAAAATCTTTCCTCATATCCAATCTAAACCTCCTGGCATACCTTGAAGCTGTTTTCTCTCATCTATTGTTTATTTCTTTAATTTTCATAATTCTTCAATCTTCACAACTTCAGGTTTGTTACCAAGTCCAGAAGCAGTCTCTGATATGGGAGGATGGGTCATTCAGTTGGGAGAAGATTTAGTGGTGAGGGGAACAGAGCTGGCAGATAAACCTGGAATGTGGCTGTGAGTCCCAAGCCCTCCTTGTCCAGAAATACCACTACTCCCTGAGAAGGAATTACACTGGGTGGGATCTCATACTACTGCTGTTTCCCCAGTTCTTCCTGCAGCTCTCTCCGTGTCCTTTGGATAAACAGCTGCAGAAAGGGAGCCTTTGTTTCCAGAAGCGTTGGGGGAATGGCTCGTGGTGGTACAGATAACCCTGCCTGTTGAGGAGAGGCTGCAGTACAACTGGGAGGGTACACAATGAATTATTCACCAGCTGTTTCCTCTCCTTTCAAGACATTTTCTGTAAAAACAGGGGCTGGAAGTGGTGCATGTGAGATGTGCAATCAACCACACAGAAGGAGTTTGAGCTTTTGGCTTGCTGGGTACTCAGCCCTTCCATCACGAGGAACTGGTTTGTGCAAATCTGCCTGGACCTCCATGATGTTTGACTGCAGGTGGCCCATAAATGTGCTTTCTTTTTCTCTAAATGCCTGCTGAAGACCTGAAAATCTGATTTACAGAAGTGCCAGGTGCCTGCAGCTTTGACAGGCGTTGGTAGGAGTGATGCTTTAAACATACAGAGAGAGAGGCCCAGTGCCATGTGCCCCCATGACTGGGCTCTTGGGGCTTTCTGCTTGGGCCCCTGGCTGTTTGCAGCCTCTCCTTTGCATGGCCCAGTCCCTAAGGAGGGGACAGCGACAGCTCCTCACTCCTCAGGCCGCTCTCACATTGGTGAGCACTGGGCTGCATTGATGAGGTGCTATGGAAAAAAGCCCACAAGAAAAAATTACAGGTCCCCACACATGAGGCCAGCACTGGTAAAAAGCAATTGCCTACGATGTGAATAAAAGGCATTGCTGCCTTTTTTCTCTCTTTTCTTCAACCTGGCTATTCAAACTGCCATGAAAAATATGTCCGTTCTTTTCTTTTATAACCTCTTACAAGCTCTCAATTTTAGCCTCCACTCCCCAGAGCCCATAAAATAAATGGGTAGAAACACCATAAAAATGAACAAAATCCCAAACCATAGCTAGTTCATATTCTGAGTGTCTCATTAAATGCGTATTAAGGAAAATCCCTCATCTAACATAAATATGTAATTGTTTATAAATCTGTAACTAATTTTAAGCTATTTGAAGCAGCCTTATAGTAGAATGACCTCCTAGAAATTGAAGGAGGTGCCAGCTGACTTCACTAAAGGACAAGAACAGATTAGATATGAAATACCTCTATTTTAATATATTTGAAAAATTTTCCCAGAAAACTTACAGGTTAGAAAAAAGGTAAATTTACTAATTTATTTCATGTTTTTGGCTTTAAATAATAAGAATATGTTCCGCCTAGGATCTCAGCACCCTACCATACCCAGGAACTGAGGACTTAACCAGGAACCAGCTGGTCAGGCCACCTTCCTCTCCTGCTGTTGCTTTTTAGCAGTGGGTACTCAGCCTGCTTTCTGCCATCACCTCCACCTCTACACAGCAACAGCAGAGATGTGAGAGAGGTTATTGGGAAAGGACAGTGTCCTCTTGTACTGTCTTGCCTATTTGCATAAGAGCTATCTCAGAGCTGGAAAACAGTCTTTTGTGCGTGCAGTTCCAAGGGGAACTCATGGCAGAGGGAACAGAGGAGTAGAAATAAAAACAAATAGACGCACACATTGCATTTCTGTTCCTCATGCTGAATATTGATGCACAGTGCATTGAACACCTGGCCTTTGCAGCCAAATCCTTCCCGATCCCCTGGCCGTGGATGAAGGGAATGAGAAGTGCTTCCCAGTCTCCCGGGTCACATGCTGACAAGGTCTAGGCATCAAGCTGAGAATTTCCCAGCCATTTCCCAACCCTAGCCAGGTCCTATTCCAAGAAAAGAAGAGCAAGGTAAAGTTCTGCATCCTCTTTCAGCATTGCCCCCAGCTGAGGAGCATCCTTCACAGGTGCCCTCCTGCTCCCAAGTGTACCTTTGTCCTGAAAGCAGAGGGTGGGCCCAGGCTTTCCTCAATCTGCCTGGGGAGAGAGGAAACGGACTTCTGTCTCCTAAGGGAAGCTGGAAACAGCCAAGTTGATAAGAAGGAAATCTATCCCTGTCCTAGCTGTGCCTGGGCTCCAGCACCGACTCCATAAGTGCTTTGGAGGGGAGTTAAAACGTTGCAGCCCCTCTGGCGGAGACTGAGCTGGCCCCAGAGTGGGGTCGAGCCTGTGCTGCTGCGGGTGGGTGCACGATGACAGCCCACATGATTACGTTCCCAGCAGCGGGTACAGTGAAGTGCTGCCAGATGATGACACCTCACACGGTCCAAGGGATGCTTTTAGATTCATCTATTAATAGCTCCCTGTGTTTTCATTTCTGGAAACATAAATATGTATCCCCAAATGCTCCTGATTGTCACATGCCTGGAAGTTGGTAAATTGGTGACTGATTTCAGATCTGTCCAACGTTAAGGCTCTGTGATTGATCGGCATGTCCGGAGCCGTCCTCGGCTCACTCCTATGCCAAAATCCTGGGAGCCTGTGCTCATCACAGTGACAGGCTGGGAACAATCTGAGGAGGAAAGCTGCAGGAGCTGGGTCAGTCCTGGAGCAGGCTGGCATAACTTCAGCTGATTTGAATGTGAATTACACTCATTTAGGCCAGGCCTGGAATTTGCCCCTGGCATGGGCTGGCTCTCTGCAGCTTCACTAAACCAGTTGTTTTTGCCCCAAAATGCTGTCTGTGGGAAAAGAGCTGAGCAAAAACAAAACATGGTGTCAACCTCAGCTGTGACTTTGCCTATGAAAAACGCAACTAATATGAGCGATTCTTACTTCTTGTGATCTTAGATTTCAACTTTCTCTAGAAATTGCAGTAGTTAATGAGTACATACAAATGTGTGTGCATGGGATAAACTCCCACCCATGAACACACATTCTAATTACTGGCTGATTCAAGTACAAGTGTTTTGTTTCTGGATTTAAACTTCCTCCAGATTTAGTAATTTTGGAGTGGAGATTTTGTCACACTGTACTGCTGAGATGCTCAGCACAAATGTTGGGTTTGATCTGGCTGCTGACAACTTCTTGGATGATTTGCATTCTGGGCTTTGTCACATGGTTCTGTCTCTGAACCCAAAAGTCTCTCTGGGCTCTGGAATAGCTGAACTGCTGGTTTTGGGGTACACGGGTATGTTGGTAGGGCTCCCCACAGACTGGAGATCAGCATTTCCACCTTCCCAAAAGGTCACTTTGTAGCATCTTTTAGCTGTTGAGTGACTAAATTAAAGTGTTCAACGTAGTGGCAGCATAGGAGGGACAGCAGTGACCCCACTGATGGGAACAGGTGTGCACAGGCGTGTTTAAGATCAAGTACAGTGAAACACCTAGCAAGAAGATATTTGCAGGTGATGACAAAATCGATCTGCTGAGACAAGAGCCACCCTGAACCATCCACAGCTGGTGACACAATGTCACTGTGCCCAGCACTGCCTGTCCATCTTCTGGCAACATGAAAATCACCCAGGGTGAGCTGCTACCTCCAGCCAGCTCAGCACGGACCTGCCAGCTTCAAATATCACCCTGAGCCGTTATCTGATACAAATGCAGCTCCTCCTGGGATCAAAGAAAGCAACCTGCATTGAAAAAGACTCAACAGAACTTTGACCCCATGCTCCCTGCTCCAGGCAGGACAGCCACCCTCAGGAGTGACAGAGGACACAGCCATGCCCTGCAGAGGTCACACTTCACTCCAGGTGAAAATGGCATTTCTGGGCACCCTCTGGCTTCTTTTAAAACTCTTAATAAATTTAAGTCCCACATTTGGCTAAGGTAAAACGATTTGCAATTCTAGTCACTCACATGAGAATTATTTTAGGATAAAGAGCAGAGGCATTTGCAGTCTGGTGAGACACTCCTTGCAAGTATTAATTTGGTCTTGTTGCTGGGGGGACTTTCTGGAGAAAGGAATGGTGAGAAGAGAAAAAAAGAAAAAAAGAGAGCAGAGAAGGAAACTGGAAAGTGAAGGTCATGTCTTCCCTGTCTAGAGATGGTCTTTACCAATGGTGGTGAACAGTCCTTGTCTAGACCTCTGTGCCTGGACACCGAAGGGAAGAAAACAGCAGTTTTGGGCCTATATATGCAGAAATAGGAGGATGATATTTTGCTTTCCTGCTGCTCACAAGGAGTCACTCAAAAGCCTACTGCAGTGCAGAGTAAAATGTGGCCATAGTGATCCAGCTACTTATCAAGTTGGGGAGGGCCTGAAATCAACTAATTTGGTAGCAACCTGTTTGTGTAGTGTAATCCCATGTTAGCCTTGAGAATGCTAAATCAGCAGTGAAATCGAGATTCTTCTCACCACTGGATTTAGTTTAGCCATTCCAAATGGGATAATACAGCAGAATGCTGCCTTTTTTGGAGCTGTTTTATTTCATCCCATTTTATTTCCTCATTTGTCTTTGGTAGCTGAGGACTTTCCAACAGAATAGTTTTGTGCTCTGCAGGCTGCTCAGAGCAGGTCATATTAACGAGCTGTGGATAATGTTTCAGAGAGCATCCCAGAAACCAGAGGCTGTGCCTCAAACCCAGGCTGCAAGCCCCTGGATCATCGAACATCAGGCTTCCCATTCCAGCACCGTTTTTCCCCAGCAGGACTGAGGCTGTATGAAGCAAGCTATCGGTGAGATTACTGCATGGCTGGGCTCGGCTTCTCAGGGACAGGAAACTCCATTAAAGAAGCAGTGCAAGTTGCAGGGCACAATGTGCACTGTGCTGAACTGAGTGGCACTGGTTTGGAGGCTACTGGTACAGGGAAACAGAGGGAGACGGTGTATCCCAGTGTTTAGTCCCTGTGTGCAAAGGCTGTCACAGGATGCATGACTCACACTTCATGGCCTTAAACTGCTTTTGTTAATGTTTCAGGCCCAGATGGGCTGGGAAAGGCTGGCCAGGAGAGATCCCTTGGCTGGCAGTCCGTGCACAGCCTCCTCTGCCGCCGCAGTGGGGTTGGAGGGAATTCCCGAGGGAGGGCAGCAGCCTCAGGGCCACAGCCGCCCTCGCCTGCCTCTGCCTGCCTCAGTCCGGGTGGCGGAAGTTCCCGTGGTGGAAGAAAGGCATGTGAGCATTGGGAGGACCTTTCTGGGACTGCTTTGCCATGGGGTTTGCCATCCCTTCCCCCTAGTTTCCATCAGCAGGGTGCGGGATAGGCTTGATAGCGATGAGGACCTCCCAGCCTGTTCTCTTAGGACCGGTCTGACAGAGGCATCCCGTGGGCAGTGTTGTGAAATCCAGTCTGTTTTTTTTTTTTTTTCCCCGGTGACACAGATCTCACTTTACCTGCCCTTTTCCTGCCTACCAGCAGCTCAAGCCAGCTGTGTGTTACACTGAACTCTTGCTTGAAGTCTTCGGATTTTCCACAGCTTTCAGTCACAGATCTGAGTGTGCTGATAACTGATTACAGCTTCCAAGGACTCTTCCATGCAGTCTTCTCTGTCCACTATGAAACAGAGAGGTATGACAGAGAAGGAAGTCAAGTAAGTGATGAGGACAGAGTCAGTCACAAACTGAATGAATCAGCAAACACCCAGTTTTCAGTTATTTACTTTCAATAGGCCAAATCTTCAGGGCTGAATTTTTCTCTTTCAGTTCCTCTTGGGTGCCTAAATCACATGCAATACTTCGCAAATACAGATTTCCACCTCATGTGTAAAAACAATTAGATGAATAATTTTAGCACAGATGGCTCTTGTAATACTGTTCTGGTTCCAAATATTCAAGGATCCTTTTAGAGCCCTGGGTCCTCATTCCCGGTATTTGAAAGCTAATATTTGACTATTTTTATTTTAAATTGTATTCCATCTCTCAACTTCAAGGTTATAATTTTGCCCTAGAAAGGCTTAGGAAAATGCAGAAATTAAAATACACTGTCAAATACATAGTTTTTGAGATCTTTGGTGATTTTAACATTAGATAATTTGAGCCTCTCTAAGTTGTGGAATCACAGCTGATAATGTCAAAAAGGGTATTCAAGATAAGGTTCCTTTTAAACAAATAGCATGTAAGGAGCTGACCAATATTAAAACCTCTTGAAAAAAACCCTGTGACACAAAGAAAAGTAGATGGTGTGAATGCAACCCAGCATGATTTCTGCCTGGTTCCACATGATGCTGGATGGAGTGACCCAGGCCCAGACTCAGACCCAGGCCCAGACTCAGACTCAGGCCCAGAGCAGCTCATTTGTCTCTGACCCCTTGTTCACCATCGCTGCCCAGATACCCACAGAACCCCCCTTGGCTGATGAACTCTTCACCAGGTGGGTGGTTAAAGCTTTCATTTAGGCACCAAAAAAGCCCCAACAACCTGCAGCTCCTACAGACTGGCCTTCAGTGGTTGCTGTTAGCTACTCATGCTGGATACAGAGGGCACTTAGAAGCTGGAAGGTTTGGACTGGGAATCCCAAAGAGGAGGTGCTGGTTTTGGGTATTGATCTTTGGTGGTATGTTCAGTAGCAGTCCTGGGATTTGGGCTGGAGGGAAGCTTGTTTTGTTAAGTTTTCTGCTGGGGGCTAAGTGGTGCCTGCAGGGAACCTTTCTCTGCCTTGGAAGATGGAGGTGGGCTCTGGCTTCCCTGGAGGATGTAAAAGCTGGGCTGGAGGCCAATGAGGATTGTGTGTGTTTTGTAGGATGGAGAATTGCAGAGCCTGTGCAATGCATAGGGGTTGGAAAGCTCTGTAAACCTGATGATAGCAAGTTCAGTGTGGGCTGCTCCCTGATATGGGAGAACAGACCTGTCTAAGTTATTCAGAGCTGGGGCTTAAGCAGCAGGAGAGCCCAGGGTGGGCAGTTTGCAGTGTGAGGCTGGAGGAAGGCACGTCTGCAGACAGATGCCCTTGGTGGACATGTCCCAGAGGTCTCTCACAATGACTAGTCAGTGCTTTTAGGAGTTGTTGCTGTGCTGGTTCAGAGACTCTCTGGACAAAGTAATTATTACTCTCAGAAGTATCATCTTGCTGCTTCAGATGTGTCGCTTTTAGGCTGATTTGTGGCTGGGTCTGGCCCTTCCAACAGCAACTGAACATTAACAGCTGAAGGCTTAACAGTAATATGCTTAGTGTAATAAGATCAATTATATTAAATGCCTGATTAAGAGCCCCAGGGACTGGAATCCTTCCTCTGCAGGGGCACCAGTGAGTGCCCTGGCACCAGTGGGTGGGGCTTGCCCTCCTCCAGAAGCTGTGTGTTCTACACCTCACTCTTATGTCCAGCCTGCTTTTAGGTGTAAACAGACATTTTTTTCTCTTCCTACCACTCTTCACTCCTGGTACAGGTTGCATCAGGGACTCCTCTGATGTGGGTTTCTGCCCATTGAGCTGGATGGCCATCACTGAGTTGCTTCATCCTGGCTAGGAAACAGGATGTACGTGAGGGCACTTCTAATGTGGGGCTTGGGGGTACAGCCCTTGGCACCTGAGCAGCTGTGTTCACATGGGGAGCAGGGCTGCAAAGCAGCTGTGCATGGCAAAATTAGCTCTGTGAGGTATGGTGTTGCATGCAAAATGCTTCAGAAAGGGGAACCGGCTCCGAGCAAGTTGGGGAGGAATATGCTTCTACTTCTATCAGCTCAGCCTTCACATTCCCAGACAAAACATGAATTTCAGATGGATGTTATAGTCTACTAAATGTCTTCACCTTCTACTAAATATACTAGAGATGCACACCAGAAATTTAGAAGAGAATTGAATCTGAATATTAAACCCGCAATTCCCCAGAGGGGAATTTTCTCAACTTGTCTGATTCTCCAAGGAGATGGTATTCCCAAAGAACTAATTTTGTAACTAATGATCAGATTAAATAAGGCTCTGTCAGAGGTTTAGAAAACCTAACCTGGCACCAGTTGAACACATATGGAATTTGTCATCAGTAATAATGAAAAAGATAGTTTGAAACTTTATTGAATGTGCATTTTTTTTCATTGAAAGTGCACTTGGAACTAAAACCACTGCTCTTCTCAGTCTGTGAGGTGAGTAGATGATTATGTCCTCTGAAACCTATATCAAAGGGGATGCTCTACCTTTCTATACTGTTTTCCTTTTATCTGAAGTCCTTTTATGGAAATTGATGGAAGTTGTCATGAGGTGAGAGGCAGAAAAGTTGCCAAATGTCTTGGAAACACAGGCAGCTACTTCTGGGAAAGTGGATAGCTAAGGGCTAACAGGAAGGCAACTGCTTGATTCCAAATTTAGATTCAGTGTCCCAAATAACATAAATCTACTGAATTCCATCTCTGTCTATTCAGGCCTCTTAAAAATCTTGCGCTTGGGATGCTGCATCTAAGGACTTTTGAAGGTAAATTCTGTTCCTATTTGGCACTAGCAGAATGGCTGAGCAGATCAGGGATTACTTATTCTTTATTATTCACACATGTTGTAAAAATATAGTAATTTTTCAATGTGTTCTGCCCTGGGCAATGGAGGAACATGCAGAGCACAGCAGCTTTGACTTGGGTTAGGTGAAGGAAAGAAAGAACAGGGAGAGGAAGGGTGCAGCTGGGGAGAGGTTGGTGCTGTTCCTCCCATGGATGGACTTGCCTCAGAGGGGAGGAGGTTCTTTGCTTTCCCCCTCACTCAGCAAGAGCAGTGCTGGCCCAGCAGTGGGGACCATCGTGTGATTGAAACAAGCCATTGCTAGGTGGGTGTTTGTTGGGTGATGGGAGGATCTGGGTGGATGTATGAGTAAAGGATAGGAATAAAATTGGAAGAGTGGGGAAGAGAAAGATCTGACTAATGTGCCTGTGTCTGAGAGGCATATGAAATATCCTGTGGAGTCCAACAGTATATCCTAACCAAAGGTGAGTGATCAGCTGCATCCCACTGCCCACCTGAAGGGCATTGTGCACTGCAGTCCAGTGTCTTTCACAGCATCCGCTCCCAGTTTTCAGGGGAAGCCTGAGTGCTGTTTGCCTCCACTGTTCTCTCAGCAGGGACTGGCTGTTATCCACTGACCCAGGCTTGGAGGAAAAGCCCCTTTTGTGCACTGACCTCCTTTTCTTCCCCCTTTTACCCCTTTTCCATGCATCAAGACCTCACTTGCATGGCCTTCATACCCGAGCCATGGCTGCAAGGAGTACAGAAGGAGAAATCAAAGCCAAAAAGCAGCCATGGACACCATGTGCCCGACCCTCATTGAGTGTTGGTGAAACTCCTTCATGGAGGGCTGTCAGCCTAAATGGGAGGGTATGAGCCTTCCTGGTTGAGATGGATCAAGAGAGGGAGAAGACTTTTGCTCTGTATGTGGGTCCCTGCCTTCATGCCCTGCTGGGGTGCAGCAATCTGACCTGTATCCTGACCAGGTGACACTCCCAGGAGACATGAGGATCCACATGCTCCCACCCACAAACCTTCCCTTGCCCAGTGGCTGGTGGTGCTCAGAATCACCCCAGGAAGAGTGTGGAGGATGCCTTTATGGGAGTGGGGTTGCGAGTGTCCAAGGGTGACACCAGTCCTGGGAGGCTCCCTGCAGCATCCAAGCCTGGATGAGCTTCCCCTCAGCAAATGCTCTAGCTGGATGACTCGGTGGTGCAGTCATGCAGTGGCAGCCATCCAGTCCTGCAAACCACAGAGCAACAGAAACTTTAAACAGAAGTTGCTGAACAGCACTTGAGGAGGGACTGCAAGAGGTCCAAAGTACTCTGGTTGGGCCATCTCTCCAAGGATAACTGGGTCAATACCCTCACCCAGTGTGGTCTTGAGCTCCTGGAGTGACTGTTGGCATCCTGGGGTGGGTGAATCCTTCTATGGAGCAGAGGGGGAGGATTGTCTGTGCTGACCTGTAAAGAAAAAATAGCCATGTTTCTTTTACCTTTAACTATTTTTAGGTGGAGGAGTGGCTTGAAAGATCAGTTCTCCTCTCATTTGTGTTGGTTTTCCATCAAGTCCTGTCAAGAGTCTGGCTTGTTCCTTGGAGTTAATGTAATGAGCAGGCCAGGTCCTGCACTGATTGGCCCTTACTGGATTTGGAGTCAGGTTGTCAAGGAAAATCAACCCCTTGGGAAGTCGGGCACCTTTCATAGCAGTCATGCCTCTTGGCTTTTTGTGTCTTCCTGGGAAGCTTCTCTTGTGGCCCTGTCCTGTGTGAGCTGGTAAGGATTCATGCTGAAACCACTGCTGGGATAAAGGGCTGCTCCAGCCTCCTCCAAGCTTTGTGGGTGCCTGTGTCTCAGGACTGAACTGTGACTTAAGGGCTTGGCCCCAGCCTTGGGACACAGGTGGCCTGTTTGCCTTCCTTTGGAAGGGATGAGCTGCTGTCCTCATAGTTCACAGGTCCTGCAAGATGCTTTGAAATCTTGTTCTAAAGGGGATAATTGATCCTCTCTCCTCAGCGGCTGTGGGTGAGGGAGCGATGCAGCGAGCCGGCTGGGAGGCGGCAGCAGCTTGGACCCACCGCTTTGTTACCATCGCTTTGAACCCACCACCCCGGCTGAACAGCTGGAGTGTTTCCCTCTCAAAAAGCACGTGGATTTTAGAGCTCGGTAACTGCCAACTTAAAATCCTCCCTCTCTCCCGAGAGGAGACACATCTCTTGTTGCTTTTTCATCCAAAGCCCAGCAGCCTGTGATAACCCACGCTCCAGCCCTGAGTGCGGAGCAGAAACCAGACAGTTTGTGGAAGGTCCCGGCCTTGTCCTGTGGGATGGCTGGGAGCTGCACCATGGCTCCGCAAAGCCCGCTTTGCTTTCACGGGAGGGAGCACTTGGCTCTGGTATTTCTCATTGCCAGGCCAGAGGCTCCCTGCGCCGGGGGTCCCCTCGCGGCTCCGCGCCGCGGGCGCTGCTGTCGGATCCAGGGGTTTTCGGAGAACGGCTCCGCATGCGAGGGAGGAGCCTGGTTGGTGCTGCTCTGCTGGGTTTGGAGTTTCCTTTTTTTTTTTTTTCTTTTTTTTTTTTACTTAATTTCCCCAGTCATTGTGGCCGCTACCGAAGGGTTTTTGTGAATGCAGCTCCACTAGAGGGCAATGTGATCTGGCGTGGGAAGGAGCGCGCCGGCCAGGGAATGGCACGGCTGCACCTCTGCATGGGATGGTGGCGGGCACTGGCCCGGCCTGCGGCTGAGCCACGGGCTCGGCTCACCCTGAATGGGACCCCAGTGCTGGGGCGAGAGCGTCTCCTGTTCGCTGCCAACCCAGTGCAGAGACAGGACGGGACTTGACAGTCGCTGAATGTCACCGAAAAGGGGGGGCAAAGCCCCAAGGACTCCTGAGCACTGCTGAGATGGCAAAGGAAAGGCGTGGGTGGGGGATGGATGACACGCACAAGCATGTTCCTGCTGCGAGCAGAGGAGCCTGCCCTGGACACATCTCCTTCCAGGAAGATGTCAAGGATGATTGCTCTGTGCTTTGAGCACAGTCCAGTGTGGTGGGAGGTGAGGCTGTCTGTCACAAGTTGTCTGTTTTCTTGTCCTCCCCTGGAGTGGGGGGGAGGTGGGTGCAGGCAGCACTTTGTTTTCATAGGGTCTGGAAGATTATATTTTACTCAATATATTGAAGATAATAGGGCATCAGTTTCCTTTCCTGGTCTGGATAATGTTTGTTATAACATCACATCACTCTGTTTTGAGACAGTGCGTGATGCAGTGTGGCTTCTCCTGGGAGTCCAGAAAGCTGTGAAAACTGAGGGTTTTTTTTTTTGTTGTTGTTGTTGTTGTTGGTTGTTTTTTGGTTTTTTTTGAGTGTGGAGGTTATCTGATTATCTGTGCTTTCTTACACATGATCAGGCACAAGAAAATGAGCAGGAGTGGGCCCAGACTGGTATGGATGCAGGAGAATGCTCCAGACCAGTGACCAGACTAAGTGTGGGGCAGAGGGCTGGGAGGAGAAGGTGACTGGGTTCCTTCACTGAAGAAAAGCTCTAGGCTTTGCCAGTAGCGAGGCCAGCGTTGGCAAGCGGCTGTGGCAGCTGGCCAGCAGCTGTGTGGTGTAGCTATGAAGTGCCCACACCTTTGGATATGGATTGCTGGCTGCAAGCTGATTGCTCCCATGGCCCTTCCTCTGCAGAGGGTCATTCTCTTCCAGGCCAAATGCTGTCCCCACTGTTACAGTGGCTGAGCAACACATTCCTTGTCTTTAGGGAAAAAGCGAGGAAGAAAATGACCTGAGGGAGTCTAGACCTACTCCAAATGTGAATTTGGGGTTTAAGGCCAAGTCTCCCTATAAGGTTCAAGGGGATGTGCTTTGGCAGCTGACTAATGCTCCAACAGTGACTCTTGGTGTTCTTGCTGCTCTGTCCACCCTGCTTTAGGCTGCCCATGCTGGGCTGGTCACAGTCCCCAGGGAAGGCTGTGGAGCAGCGTGAGCCAGGCTGGAGGGGCTGTGGGACCCTACCACAGGGTAGGGCCAGCTCTTGGTGGCCAAAAAGCTCTTGAGCCTAGGGTGGCCCTGGCTCTGCCCCAAGCTGGTTTCTGGAGCAGACAGAGCCAGGACTAAGGGCTCCCTGTGGGGGAGGCAACACCACAGCAGCCGCCTGCCCTGCTGGAAATTGGACCCATTAAATTTAACGTGGAACCTGCTGCAAGGTGGCATATCAATAAAAAATGTGAATTGCTGACTTTGACACTCCCTCACATGAAAACTGACCTTGGGAGATGATAAAATGCAGCTGTACTGAGAAGTGACCTAATGAAGTTTGACTTTAGTTATTCTAGGCTTTCTTCAACTTTTGGTAGGTGTTTTCACTGCATTAACACTGTAGTGGCTCTCCTCTCCTGCTGCCCAACGCCTTGGGCATGGGCATATTAGTGACCCCTTCCAGAAGGCTGTCAAGAAAGCAAAATTAATTCCAGCTCCATACCTTATGTCATTTTGTTTTTCTTTTGTGGTTTATTTTTCTTTAATTTCATCTGCTCCAAATTTGGTTACACAGAAATTTCCACTTCAAACCAATCTGTGAGCTTTTGACAGACAGGCTTATTTAAGACCTACAGCTGGAAGAAGTAATTAAGGTTCCACTGAAAATGCAACTTCTTGACCTAAGGCAAAAGTACTAAATTTCAACTTAGTTTTACTTTATAATCTCAGATTCAGCTTCATAGCTGTGTAACATTTTATTGCTGATGGTGGAAACAGGGCTCTTGTATCCTCCTTTTGTTTTTGTAGTGTAAGCTCACAAAGGTATAAAAAGCCCCTGAAAGCTCATTTCCCTCCCATCACAAACCAAATCCTATGACAGGGGGCAGATTATTTTTTTTCTATTTAGGGTGCTGCAAACAAGAACTTTTGAATGTTCACTTCCGTTGTAGGACTGGTGGTATGGGGGCCAGGGTTTGTCCTTGTTTCACAAGGACTGGGATGAGTTTCCTCATGATGCATGGATCTTCTATTGCTGAGCTGAGCTTTGGAGCTTCCAGCCCTTAAACCCTTCTGGGTGATACCTGCCCCAGGTCAGCTCTGGCCCTTGGAGCTCTAGAAGTGCAACCAGCCCCTCACCCAACACTGGGAGTAGGGATGGGAAGGGAAGCTATGCCTTGCCTGCATCTCCCTGGGAGCAATTTCCCTGCCAGAGGTGGGGGGAATTTTAGGCCTGGCTCAGGGAGAGGGTGTGTGAAACTCACACTACAGCTGCCTGGAAATACGGCCAAATGGGAATATATCCAAACCTCTTAAAAATCAATAAAGCAAGAAAGTAGTGTGGAATCTTTAGAAAATCAGATGCTCACATTTTTGTCAGAGAAGAGCATTCCACACTGTTTTTTTATTAACTTGCAGGCATTCTTGAACAGCCTTCTCCTGTCATCCCTCCTTCTTCCCGCTCAACCTTTCTAGAGGTTTTCCTGGAAAGACTGGACAAGGAAGCAGCTGATGCTCAATGGAAAACTAAAAGCCAACTCTTTTAGAATGAATTACAGGAACAAAACTTGCTCTTATTTTTCTGGGAAAACTTTACTTAGTTAACTCTCTTGGATGAATCACTGCTGTTAGCAGGAAAGCACTGCTGGTCTCGTCTCTACTGCATCCTCTTGCACCCATACCTCATGTCCAGAATATGTGCTCTTAATCCTGTCTGGAGCTGTTGCTGCCTTAGAATGCTCCCTTTTTGCCTGGGCAGGGTTGCTGCTACCATTTATTAACAAGCACAGTTAAAATATGCTGCTGCTTTTTGCTTTGTGCCAGATGCAGAGTTGTCTGACCTCAGCATCAGGAGCTGGATGAGAGGAGAGCCACGAGCTTGGTTTGCCAGTGCAGTGAATAGCTGCTCCTAGAGCCTGGATCACTGCTGTCACCACCCCCTTGCTACAGAACAGTGGTACAGCAGGAGCTCCCGCTGCACATGGGCTTAAAACATTCTGACAAGTAAACTATACGGGTTGGCTTGATGCAAGATCAGATAGAGTTTGTCTGGGCTGCTCCTGCCTCATGGTTCTTTGGAGATTACCTGTCTTCCCATAGCTGGCATGGCCCTGGCACGTAGCTCCCAGCCAAATGCAGTGCTCAGGGTAATCCAGGCCCCCTGTGCTTGTACCTGACCAGGGCCAGTTTTGGACTGTGGGGGACCTGCTGATGTTCAAACCTGGCGAGGGTGATGCCATGGCTGGAGTGGGCAAGGCCTGTTCCACCCTGCAGCCAGCAAATACTGCAAAGGAACAATATTTTAGGGGGCAGGGATGCAGATCCCAGGGGACTGCCAATGTGCTTGGTTAACCAAGCCCAGGCAAAGCTTTGCTGAGGCATGGACCACTGACCCTGACCTGAGGAGAAGCTGGTGTGGTCCGCAGCCTTCACGAACCCAGAGGCAGCTGAAGGGGTGCAGCACAAGCCTGGAGGATCTATCCCTGCCACAGTCAGAAGTTCAGTATTTGTGGAAGAGGAGATGGATTGCGTTTGCTCAGTGGCCCCAGGGGAAGCTGTGTCCTGGGGAGTAGGGAGTGGGAGGCAAAGGGAAAAACAGAGAGCAATTTAAAGGAGTCCTTCATTCACTGCCTGTGCTGTGAGGTCAGCAAGGAGGCTGTTTGGGAGCTTATGGCACTGCTGCTGCACTGTGGCATTTGCTAATACAGCTTCTAAATCCAAGGGGAAGAGAGAGAGAAAGAAAATTCAAAATAAAATGAAAAATTTGTTTTAATTTAAAATAAAATCCATTAGATGCGAAAAATGGGAATAACTTTATCCCTGTCAAAATACTTTTTGATACAGTTTTGTGTGTAGACTGCCTCATTTTCATCCATTTTGCAATAAAAAGCACCCGACTTCTTACCGAGGCTGGCTCTGGCAATATCCCTCAGTGACGCATTTGCAGTTGGCAGGGGAAGGAGGGAGAAGGTTCATGTGGGGTCAAACACATCCCAAGCGGGTGTTCCTCCAAGCGGGAAGAGCTGCACTGCAGAGATGCAGCTGCGGTGGCTCGTTATCCTTGGAAAGGCCCTGCAGGGCTGGGGAGGGACAATAGTGTTCCTGTGCCAGCTCTCATGTGTGTTCAGCAGAGCCCTTCTCTGGTTTTTGGTCCCACTGGCTCCCTGTGGGCTCCTCATGGTTTGAGGAGGGGCTGTGATGAGCTGGGGCAAATCTTTCTGGCAGGGCTGTTCTCAGCAAAACTGGGCTTTTGGCGATGCTTGGGTAGAGTTGGCCATACATTTACATGTCTCAACACCCAGTTCCTCAGTTACCTCCTGTAAGAGTGGTACCTGTTCTCCCCTATAGCCTTTAGGGCAGCCTGGAAAGAGGCAAAGGCTGTGTGTCACAAGCAGTGCTGGCCAAAACCCAGTGCCTGTGTTCCCCTCTTGTGTCCTCAGGTGGATTATGTGTATGAGCCACTGCTACTCCCAGATAAGTGATGTCTCAATGTTTTCAACATTTAAAAAAACTACTTTTCTTGTTCCAAATGATTTCCAAAGATGAGCTAATTGTCTAGATGACTCTCCTTGCACCAAAGAGTTCATCTTCTCATATTCAGCACAGGGTCTAGTCCAGAATTAGGGCTTTGGTTGCTCTGACAAACAGTGATGATCAGGAGGAAGAATGACAGTGATGCTGAAACAAATATACTGAGCTGGACTGGTTTTCTTTGCAAGCATTTTGTTTTCTGACAGCTGCAGAAATCTTTGCCTGGGGATCCCATGCTGAGAAAAATACCCCTGAGGAAAGCAGTTCAAAGGCATTTTTGGGAGAGGGAACTTTCTTCCAGTGTAGCTTTGACAAAAGCACACACAAGTGCACTAGTATGGACCAAAACCCCTCTGACCTCTGCCAGCAATGGGCTGGGCTCCTCAGGAGCCACAAGCCCTCCTCTCTCTTCTTTTTGACTAGAGACACCCCAGACACCAAGGGTTTGGCATCTGAATCATACAATTTGTCAGTGACCTGTGCTATTTGGAGACTTGGGAATGTGCAACCAGGATCCAGAACAAGGCTCTGTTTATAAGTCACACTGCTGCTGTAACATATGTCCTTGAGGGCAAGTCTCACGAGCAGCAGCTCTGAGACGAAATGCTCCCGTGTGGCTCTGTTCCCCCTCACAGGGAGAGACACACAGCTCTTCCTGGCAGCTGGCATTGGTTGTGATTTGGGACTGCAGTGGAGGATTTTTCATGTGGAGCTGGGGACTCCGGGGGAGGAAGGTGCCTGGCCTGGCCGCGCTTGCAGAGCCAGCGCTGGCGGCCTGACCTGTGGGTAATGATCTGACCTCCTTCTCTTAATTAAGAGAGTGAGCCCTGCTTGGGGTGATCATCATCACAGTGGCTCCTCACTGGTGCTGAGCTGCCAGGGCGGCAAGTGTGGGGATGCAGATTGGGCAGCTTTCTGAGCAAGGGTATTTTAGTGGGGGTTGTCTGAGCCCATGCAGATCTCTGGAAGCACTGAATGGCCTCTTTATCCCAGGAGGGCATTAAAGGCAGCCCTAGAAGGGAAAATGCCAGGACAGGGGGACTAGGAAGTCATGAAAAAGGAGTGAGGGGGAAGGGAGGTAGAGAAGATGTTTAGCGAGGGCCTAATTAGCACGAGTGAAAAAATGATAATAGGGTGAAGAGAGACTGGGAAGGAAGGGGAGAGCTGTGTGTATGTAGAGACCAGCTGGTGGAGAGAAACCAGATGAAAGAGAAGAAACCAGAAACAGGAGAGGAGCAGGGATGGGGAGACAGGAGGTGGGAGGGAGAGAAAGGAGGCAGGAGGATTAGTTATTTTGAGGGACTTTTTCAGCAGAAGAAATTTAAGGTTAGGGGAAATGGCATATGTGGAAAGTAGAGAGGTGAGTTGAACTGAGGGAGGAAAACCTGTGCTTTAATATTTCTCCTCTTCAGGAAGAGGATAAAATGGTTTCAGGATAGCTGTGTGCTTGGTTACACTGAGAGGAAATCTGGATAGTCAAGAAAATCAAGAAAAAGACCAAGGTCCATAATGAACAACAAAAGAACAAAAGAACAGAAGGAAGCCGTCAAGTAGTTGATTGCTGAGAGAATGCAATTAGATTTTCTTTCCCCACTAAGCAGGGTAAAAGTGGGCTCAGCTCTCCTTCTCTGTCTGAGTCACCCTGAGGTAGCTGTTTTGCTGTGTCTCTGTTGATTATGCTGCTGTTGGGTTACATCCATGCTGTGCACATGTGAGCAGAGCTTGTCCATGGAGCTGCTTCCCATTTCCAGGCCTCTCCTGGGGGTTTCTCCTGCAGGGCACTCCGGTATGGGCACTGGCTGTGCCTGGGTCTGCAGCCCCAGCCCAGGGCTCAGAAAGCCATGTTGTGATGGGAGTGCTCTCCCTTAACAGCTGCACCCCAAGGAAGCTAAACCTTAGCTGCAGCCTTTCTTGCTCCATCTCTCAGCTGTGTGCCATAAGAACTCAGTTTTAATTACTGAGCAATAACCTTTTTCACCTTCTCTTTGGAGCCACTGCTGTTGAACTGTGCAGTGCTCAGGATGCTGAGCCTCTGTGTGCATCTGCCATGTCCGGACCACACAGCCAGGAAAGAAACACACACCAGGGAAAAGCCTGAGCCACAGATGCATGCATGGCTGTGGTGGGACCATCTCTGCTGCTGGGCAGAGCTAAGATCAGTGTGCAGGTACGTTTCTCCTGTTTGTTTGTTTCTTTCTGCAATATCCACCCTCTATAATTCCAGTAACATGGGTGTAATCGTGTCTAGAGGTCTCGGATGCTCTTCTTCCCCAGTTTGTACAGCAATACTATAGGCAGAGGAACTTGGGTCTGATTCAAGAAACTGCCTGGGCAGTACAGGCTCTGCTCATACCTGGTGTCTGGGCACACGCAGAATGGCACTTGTTGGCCTGGAAACTTAATTGCAGGAATTTTTGGGTGGGTGTGTGTTTTTTTGCAACTTCATGTTCTTTATGAGAATTTCTGACAGACCTGGTGAAAATGTTTAACAGTTTCCACATCACTTAAAATATCCCCCTGTCTCTCTTTCCCTTACTATAATGGGGAACTATAATTATAAAATAGAATGATAACTACCCTTGTAGTCTATCAGAGGTCCTCATGGAAAGGGTCCTTCTGTGAAGTATAAATAGTTTTGCATTTTAATGGACTTCTGGATGGATTTTGGTTCTGTGTGAGATTTGCACCCAGCAGAGAGGGGGAAAATGTCTGTTAATCAGAAATCATTATCAAAATAATGACACCATAATATAGGCCCAAATCCTGCTCCTTGCCATCACCCAAGTAATCATGTGGAACCAAATGCAGAATCCAGAATGTGCCACTCCGGTAGGAATCTCTAAATTGGCTGTGGTGGTGGTATAAGTCAGGAGTGACCCCAAAAAGTCAAAGCATCACCTTTCAGCTTGTGTCTAGCATGGGGAAGGCACAGTACATGCTGTGAGGTCAGGGATGTCAGCATGGTGTGCTCCTACATACAGCAGCCCCCTGGGCAGGACTCCACAGCCAAGGGGGATCACTCCTGGGTGGTGTCATGTCCTTCCCTCCCAGTGCAGGGGAATCCCCCCACCTTTGCAGCTGTTCTTCAGCACAGAGGGGCTGGTTTGCTGCCCATGCTGCTTGTCCTTGATGCAAAATGAACCATTGTGCAAACATGGCTTTGCCTTTGATGGGGGAAGGGAAAAACCAGGACTGGGCAAAACTGAAAGCAAGGTGATCCCAGGTGAGCAGAGTGAATCCTGTCTGAGGACATGAGTGATGGCAGTGGCCATGGGTGTTATGAGAAAATCCTCCTTCAATGGGCACCTCTGCTGTAATATAATTGCACTTCAGGCAAAAAGCACATCTGATTTGGCAACAGATAAAGGCTAAGTGAAACTCTTCTTGTTTATTTTTCTTAGCTTTACAGCTCATAACTGGAGTGGCTGGGTTTCCTCCACGAAAAACACAAAAATTTAATGACATCGAAACAGCTGAAATGTAAAGCAAAGTAAAGCTGAACAGTTCCTTGTTTTTCTAAAAAATTCAGACTTTCAAACTTTAAACTTTTCTTCTGTTTCTACTCCATTTTTGTTAATTTTAATTAAAAAACTGAAAACCATGGTTCAGTACCAAAGCAAGCATTTCATTTCCCATCAAACTGAAGTGCCAGTAGCAATAAGAGTCATATAAACAGCCATTTTCATAATACAAAGAAAGGGACATGCTGAGGCTGGAGATCTTGTTTGGAATGGGAGACTCAGTGGGTGCCCTGGTGACAGTAGCAAGAACACAAGTGCATGCAGTAGTCTGTCCTTTTCACTGACAGAGTCAGATCATACAGTCAGATTGTACAGTCACCAGCCTTACAGACAGAGAGGCCCTTCTGGGATGGAATAAGGAAACTACAGTCCCTCCTTTTCAGCCTTTAACAGCAGTTCAAGCCTGAATCACACTTCTCTCCTTCCAGTTATAGAAAGCCAAAGGGGTTTTGCTTGGTGAAAAGAAAAACAAACCCAAAGCCTCAGGAGAAAATATCAAACTCTCTTCCGCTGCTGAATTAGGTATTTTTTATAGGATGACATTTTGAGGGAAGCAAACATGATGAGAGCCAGTGAGCACTGAGAGATCTGTACATGATACATGATAAACTGAAACCATCACAGGTTGGGGTGGTTTAACTGTTTCAGCAGGCAGATGCAGGGGGGTGGGAGGATGTGGGGATGTACTGACAGTCCTGCTGCCCTTACGGACTGAGCCGTGAGCAGGGGGGGAGCAGGTGGGGCCCTGACCTCTGCTCCCCACGGGAGTGAGCAGGGAGCAGGAGCAGTGCTTGCCTTGCCCTGGGCTCTGCCCATTGGCTTCACCCTTGATGGTTTTGTTTCCTGTGCTGTGGTGGACAGTTCACAGGCGGCGATTCCTGTCAGGCATCAGTTGTGGACCACAAAGTGAATCAGATCAACAGTCTTACTGCTGTGACGTGCTTTTGTTAGCACTGTGTCTTGGTGGCCAGATTCTGGTATCATATCAGCTGCCCTTGGCTGGAGAGTGAGCCAGGCTTGGCCCCTCTTGGAAGTGGCAAGGTTTTCTACAGCATCCCATAATTGGTGACTTCTCCTTTGCATCAGACACAGACAACAGACTTGTTGGTTTTCCTCTGCCAAAGGAGAAGCAGCTGTAGATATCTCCCCTATGCAAATCTGCACAGCCAGGTGAAGAGCACAGCCACCCAGGGGTGTCAGGGCCCCTCATAGGTCTCCAAAGATCTCTCCAGTCTTCTGGTCATGAATCCTTGTACTAAAACCACACTTGCTTCGCTCTTCCCCTCCATCTTCAGAATGAAAAGAATAATAGATATAAAAATACAAAATATAAAATATAAAGGCAAAACCTTTTATTTTTATTTTTACTGTTACCTTTGCAGGCACACACAGGCAGTATGACAGGACAGAGGCTGCTCCGGGAGGTGTAGATGTTACACTGCTCAACACAGTGAATCTTTCACCGTTTTGGTCAAAAGCATTCTTAAAAGTGAGGAAAACATTAGCATTGGCTTGAAGCACAGAGCATTTACATTTCACTTTGCCCCTGAGGCCAGCTTAGATACCAGCTGCCCCTGCAACAGAAATGTGCCTGGGCTGCCCACCTTTGGCACAGCTGAGAACCCCAGCAGGGCAGGTGTCAGAGGCCACCAGCTCCACCACTGCACTGCCCTTTCCTGCTACCAGAAGGTGCTGGCATGTCCTGATAATCCATTATTGTTTGATGTAATTTAGGAAAAATGCTGTATTTATCTTCTGCTCATCTAAACTCAGTTTGAAGAAAAGGCTCTGCTCTCATAGCTTGAGGAGAACCTGTCCAGAGAGGTTAATGGTAGAGGATGTTTATACAGGAATGGAGCTTCCCAAGGATGGAGCTGGGTGGAGGCGATGTCTCCTCTAGCTGTTTAATTTCCTGTATTTAAATGATTGGTCTCCGCCTTTAAGAAGGATGTGTGTTGGGTGAGAGCTTTGCCATTGTGGTGGTGTGAACAAAGTGATGCCTCCGGCCCCACTCATGGAAGTCAGAAGCCCAACATCTGACATGGGTTGGGTGGTCCTGTCTTTGTAAAACAGCCTCTGGCTGGAGGCCCCTCTAGTTTAACAATGGGAGGGGTGCACCGGCCATGAGGGAGACTTGTCCTACCTTCTGTGCTGCCCAGTGTGACATGTGCCCCACCAGATCCATAGGACAGGGGGTGTGGTTACCCCATGGGCTCCTGAACCTTCTTCCCCGCTCACACCCACACAGAGATTGCACCCAGCCCTGTAGCAGCACCCAAACCTCTTAGGGGTCTCCAGTAGTGTCATGTCAACCTTGTAGCCAGGAACTTGGATGGAGAAAGACATGTTGGCCATCTTCTGGAGGCAGGGGCTGGAATGGTGTTGTTTTGCCTCCAGATGCCCAGCCATATTTATGCATCAGCACAGCTTCTTTCCCTATCCTGAAAGCCTGAGAGAAATTGTTCCATTGCTCTCTGCAGAAGTCACCTTGGAGGAGTGGGAACTTAAGCAGTTTTGGGGCACAATTACCTGTGTAAAGATACCAGCAACAGCTTGGAAGATAGATGTGAGCCAGTAGACTTGAGAGGTCCTTCCTGCTTCCCAGGGTACCAGACTGTGGTTGAAGTACTGATGGACCAGGGTTGTTTGTACCAGTGAGGACTGCATTATGAAGGGGGTAGCAGATGGATATTTAGCATAAAGGATTGTCCAGTGCTGCTGACCTGCACCAGGGGCAGCCCTTCAGAGGGCTGGCATGGGGTGCCAGGCAGATCCCAATTTGTCTCAAGTGAAACCATTATTCTAGTTGGACTCTATTATAAGATGTGGGGTTTGCTGTATTAGTGGGAATGGGATTAGAAATGCCTAATAGGAGACACAGCACACAAAAGTAATTTTGCAGTTTTTCACAATTTGACTAGTATTTCTGGGAAGATAAAAGGGCTCTTGATGGTGATGCTTATTTAAAATTTCTGCTAGGTAGCTGCATCCTGTCGTGTCCTGCCCTGACCCTCCATTGGTTTCAGCTGTCACCAGCTGTCCCTTGCTCTTGCCTTGTGAGCTATGTGAAACAAAACAAGAATAAGTACAGCGTGGAAGTGTGAATGGCCTGTGCTGCAGACCACCCTCGGGCTCCCTCCAAGAACAGAAGCCAGCAGTCAGCAGCTCTGGGGATGTGTCCTGTGCCAGCTCCAGGAGGGACAACCTGCTCCTCAAAAACCTTGCGTGGCTGAGGGGACCAGGCTTCCGGTGCTTGCTAAAGCAGCCAGGGTGGAGTGGGGCAGAGAAAGGCAAATCCTCAAGGTCTCTGTGGTTTTCAAATGGATGGACTTGGACTTCAAAGCAAGCAGTGCCCGCTGAGCACCATGCCTTCCCTTTCCCAGAGAAACATAGGAATGGGGATGATCTTCCTCAGCTTTCTCATGTGATGCCTGAGAAAGTCTGTGGATGCTGCTGGATCTCAGATTAGCTGCTTGAAGTCTGGGTCTGGCTGACTGCAAAAAGTATTACTCAGCTTTTGTTCCCTTGGCTTTGCTTTCCTCTTTGTTTTCCCCTCTTATTTCTTTTTCATACTGGGTAAAGCAAGCATTTGAATCTCCAGCAAAGATAGACTTTAGGCAACACTTAACATATCCATGGCTCTCCTGCAATCAGAAGAAGCCAGGAGAAGGACTGTGCTGAATGGCAGTGACTTGGAGGGCCTTTAATATCCGTGTTCACCAGCATTGGATCTGGCAGCTCGCAGGCAGTGAGAGCAGTCACATGTCCTCCTGCCTGCTTGCCACCGACTTACGCTCCCTGTGCTTGTGCTGCCTCCCTCTCTGGCAGAAACACAGGTCTCTGTATATGTATATGCATATCTATCTATCTATCTATATTTATATATTTCTATCTCATAATATGTGGCAGAAACAAGATTAGGTTTACCTTTGTGTATCCGTGGTTTTTCTGGCACTGTGATCATTTGACCTCTCCCAGCTCTGCAAGGAGAGAAAGTTGACTGAGCGTTTATTACATTTGTAGATTACATATGCCCATCCACAGCATATGTTTACAACAAATTTATAGACCCCTATAAAGGGGCTAACAGGCATTATATTTAATTAATGTGGCAGAAATTATATCATTGTAATAACTGCCTGGCCTTTAGAGGTAAAACTTAGTGCCAAGGATTCCCAGATGAATCATCTCTGATAAGAACCAGAAATGACATAGGCTATATATTGTATGGTGAATTTGTTTGGATTGGTACCTTTAGGGTATTCAGCCTTGCCAAGTCTCTGCGGTGCTGACACAGTTTATTACACATTTTCATTTATTAAGAGATTATTTGACTGCAGTTTGTTGTTTTATTGTACAGCAGGTGATAATTTTACACTAAATTAACTGTAACATCTCTGTTAGGAACAGGCCGAAGAGGCTTCTTGCTATGATGCTAAATACTAAGTAGTGGCTTTTATTCATCACGGGAGTAATTTACTGCCATGTGCAGGGCTTGAATAAGACTTTCCACTAACCTGTTATTAGTCTGTGTGTGTTCAGGTTAGGGTTAATGGTCTTGTGCCAACATAGGCTTCCTCTTAAAAACAGATATCTATGCTAAAATCTCACAGCTCGCTACTTTCAGGCTGGACTAAGAAATGGTTTGAGGCTACTAAATCTACACACAGGCAGAGAAATGGCCGCTGAGGTCTGGAGATGGGTGATGCTTGTTGTGTCAGTCCATGAGCTTGGATTTTAGCATCAGAAGAGGTTACAGATGGGCAGGCAAAGAAGTGAAAGCTCCTTGCACAGTTTGACTCTTCAGTAAAATAAAAAGATATTGTTTCCACCCCTGGCTTCAATATTTGTTATTTCAACCAAAGAAATAATTCAACCAGAAAATAATTTTCAAACCCTTTATGAAAACAAAGGAAAAAATAAGCAACAATAAACATCCCTCTTTTCCCACAGAAATTAATAACTTTTGAAGGAAAAATACTTATTCAAAAGCCCCTTTTTCCATTTAAAATAGATTACAGATGAAAATAATTTGCCTATCCCTTAATGAAGTCCATTATACCAGACTAGTTTCATAGTCTGTCTCACACAGATACCATTGAGTTAAGCTTTGTGTTGGGAGATGGGAATTCCACACCAAATTGAATTGGAGACTGAAGCAGGAACAATTATGGCTGCAAATTATTAAAGCTTTGCTATATTGGAAATTCACAGCATGCTTATAGCAGTAACTTACTATTAAGAAGACCCATACTACAAAGCTAAAAATAGAGGAAAAAGTTAGAACCATATTGCTTTGATCACAATTCCATGTTTAAAGAAACCAATCATTGGCAAAATAATCCCCTTCCCAACTGCGCCGTGGATTAGCTTTGGTTAATGCTAACATTGCCTTTATATGGAGCACATCAAGGGAAAAATTATCAAATAAAATCTAGGGCTGCCTAAGTAATTCTCAGTAAATAATGTGCTAGAGGGAAGCCCCTGACACAAACACACACACGCACACACACACACACACACACACTCGTTCTCACGACTTCTCTGTGAGCCAGTTCTGCCTTTGTGTGCAGGGTGAGCGACAGCTTCCCGAGCAGGGGGCTCTGACTCACACACATCTGTTCTGACTGGACAAGCACATCAAGTGTTATATTTCCAGCTGCTGAAAGGATGATCAGAGCTCCTAAATTAGCTGTCCAGTGTGAAGTTTTTTATGATTAGTTATTTCAAGTTGTCTTCTGGGGAATATTTTCCAGGGCTTCTTTTAAAATTTGCTGCTCAAAGATTGCTCTGCAGCAAGCTTGTTAGCTGGAGTGCTCATGGAAAGCTGCTCCCAGAGCAATGCGCATCCATATGCTGAGGATATGAAATAATATTCCTAACTACTTTTTTGCAGTATTCCCCAGATCTACAAGCACTGAATGGGTATGCCTCTTATTTATTTGGGGGTGTTATTGATTTTAGATGAGGGAATGTGAGACTAAATAAACAGATGCTGTCTTGCTGCCTTTTGGGAATGACATTTGATTTCCACCCCTCTCCCCAGTTTTTTGGAATCTCTGTTTTCTGCAAAGGGAATGTACAGCAAGTTTCAAGCTTATCCTTAATGTGTGATTATTTTTTTTTTTTGAGCAGGGGCAATACCAGCCTATGAAACAAAACTCTCCCAGGCCCCAGGCCTGGGAATTAAGTGTTAGTGAGTGGGAGGCTCTGCCCATGCATCCCAGCTTAGGTGTGAACATTCGAGGAGAAAACTTGCACAGTTGAGAGTGGAGGAGGTGCATGGCACCGTGTGGACACCACAGGCACAGCTGCATGCAAGGACACTTGAGAATGAATCCTTTGCTGGACAGCTACAGAAGCTGCTGCTCCTAAAGCCACCAGCACAAAAAAAGATAAACAAATCTGGAAATAAACTGAGATTTAAACAAATATTTTGTGCATATTCAATGTATTTTCTTGTATGTAGTTGAGATTTTAAATGCATTCAATCCTTCAGAGGGGGTTTCATTGAGTTTTAGAGGGATGTGGTCTTGTGCCTGCCCCTGCCTCAGCACTAGCCCAGTGACGTCCATCCCTGTGGTTTTTAGCCAGCCTACAACAGCACAACGTGAGTGTGTGAAGCCCTGAGAGGTCCCTGGATGAGGGCTGTTCTGCAAGGACCATGGAGATTACAAATCCTGTTGTGTTCAGGCAGGATTGCAAACACTGAGGTGAACTGGCATGAGTGACATGAACACCAGCTAGATCATGTCTATTTTTAACATCCAGCAAAATTATTAGAACCAGTACTGTTATCATCTGCAGGGCTGAACCCCCCCTAAAAGGAGAAGGTATTAGGGGACATCCCGTACAAAATGATGCTTGGAGGTTACACCACAGCATATGCTATTACATTACATTTCTACCCATCTACCATCCCTGCAGCCTGTTCAAAGAACTGTAAGTAAAAGCTGAGCTGCTGCTAACCACCTTACAAATGAAAACCTTGATTTTATTTGATGGTGTAAGACTTGAGAAGAAAATGGGAGGAAGAACACAGAACAGAATAAATTTTATTAGTAGAGTAGATGTGGCAGAATAATTACAGTTTCTGGGAGAATGTGGGGAACAGCATAAGAAGGCTGGAAAAGAATTAGCAGCTTAAAATTTGATTGTCTGTTTGGGGTGATAGTAAAGTCAAAAGTGCCATTTCCAGTCTAAAATCCCTATATCCAGTACTAAAGAGCATTAGAGCCTAAATAAGGATTTGAATACAAATGTCTTCAACTCCAGCTCACCACAAAATTAAAGGATCTGTTCCAGGAAATACAGTGTCTGCATGAAGAGACCCCCCTAGATCTATGCCTTTGAAGCTTAAGTTTTAACTTGGGATTAAAAAAAAAAAAAAAAAGAAAGTTGCACCTGGCCCTGAAGGAGTCTGACACACTATCCTAGAAAAGACCCTGTGCCACTGCAGACTCCAGCAGAGCAGGATTGCGGGTCTGGCCACTTGCCTGCCCTGGAGAAGGAACACTGCCCATGGTGAGGCTGCTGATGCAAGAGTGATTCAGCTGTGCACATGGAAAGAAATGCTGAATATGGGAGAGAAGCGGGGAATGCAGGGCAGGCAGGATGGCACACAGGCTGGCTGAGTCCTGCTGATGCTGGTTTTAAAGCCAAACACACATGGTTTCAGTTAAGGCTGGCCTCCCTCTGTCCAAATGCATTGCAGATTATGGATGATGTGGGCTTTGCATGGGTAGTTTTTTCTTTTTCATCTCAGTATAAGGCAGCCCAGGAGACACTATCATGTATGATGTGAGCATTTTTCTTGTGCTCTGTGTTTGATTTAATCAAAAGAGCTTTCTTAGCAGCCTGGATACACTGGGTTGACCACTTCTACTATTCTCAGCATTTTGCAACATGATTATTTTGCCTGTCCTCTTTTATGTGCACTCGGAAGGCTTGAGTGCACTCAGAAGCACCAGGCACAGCTCATTGATTTAGGGACATCTGAACTGGGATAAAATAAGACAGTGGGTAGCTTTTACCATTGTGTCTTTACCTCCTGGAATAGACAGGGCTGGCAGTAGAGTCGCTTTCAGCAGGTGCCCACGGGTGGCCCTGTCAAACAAGATGCCTCAGTGATGAAGTGCTGTGTCCCAGCAGCAGTGGTGGCAGAGTCCTGGGATGCAGGGCATGCTGTTAGTTGGACTGCTGGGAGCTGAGGCAGGCCCATGGCTCCAGTGGTGTCCCACTGTCAGGGTTTGTGGCCTCTGTGGTGTTATCCTCGGGCAGGTGTCACAGACCCAGGAGCACCAGGAGGCTCTGCCTCAGGGTGACTGGGATTTGCTGCCCAGCCTCACTGATGCTCTGCCAGCTGTCCTGTTGCTCTGCAAGCAGTCCTGAGATTGGGGTTTGTTTTTATTTATTCCATTACATAAAATATTCAAATTTGAAAAAAACCCCACACCAACACCAGGAAAATCCCCAATACCCAAAGGTATTTCCAGAGAAGCACATTTCCCATTTGCTCCTGCTGGGCAGGGTTGCTGTCACTTCATCCCATGGTACAGTGCTTTCCATTTTGCGGTCTGCTGTCCTTGGGTCAGACCTGGATGCAGGACCCTGTCCAAATTAGGGGCCTCCCAAGCCTGGTTCCTGGACCACTTGCAAGCTCCCTCCAAAGTGACTGTATGCAAATTCACTGGTTGTATTCCTCATCTTTCTGGAGCTTGTTGTGCAACTAAAGATTGGTTTCTGAGTCATCTTGCAGTGAGTCCCAAGTCCTGCAGGGAGACATGCCAGTATGAGCCATACTAGCACAAAGATCTAGTAAAGGGGGTCGGCGACTTCATTTTAGCCAGTGGGAGAATTTGTGCACTGCAGCTCAGCTTAGGCTCTGAGGGCAAGGAAACCTTTGGTGAGGGGCAGCTGAGGGTAGACAAGGGTTAATTTTGTCACCTGGAAGAGCTGCATTTTCCTGAAGAGGGAAGAGCCTCTGAATGTCTCCCATGAGCTCTGGAAAACATTTTGAAATTTTTTTTTCCTCTTCAAATAAAGAATTCATTAAGTTTTCTGTTCCTCTGAGTCCCCATGCTTCCTATTCCCAGAGGCATAATATTGAGCCTAATCACC
The DNA here is from genome assembly GCA_013397175.1 of Platysteira castanea. Classification (NCBI taxonomy): domain Eukaryota; kingdom Metazoa; phylum Chordata; class Aves; order Passeriformes; genus Platysteira; species Platysteira castanea. Next base: position 102,478 of record VYXC01006452.1, read on the forward strand.
AACTAGAACAACTGAGGCCTTTATTTTGGTGTAAAGCTGCGTGAAAAAAGAAAAGTCCCCCGTGTATGCAGCTGTAACACTTGCATAATTTTAAGAAATATGGATAAACTCACAACTGATTTCCAAATCTGCGTTTTCCTTTTTCCTATAATGAGTGTGATGCATAATGTACACAGGCAAGAAAATGTAGGAAGCTGATTATTTTTTTCTTTTTGTTTGTTTTTGTTCAGTTACAGAAGGGCTGGAAGTGCGGAAAGCTGAGATAAGAGCCCTACCCCTTCCTTGGTGCGGTGAGCACAATGTGGAGGATGAAGAGGAACTCAGGGTACAACCATGAGAACTTAGTTGGGTCTTTCCAGCAGTTATCAAAAGCAAATATGTCTCATCTGTTTCCTGTCTTGAAAAGGAGGAGCATGAGAGCCATGGAGTGAAACACTCAGTGGTGTTGGGGGCAATCACAGCCTGAGCCACCGAGATACCTGCCCACACCCACAGCTCTGGCAATAAACTGCTGACTACAGTGAATATTATAAAAATTCCTCCCTGGATGCCATAGCCATAGACACGTCGACAGTTTTGCATATGTTGAAAACTCCCTGGCTAATGACATATTTCCTCTTTGGGCTGACTCATGAGCTGCTTCTCCTCGTTGCTATGAAAGTTGGAAGCACTTCAACGCTGCCTGCTGCAAGTACATTTCATGAATAGAGAGGAAAATCTCAGTATTATTTCTAGATTCACAGATTTGACCCCCTCACTTTCACAGTCAGTGAGCTCTGTCACTTTGACATTTATTAAATAGCTTGTTAGTGGCAGAATGAACGACAATAAAATTTGTATGTATAATTTAAAGCAAACAATCTCCACTCTTAATCCAGCCTTCAAGGCCTGAAGTAAACAACTGCATTTCAAGGGAATGCTACTGAGAAAAGGAAAGGTCTGTTGGGTGCTACTTGCTTTTAAACATTGAGACAAAGTGTTTAACAGCCTAGAAGCTCTAAGCCCCGTGTTGTTACGGGGAGATAACAGCTCCATTAATTAGATGATCAAATATTACTTTATTGGTGAATTCTTTCACTGCCCTGGAATGGCTTGTGCCTGCTTATAAGACATGTAACTCTATTCTTTTGAGCATTTATAATATTCCAGTAGATTATTTAACGTAATTGCCATAATTCTCTTATTTAAGTAATACTTGTGTCAATGTTGTTTGTTGATTATGACCTGGCTTAGGCTATTTATCTGTACTGATTTTCAGCAGCTCTTGGGGAAAGAATAAAAGGGCTTCTCATGATGTACAAGTTTGACACAATGTCAAACCTTGTTTTCTGTCCCTCACCAGGAGAGGTGAGACTCGTGGGTCTGTGTACTTGAGCTCATTTTGAGTTAGCACCATGCCAGCACATGAGCAGAGGGAAAGGTGAGAGAAAAGAGGCTGGATAAAGCCTTAAGGGCTGCTGACACAGCGACCAGGAGCCAACCTGGCTCCACTGGCCACTGACTCCTGAGCAGGGGGAGTTTATATGGAGATGGACAACACCTTCCTCTGTGTCTGTTTGCCCTGGTGCACGAGTGGTTAAACCACCTGCGAGGCCAGAGGTTACAGCCTCGGGGCTTAAGGGAAACTAAAATCACTGCTAATTCACCTTGAAAAGTGGGCTGTAGGCAGAGTGCTCAGGGGTGCTACAAGAGCCAGAGTGGGGAGCCAGGGGCACACACAGTGGCAGAGCTCTGCCAGCAGAAGTCACTCGGCCCTTGAGCCAGCACCAGGCTGCCTTGCAGGGACGTGGGCTGCACGGACTGGAATCGCTGGTGGATTTAAATCAATCTTAGCATTTCACAACCTCTCCCTGCAGCTCCCTATGCAGGGCCCCTATACATTTGTATACCATACAGCTCCTTCACAGCCTGCAGTACTTTTAACACATAATATACATGTTTATCTCAAAGCAGGATAGACACCAACTAACACTGCTCGTTAATGAGGGCACAATCAACTTGCATAACCTTGAACCACTGAATGCACACAGCGATGTATGAATGAGAGGTTAACTGCAGATGACAGCTCATTTCTTTTTGCTCTTCTGCCCAGAACATCCTGGCAATACACACATTATAAATAACATGTTCTTGTGATGGTAATGGGGGGACATTTCAGAAGCAAACGTTGCTAATTTTTTTAGGAGTGATTACATGACATTTGGGGGTTCAGCTCTAATACCATCTGTTACCTTGGCTGCTGGAATCAGCTGTTTCCATTGCAGGATCTCTGCTGCTGGTACCCTTGACCATAGCCCAGTTCTGTGTTCTGAATTAGAAAGTTAAATGTGAAACAAATTAACATAAAAACCTGCAGAAAAGGGCAAGTTGCATTTTTGATGTGCCTGAGACACCGGTGCCCATGTGACTCACAGTTCACGACTCGCAGAGTGGTGTCATGCGTAATTCGTGTAAGCGCTCACTTGCTCACCCACACACACCCGTGTTATATCCTGCTTTTCCATGCAAAGCACTCAGCCAGCCTTACAGCCCAGTTAGCAACACGCTATCTCTGCTCTCACACAGATTATGCCACATCAGTGTTCTTTCTGTGGGGAATATATTTACTTGCTGTAAGGAGCCATCTAGTGAGGGTTTACTGCACATAAAATTAAACTCACTGTTTCTTTACTGTTTCCAGGCAATATCGAAAGAAAACGTGCTATTTTCCCCCCCTCTTCCCCCTCTCCATGTTCTCTTTGGCACACTCGAGGTGCAGCTGAAGCAAGCGGCTTGAGCAGGTGAGGCTGTGCAGGACCGAGCGCTCACTCCCCCGGCCGTGCCCGTACAAAGGACAGGGCGCACATGTGCTCAGCCCGGCTCAGCTCCGCTCTCGGGGGACCCGCGCCGAGCCAGCACAGCCCCGAAGGAGCTGCCCCGTGCGCTGGCAAGAGCGAAAGCGAAATGTGTGGGTGGAGAATGCAGGGAAGGGCCACGCTAGGCAGAAATGAAAGGCCTTAAACTCGGTCCCCTTCTGGTGTGCGGGGAACTGAAGGCAGAGGCAGCCGGTGAAAGTGCCCTTCGTCACGCAGGCAGCGATGGCATAGCTGGGAGCTTAATTTAATTGGCAGAAGGCTGAGCCAGAGCCTCCGTCAGCACACAGATAAAAGAGAGCAGCGTTTGAATGGTGGGCACTTCTTGCTGGTTTGCTTTTTAGGTTTGTTTTGTTCTTTAAAGAACGATGAGCTCGTGCAGATGGAAATGTGAGAGTAGAGTTGAGAGTGTCTGTGCACTGCAGAAATCTGAAGTTACTGCTCCTGGAGCATCAAAAGCACGGCTACAATGCAAATCCATTTTGTTAGGAAGTGTACAGTCTGCAAAGGGACCAAGCACACCACGTTAAATATTAAGCCCTCAGCCAGGGAAATGACAGCAGGTTTTCCAGAGGTTAGAAGTAAGATTTTGTGTTACGCTCTGGAACTATACCCCGTGAGTGCAGCTGGGTCCAGGGACAGGGTGGAGGGGCAGCATCGCCTGTTTCAGGTGTGCTGAAACAGTCTCTGGACTGAAACCGAGCAGGCAGTGGGGTCTCCATCAGGGTGTGCCTGGGATGCTCCACAGCAGGCGATGTGCTGGAGTGTCCATCGTGACATTCACTGAGGGGGCTCCTCTGGTCCCTGCAAGCCTCCTGGGGTGGGAGTTTGCAAGCAAGCAAGCAGCTGCACAGCACTTTGAGCAGCCTTATGGTGTGCTGGCACTGGAGTAATCCTCCCCATCTCCTGCCCGCCTGTTTGCAGTGCTGGCTCTTAGCAGGCAGCTTTTCTGCTCTTCGATAGCTCAGCTCTGTGCTCTCCCACATTGTCCTCAGCTCAATTTCCTTAGGCACAACTGGCCAGCCCTCAATGGGAGAGCACCAAGAGACAGCTCCGTAGCACACTGAAGGAAAGAGATGCTGAGATGTTCGACACTATGATACACAATAAACAGGACAGTCATTTTTCATAGCTATGATGCATATCAGGATAGGGAAAGTAATCCAACTTTTATAAACAAGCCTGTATTCTACAAAACCCAGACATTGTCTCATGCACAAGAAAATGCCTTGAATTATGAGTGTCTGCCATTTTACAATAACTATTCCTTTCTTTTAATTTTTTTCCTTGGAAATGCAATCAATTACAGATTTTTTTTTTTTTTACAGTGAGAAAATCCCCATTTTTAGTCAGTGGAAATTATTTGACTACATTAATGATTAATAGGTTTAATGTAATAGCTGCAATGGAAATTTAGAAAGCAAACAAGCCAAACAGAGCTGAATGGATTTGTTATAATGATTTCATTAGGGATTTTTAAAAGTTTGCTTTATACTTGCAGTTTGTTGTCAGAAAGAATTGGCTGAATTCAGTCAAAATGGTTTGTTCTTTGTCTGTCCGTGGTCACCATAGCTACCATTTCAATCTGCTAACATATGTGGTATTATTTTGTTCCTTTCTCTTAAACTCTGTTCACAGATGCTGTCAAGATTTCCCTTTGTACACATCTGATCGGTTCACGCCAGGTTTGGCTCCGTGCCTTTCCAGGGGAGAGCCTCTCTGATGAGGACAAGGTGGTTAGGCACTCGGTGCAGCGATGGAGACAGGATTAGAAGCTGGGGTGGGGATGGCTCCTTCTCTGCTAAGGCATGGGATCTGTGAGAAATACCTTGGGAAGACATTGTCAGAGGTGTAGCTTTTTTCTGGAGAGGTGGGTATTCCCTGGATGTGCTGTGGCAGCTCCTTGGCTGCCATAAATCAGTATAAATGCATTAATTTTAGTGGAGGTGTTGTGTCTGCTGATAGTCAGGTCCTGTGATGTTGCTCATTACACAGGTTTTGGGTAAGGAGCCAAGAGATGAAGGGAGGCACGGCTACAACATTTTAAATAAATAAGTAGTAAGATTGTACAGGCTCTATTCTTTTGCTTTTTTCAGTCTTAGAAAAGGTTCAGGTTGCCACTGAGGATGGAAGCGTATCTGCTCTGTGCTATGAAGGGGATTGGAATATTTAGTGGAGATGAGATTATCCACATTTCGCATTTTAATTGGCATTGAGTGAGGAAAAAATCAGTTTTTTCTATTGCTGAATGCGAAGGTGATTGAGATGGCTTCATTTTCTTTCCAGCTGTGAAGCAGGCAGGTAAATATATTGATGTATGTATGCAGGACAGTTTATAGTGAAGCTGTGAGAGAAATCAGATAGTCTAAAAAATACGCAATTTCCTTTCAACAAAGCACTCACAGTAAAGTTAAGGTGAATCTGTATATTTATATTTTTAAGAGCATAAAAGCATTTGTTTAAAGCTCTATGGCTCTGATTTTTCAGAGCCACCAAGCACCCTGCTCTCTGGTTTCTTTTAACTGGAGATGTAGGTTTTCAGACTTTCTGGCAGCCAGGCCCCCTTCACTAATGCCTGCAGAGAGTAGCTGGAGAAAGTGTGAGAAACATTATTGTAATGAAGGGCTAATTCTGCCTCTCCTTCCTGCCTCCCAGTGCAGATGAAAGAGTGCCTGCAAGTCGTGTTATGTGCACGGGAAGAGGGAATTCTGATTACTGGCTCTGGCTCCCCAGGGGCAGGGATGCTCTCCTAGCACAACTCACAGTAAGTCACATCTGCATTTCCAGTATAAGGCCCATTTTTAAGGACTCCTAGTTTGGCTATAAAAATTCACTTAGCATGCATGAATAGAAACCAAATTGACAAGATAGACCATAACTGCTCTGAAAGGGCCATTAGTTCCTGTCATATGAAAAATCCACATTTTAAAAAAGCAAGTATTGTTCACATTTGCACAACAGGCTGTAACTGTTCATTCTAAGTCATTATAGACTGTATGGAAATAATAATTTTCAAAATCACTATTGATACCACAGGCACAGAAACAGCAGGAGGCAGATGCCTGTGCTTGATATTAATCCAGAGCCTTCCAGTGCCACTGAGCAGGTTGGGATCAGTTTAAAGCCTTGATTTACACCGATGTAACTGAGAAGAGGAAGATCACAGAATAAAGACTTGGTCTGATACCTGAGTTTAGTGCAAGGTTTCTGGTGTCATCAGGGGAATCCCAGAGGGGTGGTGGCTGTGAGAGGGGACCAGTGAAAGACCATCCATCTCCTGTGCTCAGTGCTGCTGGGCAGGGGAAATGAGTCTGTATTTGGTGCATTCCATGTTTAATAAGGGGGAAGCTTGGGGCAGATAAGAATGTAGCTTTTTTTTTTTTATTATTATTGTCATTTTAAGAGGTACTAGGTCATGGCTTTTTAAAAAATTGTTTATTTTGGTCCATGATTCGTGCCTCACTTGACACCAAATAGAGGTTTCACTGAGTTTTTAAAAATTTCTTTCCTGGTTATTCATGTGTTGCAGGTTTTCTTTAGACAAATACTAGTAAGGAACTACCATGGATTTCTCTCTCCTCCTCTGAGATCACTAGCATTTGAGATTTCCAGATTATATTTGGGCTGAATGAAGAGAAAGTGTACAATCAAAGGCTGGCACCAGAGTCCTGATGAGCTGTGCTGCCTTGGAGGTGTGTTCACAGAAGCTGGGCCTGAGCCTTCTACTGGTTTTACAACAAAGAGAATTTCCAGGAATTTTGAGCAGAGTGATCCCCACATATGTCAGAAGGATGTGAATAAGATGATTTTCTCCTCTCTCACATACAAGTATGGACATACCAACCTGAATATTTTTACCCTGTTACAACAGTTTGCTTGGACCTATGACTATGGCTTTTGAAGGGAGTTTCAGATTAATTCTAGTGGTTCCCTTTCCCGTGGGAATGCCAGTGCTCAGAGGCCCTGTAGGACAGCCCTGGCTGCATTTCCCTAAGATCCCCTATGTCATGAGAAGAGATTGGGCTGAGAGGTGGGGTAAAGGGGGCTGTGTTGGCAGAAAGTCAATGTCGGGATTTTTTGGTAGGATTTCAGGAGCAAGCAGCTGCCTCTCAGCTGGACTTCTCTTCCCCATTGCTGGGATTACCAGGATAGCAGCAAGGCAGCAAGCCACATGGAGGACTCCCAGGGAGGCAGGAGACCACCTGGCTGAGTGGCTTTGCTGTGGTCAGAGCCCCAGGCACCAGTGTGTCTCCATGGGAGGGTGCAGGGAGGAGGCTGCCTGACATGTTGCAAAGGTGGGACACCGTGCACTGCAGAGACTTTGGCCACTGGAAAGCTGCCACCATGGAGGGGCTGGCATAGAGAAGTTTTCCTGCTGGATCCAGGCGATGTTTCTCATAGTTATCCTTGACGTAGCGGTGTCCTTCAAAGGTAATGCCACAGTACTGCACGAGCTCCTGGGGAAAACTTCTCCCCTCATTCAATTAAAAAAAAAAAAAAAAGGTTGATTCCAACACTGAAATGCAAGTGATTGTATTTCTTGCAGAGCTCTTACAATGGATATCTACTGTTAAACCTCAATCCTTGTCCCATTTGGTCTTGTAACACAGAGCTCTCTGAAGGGATTGTGTGCATTTCTTCTTCAAAATCTCCCGTGAGAAGAATTATGTTATTCGACTCCCAGATACCCTAAAAATGATGGCAGCTGTCCCTTGCTATTCCATCTCCCTTCACAGACTAGCGCTGCTCACTGGCTGCCCCAGAGACAAGTGAAATGGAAGTTTATAAAAAGAGAGTGGTATATTCCCAGGTTAAGTGCTGTGCTAACTGCAATCATCCCTATGATTAAGTGGCTCCCTAAAAGGAAGTATTTTTTTCCCCATATGTTTTTTTAAGGAGTGATGAATCTCTTCACACAGTGTGTTTCCCATCAGATATGGATATTAACTTAAACACAGAACTGAATGAAGCAAACCCATCAGCTATCTGAGGCTTTCTACTCTGACTTTGCTGCATGCCTCTTCCTCATCCTCAGTCAGGCAAAGGTGCCTGTCCCACCTCACTCAAGGTTTGTTTTCTGGGAGAAGGCGCCAGCTATGGAGGCATTATACCACCAGAGCATGTCTCACCTCCTCTCACTGCAGTCAATTCCCACTTTCTCCCCCTGAACTCTTCTCCAGGACTGATCAGAGGTGCAGGATGGGGGCCAGGGAGGGGCTGCCCGCTCTGGGTGCTGCCTCCCAAGGGTGCCCCACTCTGGAGCAGTGCTGGCTGGGCAGGGGGGAGCTGAGGGGGAACAGGGCTCTTCTACATCCTCAAGTTTAATTAGCTGAGAGGAGCTCCCAGGAGGAAAGGGAGGAAGTGGAGTCCTGTGAGAGCAACATAGGGTGGTGGGGAAAGCCGTATGCCCCAGGAGCCAAAACCCTGCTAAGGGGATGGTCACAGTAGCAGGTACAGATGGGTGACTCCTGTTCCCATCAGCTTCACAAGCTGTGAAATAGCTCCTAGCACGGATGCTGAATCAAACCCACTGGGGGCTGTGTCCACGCTTTGCTGGGGACAGACAGGATGTTCTCTGCGACTCTGCCCACACCAAGATTGTCGTGTGCTCGTCCCACTGCTCTCCTGGCATTGCCAGCCTCTGCCTGTGCAGGATTTCAATCTCATCCTCTCCTTCCTCCCAGGGCCTTCTCTTAGTGCCTCCCCTTTCGATCAGCCTGGAGCCCTGCTCCAGGCCAAGACAGTGTTTCCTCGGCTGCTGTGGCTCCCCTGGTCCTGCCATGCTCACCCTGCAGCCCTTTTCCTGCCTTCCACTGCTGATCCAGCCCCAGCTCTGCACCCTCTCACTCCCAGCACAGTTTCCCCCCTCGATTTTTTCCACTGGCCTCCCACTCACTACAGGATATGAGCCATTCTCTCCAGTGGGAAATAAAACTTTGGATTAAAATTTGCTATATTATTCCTTCTCTAAAAGCAACTTTTAGGCTGAAATGCTCCAATGACAAATTTCCAAAGGCCTGCAAGAGATTTAGGGACAGATTTAAAAAGTCTTTCAGTTACATTAAAATGAAATTAAATGCCCCTTGAGGTTTTTTTTTCCAGCAAAAGGAGGTGCTTTTGAAATTTGCATGTTATGCCTGTTTATGTCTATCAGGCATGTAAATACTTCCAGAGATTTGGGGTTTGAACACCCAACTCCCCTTGAAACCTAAGAGAACCAGGCATCAACTCATGTGCATTCCTTCCAAATTCCAGCCAAAATTGTTGTTGAACTTGGAGCACCAAGTTCTAGAGTAAGAGATTATAAACCTGATTTCCACTCTGCATTAGCAGCAGCTTAGCACCAGGGAAAAAAAACAACCCACACTGTTGACTCTATAAACATCTTGTTCAAAGGGTAACATTTTCCTGATTAATAGCCTTTCAGTATTAAAAACAATCAGTCTAGAACATGATTAATTGTCCCTTTTACTACTGGTAACCAACTGTGTGTATAGACATACGTACATACATACATACATACATACATACATACATACATACTTGTGTAAACACACAGGCACATTCTCACTGGGGTAAGCATTTTTAGTGCGTCTGTTTTCAAGGAAAATACAGTATGAAGGAGGTGAGAGAGCTGCTTTCTACAGCTTCAGCTAATGGGAAGGGTTTTAGCTCTTGTAACCCTTCGTTGCAAAAACTAGCAGCCCAAGGATGCATGAGAGCAATGCTGTCCTGGGAAAAGGCTTCAAACACCCACCTGGGCAGGAAGGAGGCCAAGAAAGAGGCAGAAGACACTCTTCTTTACATCCAGGGAATAAAAGCTTCTCAGTTGGTGGGCATCCTGGCTGTGTTTCTACTTCATCTGTATTTTACTTGTGGGACTGACAGGGTTAACGAGAGTACAAAAAGTTTTCATTTAAAAATTGGCAAGGAGTGGTGCTTTTCCCTTAACAAAGAGAAACAAATTTCAAGAAATTTTTTTAAATGACAGTCCTGCCTGGTCCAACCTGTTAGGCCACAGTATATGCACAACGGTGACACTGTCTTCATAAGGAAGAGACTTTTTTTCCTACTCTTTTTGCTCTGGTATCTAAGCAGGTGAGCAGGTTAACCACCACATTACAGTAGTGTCCAGAAGTTGCAGCCAAGCTCAGGAGCTAGGCAAATACCATCCCTGCTTTCCATTACTCAGTCTGCTGCAGATCGTACACGAAATTCCCCTTGAGGAGCCTCAGCAGGACATACAGGTATGTGCAGTCATGTGGGATCATGGTCTAATGTACCTAAATAAAGTTTTGATCCAGGTAAACAAGACCCTGTACCTGCCAGAGGCTCTCTTAGTGCTCAGAGGGTTTCCTCCTCATCCGTCCCACTTTGCAGAACTTAAAAAACCCAAAGTTTTAACATAGGTTTTCTCCAGAGCAAGCACTGTGAGCCAGGGGAGTAGAATTTGTTGCTCTTTTGGCATTAGTTAGAGGCTGCATAAAGTGTATTCACTGTTGCTGCTAAAAAGTAAAACACAAACCTATTTTTTGTACAGTCTGTGTACATACTCGCCTACACTCTGCAAAGAGTTTTCTTTATGGCCAGAAAACAATTTTTCAAAGTTTCCTTCAAGAACAACACCAAAATCTGTTGTGCTGTTTTGGGACACTTTCAAAAATTCAGGCTTTTAGCCGAAGCATAAAGAAACCCAACACTGCTGTTCAGAAAGCAAAAACAAACAGGAAAAATTTTCTCAGTGGTTAGAAATAAAAAGCTCCATCAGCATCAGAGATGTTGTATTCTGGGCTCATGAATTTCTGCAGACAGGCTGGAAAATGAAGAGTAGCCCTGCTGTGGATGAAGAGGGTGTTGCTGGCCTGGGACAACAGCTGTGACAGGTGCAAACGGGCTGTGACAGTGACAACACTGAGACTTCCTGCTCTCGGGACACACACACACATGCACAGGGCACACACGCAGCCCTTGGCAGCCAAGGGAGAAGGCCTGGATCTGCTGCTGTTCCTGGGCACCTGCTTATCTTCTGCTGGGGTCAAGGAGCAGCCTGGTGAGCGGGCAGGAGGGGCAGAGTGTGCCCGGCTGACCTGGGGGATGGCTTTTGCAGGGGTGGCATCCCTCATGGCACTGCCAGGAATTGGGGATGCAGGGAATGTGCTGCTTCCCCAGCCCACTCTGACAGGATGGAGCTGCCCAACCCTGCTCCTGGGGGGGGCTGCGGGGCCAGGGCTTTGGGGAAGGCAAACTGCGGTGAACTGCCGGCCGTAAATGTTGTTTCAACAGTTCAAATGAGGGAAATTGTGTTATAAATAATTTAGATGATTGACTTAAGATTTTAATCCTGGGGCCTAAGTGGGTAATGGCCATGAAGAGAAAAGGAGGGAGGGAGGAAGAGGAAGTGAAGGAAGACCAAAATTAGGCCCAGATTTGCAAAACTGTGCACACGTGTGTGTCTCAGTGTAAGCTGTACACATTTCCAAATGTCATCTGTGGTCTCAGGTTCAAGTTCAAGTTCAGGTATGCTTCAGCCTAAGTCTTGAGTGAGCCTTTCTTTTTTTCTTCCTTCAGTACTGGGACCTTCAAAGCTCATTTTAAAATGAAAGATCAGGTGTTCCCTTCCTGCCCTTGCATTTCTGGAGCAGAAATCCTCGAGTACAGAGAAGGATAATGAACACTCAGCCATGTTTGCATTCCTGTCTATCATGAAAACGTATTCTCTGCTACAGAACTAATACACTTTGCACTGGGAAATATTTGTGGCTGTCAGTGCTGGGGTTTAAGAGCATCACTAATTAGCCCCCTGATTTAGAACTGATATTTTCAAAGAGTGTGGGATTGAGAGCCACCATCATAAATTTTAGTTTTGTGAGCTACAAAAAGTTATTTTTATGTATGTACTTATTTTTATGTAGTGGAAAATAAGCTTATTTTTTCATTGGTAAATAATTAGAGTCGATAAATACTCACAGGTACATGCATGTGTAAATGAAGGGAACCGACTGCATATCAGTATGTACACACAACACACATACCGAGTGAAGATGGGAAAGGAGATATTGTAAAGACCACAGTATGCTGAAACAAACTACCATGCACTTCAAAAAGTTATTTCTTTCCCGAATTTTAATGGTGAATATAGTGCATGAACATTAAGGACCCTTTCCAGACTACTCCCTAGAACTGAAATAATTTTGATAATCTTAGGCACAACACAGAGAAAGAAGGGTATGGCCAAGGCTGGAGACGATGGCTCTCTCCCGGCAGCTCTTTCCCCCTCCCCCTGTGCAAATTCTCTTGGATTAAAATGGCAGAGGGAGGCGGGGAGTGGCTGGGGACAGTTTGGCTGATACGAGATAACCGCTGCTAGTCAAATGGCACTTTTAATTGCTCGGGCCAATAAAAAAAAAAAACTTGCTACAGAAGTTAATTTGAATGAAAATAGCAGACACACCCCACAAGCTGCTTTCCGTGACTGTGAATTGTGCTGCCTCAGCCTGATGTACAGTTCTAGTCGCAAATAACAGCGAGCGGTCTGGATATACTTTGGTTGCCCATTTCAGCTACAGCGGGGCCGAACGCCCCGTTTCCCCATCCAGCAGTGCTCCCCCACGCCGTGCGGGGTTTCCCGACAGGAGCCTCGTGTGCGAGGGAAGGGAACGCGGTGCCGCTGCCCCTTTTGTTCCCCCGCTCGCTGCCGGGTCACGCCGGGGAAGGCAGGGAGCGTGGGACGCGGCCGCGCCGCCGGGAGAGCTCCGTGCCGGCTCCGCCTCCGGGGCCGCGTGGGGAGCCGGGCGCGCCGCCGGGAATGCGGGGCGCGGGATCTGTTGCACGGCCGGGCCCTGAGCGCGGATTCCGGCTCGGCACGAGAGCCCCGGGAGGCCAAGGGGGAACCAGGCAGTTACTGGAGGGGACCTCGGGCGGCGCCCGGGGCGAGGGCGACGGCGGGTCCCGGGCACGGCGCGAGACCCCCGGCGGGCGGCTCTGCCCCGGGGGCAGCTGGCAGCGCCCTGCTGACGGGGCTGCACCGCGGCCCCGTCCGTGCGGTACCCACGTCCCGGCTGGCTGCTGCCGCTCCCCCGGGTCTCTCTGACCTCGGCGCGGTCCCGCACTCTCGGCACCGCTTCGGTCGGGCCGCCCCCCTGCTCTCCTCAGGTCACTCCTGGCCGCCAGGACCCCCATCCCCTCGCAGGACTCTGGGCACTGCTGCCGGCGAGAGCCGTCCCGAACGGCCCAAGCACAAACCCCCGACCCTGCCCGGCTCAGCTTTTCCCCCGGGCAACTGAGCTTTGTATGGATTCTCATTCAAACCACGCCGTAACCTTCCGCCAGGTGGGGGGGGCAAAGTAGTCCCTCGCCACGCTCCTCCCGGGTCCGAGTTCCCGGCGGGGCGGCGGAACCGGGGCCGAGCCGGGGGAGCGGCCGGGGAGGGGCTCCCTAGCGGGGGGGGCGGCCCCGCCTCCCGCCCGCTCCGCTCCGCTCGAAGCAGAGGAGCGCGGAGCAGAGGTATCGCTGGGCGGAGAGATCGCGGAGCCCGCACACACACGGCCCGCGGTCCGCCTCCACCGCGCCCAGCGAACGGAAGCGCCGGGCCGCCGCGATGGACAGGCGGCGCCGGCCAATGGGCGGGCGGGATGGCCTCCCAAAATGTAGGTTTGGCCAATGGGAAGGGGCAGAAGCGGGGGGAGGCGGGGCTGGCCGCGGGCAGCAGCGCAGGTTGAGCGGAGTCCCAGCGCAGGGCTGGGATGAGCCTCAAAGTTCGGGGCGATCGCGGTGGGGGATGTAGCAGCGCCGCCACCGCCACGCACCGGCCCGGCCCGCCCCGGCTCCCA